>JADRCH010000116.1:2321383-2334679 GCA_019843965.1 Rhynchomys soricoides | reverse complement strand
TAAAATAACATAAAATACCTGGACTATATGAGATCCTATCTCAAAATGAAATAAGGTAGAATAAAATAAAATCCCACCTTTCTCAAGCGAATAGAGGTCAGAGTTGGCAGACCCCCAAAGCTCTGACTAGCGAACAGTTTCAGAGGCAAGCCTGTTGCCATGAGGTGTACTCTCAATTCCTCTGAACTCAGCAAGATGCTATTAGCATATCAGATGGTGGCATCATTATCTTCTGACTTGGGAACAATTTGGAAACTCAGTACTTGGAAGCTTCTGAGATTTCAGTGCTCAAGCATCCGATGCAAGGAAGGCATCGGGAAGAGGCCTGCTCATGGAAATTAGAGACCCCTCTACTGATAATCTTAAGAGTCCCATTTAATTGGTGGCAGAACACTTGAGGATGTGGGAAAGGGGAGGAACTCAGTGGACATTTGCTGTGTGTCAGGATGACTTCCTAGACTACAAATGCTGCCACGTGAGGAAGCCTCAGAAAGTCACCCTGAGCTTGTCACCATGCCTGTCTGCTGCAGCCTCTAACTTGGAGTCTGCCCTACAAATACTGCTTAGAGTTTTTCTGAAGTTGTAGAAGATTTAGCTCAACTCTGGGTACCACAATGAGACATTGTTCCTGAACGCGCTTTCCTCCTACCCTCTGACCCTTCCTCCTAGGGTGACTGTGCATTTCCCAAACACTTAATGGACAGCACCTCAATAACAATGGCCCTGCATGCAGCTTACACTTGTGGGGTGGAATAGGGGCTCCTTTGTTGCTGGAGGTAGAAGAAAGAGCATAAATTAACCCAATCTTTACATTCCTGTGAAAAACATGTAGACATTTTAAAGAGAATGAGATTCAATTTTGTATCCCATTTAACAAAGAATCCTTTGCACGAAAACTACCATGACAATATTTAAGGAAACTAAACTAAAAAGCCATGCCCATGGTCCCCCCATCCCGACAAATGTAATCACTTTCATTTGCCACGTTTCTCTCCAATCCTTAACCCCCACACACCCAAAGTGCCACCGGCTTTTTGAAGAGTCACATTGTGATGGAGATGTCTCTTTTAGATAGTTATGTACCATTATTAAAGATTCAAAATACCATTAATTTCCTTCAAGCTCCATTATGTTGACTATCTATCACGGTGGCAGCACATTAATCACATCCTCAGTGCCTCGGGAGCAAGGATGGACTTTGTTTCTAATAGGAGTCTGAGTACTGCACCCACAAAGGCAGGCCTTTCACCAGCTGCTGACCCTGGGAGCATCGGGGTCTTTAATGGTCTCCTCTGAGGTAGAAGCTCTCCTTTAGAAGATGAAATGAAAGGCTAGAGGGGTTTGAAGAGACAAAAGGAAATGAGCCCATTCTCCCACCGTCTCTGTAAGAAGAGCAGTTGTGGACACAGCTGCCTTTACATAGTAACCAGGAGAACAGAACGCAGAGAGGGCCTTGACTGTCCCACTGTGTCCCCTGCCTGGGCTGACGGCTTTGCTGGAGTTGGGTGAGGCTCAGGTTGCAGGAAGGGTGGAGGTCTGGGTGCTGGCACCATCCTACTGGCTTATGCCATATGGGGAGCTTGGGATCAGTAAGTATCAAGTTCACACTGACTCTTACAGTTTGTAACATAGTATCAAGGGAGTGCTGTGATTGTTCTCACACTTTTTCCTCTCACCTGAAACACAAATCACACTAACCAGTTATGTAATAGGCACTCTTGAGCCAGATTCTAGATGATAGTGTCTTTTTTACTCTCCACCCCCCCCCCCCCCGAGACTGTAATAAAAGACCCAGGCAAACGCAATTAAGGAAGAAAGAGTTTGTTTTAGCTCACGGTTCAAAATACAGTCTGTCATGGCGGGCTGTTGAGGCAGCAGAAACTTGGAGCAGCTGATCACATGACCTCTGCAATCTCCAGAGAGCAACATATCCAAGCTAGTGTTTTTTCTGTATAGTACAGACTACCCAGCTAGGGGATCTCCACAGAAGCCCACCTCCACGGCGACTGTAAATTCTATTAAGTTGACAACTCTAAGCATCACAATGGCTGTCTATGCAAACTGGGAAAGGGAGTAGACAAAGATGGCAGTTTGGTCCTCATCCTGTAAAATTTAATTATAGTCAGTGAGGCAAAGGAGCTGAGCTTCATATTAAAACAGTGGTTAAGGGGGGTCATGACTTATTTATAGCTAGGTAGGTGGGGACTGAAGGAGCAACAGAGAGAACAGAAATTTCAAAGTCTTCATGCTAATGGGAGCATAGAAGTCAGAAGGCAAGGGCCACAAATGAACAGTAGTAAATGGGGGCACAGTGGGAGATACTGCTGAAGAGAAGAGAGACCTTGGCAATGGACTACTCTATGATAGTCAGTTCTAAACCTAGATGGCTAGGTTGAGGGAGCTAGAAAAGAATTCTGGGAGTGTTTGTGAGAGATTGGCATTTTAATCAGCAAATGAACATGGGAAATTTCACTCTCACCCTAAAAGGAGAGTTCTATCCCATGGGGTCTTCCCCTAATGTCTTCAATGGGACTAACTGGTTCCCAGGCCTCAGTCTCATGAGTGCTACTTTGTCTAATTATTTCTCTGTTCCTTGGGCCTTCAGCTGTGAGCTGAGCCACACCGTGATTCCTGTCTTTCTGGATAGCAGGTGGACTGTTGTGGGACTTTTCAGAATCCACAGATGTGTCATTAAATTCTTCTGATATTCTGTTATATGCATATGCCTCTATGCCCATGTCCCCAATCTTGTGTGTATGCATACATATTGTGTGTATCTGTCCATGCAGTATAGGAAACCCCAACTAATCCACCCTCTAAGATTAAGGAGAAGTTGGAGCTGGAGAGATGGCTCAGAGGTTGAGAGCACAGACTGATGTTCAAGAGGTCCTGAGTTCCATTCCCAGCAACCACATGGTGGCTCACAACCATCTGTAATGGGGTCATCGCCATGGAGACAGACGCTAGAAATATTAGAAGACAAGATTGGTGTTTGCCACAGCTTGATCTGGAAGAGTCATCGTGTAGACAGCCCTTTTGATGTGGGCTGGGAGTCCATATACAAGTTCTGCTGGGTGGTGGCTTCAGCCAGGATGACTGGGCCCATTGACTCTACTCATGACTTCCATAGAATGTGAACATGGCTATCCTAGTGAGCCCATAGAGGTCACATGTGAGCAGAGCCTACTCCTGTAAACACACTCTAAGCCCTGCTTTCTGGGAGGCAGCTGAGTCCACAGCCAGAGTGAGGTCACTACAAAGTTACATGTGGCCATCAAGGTTTGAGATGGGAGCCACTTGCTCACTGTGTCCCCCTGCAAGCTGAATCCCCCTGTCTTATTCTTACCTCTTCCATAAGAGACTTATCTTATTTCTAATGATGTGTATATGTGGTAATTTGAATGAGAATGGCCTCTGTATAAGCCATATATTTGAGTGTTTGGTCTCCTGTTGGTAGAACTCTTTGGGAAGGATTAGGAGGTATAGCCTTATTGAAGGAGGTGTTTCACTAGGGATGGGTTTTAAAGGTTCAAAAGCCCACACCATTCCCAGTTATATCATTTTGCCTCCTACTTGTGGATTGAGATATGAACTCTCAGCTACTGTTCCAGCTCCACATATACCTGCTTGCATGTTCCCCATCATCATGGTCCTTAGACTCTAGTCTGTCTGCAACTGTGTGATGATTTGAATAGGTTTGGTCCCCATAAGCTCATGTGTGTGAATGCTTGGTCCATAGGGAGTGGCACTATTAGAAAGTGTAGCCTTATTAGAGGAAATGTGTCACTGGGGATGACTTTGAGGTTATATATGATCAATCTATGCCAAGTGCGAGACACAGTCTCTATCTGCTGCTTGCAGATGAAGATGTAGGACTCTCAGCTCCTCCAGCACCATGTCTGCTTGCACACTGCCATGCTTCCTGCCATGATGATGATGATGATAGACTGAACCTCTGAAACTTTAAGTTAGCCACAACTAAAAGTTTTTCTTTGTAAGAGTTGCCCTAGTAATGGTGTCTCTTCATAGCAGTAAAACCCTTACTAAGGCAGAAGTTAGTACCAGGAGTGTGGTATTGAGGTGATAGACCTGATAAAGCTTTTGTTTGGAGGAGTGTGGATTCTGAAACTTTCGGTTGCAAAAGCCACTAAATGCTTTAAGTGGGGCTTAATGGGCCATCTTAGTAAGAACGTGGAAGACAGTGGTGCTGAGGGTCATTTGAACTATGGGAGTTGTGGGGGGAAGCACTGGCTCAAGAGGTTTCAGAGGAGACAGATTTTAGTATGTTGCCTATGTGGTTGTTTTTTGCCCTGGTCCAAATAGTCTGCCTGAGGCAAAAGTGAAGAGATTTGGATTGATTGCATTGGCAAATGAAATCTCCAAACAGCGTATCATAGTCTCTGTCCTGTGGTTTACTCTTAGAAGAGCATTTGGATTAAATGGAGCAAGCTGTGTAAGGAAAACTATAAAATGTATGGTTCAAGGACACAAGGGACACCAGAAAGTGGATTGGAGCTAAATCTTGTATTCACAGAGATAAACAGATTAGAGATTGCAAAGAATTAAGGGAGTTGTGGCCTTGGGGCAAGATCTCACCTAACTAAGCTTCCATCTTGTGAGAAGGAATTAAAGAAAACCATAGGTCCAGGCATGGTGGCACATGCCTTTAGTACATCCCCTGAGGAGACAAAGGCATGCAGATCTGAGTTCAAGGGCAGCCTGCAAAGTAAGTTCCAGGACAACCAAGCTTAGGTGGTAAAGGAAACCATGGAAAACAGAGAGCTGATGAAGATGCAATTGAATGAAGGGGTCATGTTCCAGCCCTTGCAAGCATCAGTACTCGACAGTTTGGGCTATATGGTTCTGCTTTAGAATCAAGGACAGAAGAAAGGGGTTGTGGGATTTCCCTCCATGGCTTAGGAAAGCTGCTGAGTCCAGGGCTGTGTCAGGGGTGTCTCTACAGGGAGGCCCAGAGAGGCCATTGTGTGAAAGGAGTTATGGAATCTCCCTCCTGGTCTAATTAAAGGCCTGGGTCAGGTGTGTGGCAGGGGTATCTCTGCGTGAAGGTCTAGAGAAAACATTGCATGAAGCTGTGAAGGTGAGGCCTGGGTTGCCATGGAGACTCCAAGTGTTAGAGATGCCAGAGCTGTGGGATACCTGCCAAGGAAAGCTGCTAACAGGGAGTGGAACCAGCCCAGGAGAAAGAAACTAAAGGAGCTGGAGACCTGGAGAGCATTTTGACATCAGACATGGAGATGCAGAGCTTAGAGTTTGCCCAGCTGGTTTGGTCTTGCTTTGATCCAGTATTTCCTCACTGTGCTTCCTTTCTTACATTTTGAAATGGTAATGTACATCCTATGCCACTATATATTGGAAGCATATGATCTGATGATTTTATAGGGGATTACAGTTAAGAGATTTCCCTGAATCTCAGAAAAGACTTTGAACTTTGGCCTTTTAAACATTGGTGAGACTGTCATAGACTGTGAGGAATTTTGAAGTTGGACTAAATGCATTTTGAATTATGTTATGGCTACAAGCCTACGGGGCCATGGAGTAGAATGTGGTGGTTTGAATAGGTATGGCCCCTATAGACTTATATGTGTGAATGCTTGGCCCATTGAGAGTGACACTATTAGGAGATGTGGCCTTGTTGGAATAGGTGTGGTCTTATTGGAGAAAGTGTGTGACTGAGGGTGGGCTTTGAGATTATAGATGCTCAAGTTACACCCAATATAACACGGTTTCCTTCTGATGCCTATAGATCAAGATGTAGAACTCTTGGCTCCTCTAACACCATGTCTGCCTGCACACTGCCACGTTTTCCACCATGATGATAATAGGATGAACCTCTGAAACTGTCAGCCAGCCTCAATTAAATGTTTTTCTTTATAAGAGTTGCCATAGTCATGCTGTCTCTTCACAATAATAAAACCCTAAGACAAACTGTGAGCCCCAAATTAAATGATTTTTTTATAAGTTACCTTGGTCATTAGAAAAGTAACTAAGACAGTATATATGTGTCTTTGTATGTGGATAGATGCACACCTATATGGGTTCCCATAGAGTCCACAAGAGGGGTTAGCTCCCCTGGAGGTGGAGTTACAAGCAATTGTGAGCCACCCAAGGTGAATGCTAGAAACTTAATTCATACTGTGAGAGTCACAAGTGCTCTTAACCATTGAGCCCTTTCCAACACCTTACATTATCTTTTCAAATCACTGGTTAAATGCTAATTTTTATTTCCTCTTTACCTTGGAATCTTTCATCTTTCACTCTGCCCTGAATCTTCACTAGTTGTAACCCAGACAACATAATTTTAACACTTAATTCTAAAATAAAACAAATCTCTTAAAGAGGCCATGATGTAGGTAAGGGGAATTTAGCTTGCTGTATGACACAATGCACAAGCATCTCCCACCTTTTTAGATAAAGCAAACTGCAGAAAAAAACAGAATTGACCTGTTGTTTATCATCCACATCCTTTCTTAAAACGCACTTAACCTTGAGCTTGCGTCATCCATCCTCTAGGGCCTTGGACCAAGTCTCTTTTGCAGTAAATCATCACGAGTTTCCCATGCATGGAGAAGCATCCGGTAGGTGATCACTGTCAAATAGCAACATATTCTACCCTGTGATTTCCTCATGGTCTTTAGAACTGTTACGGAAGCTTCTTCATTTCCAGGGTATTTGGATTGAACTTTTAACATCACATCTTCCCTCCCCATACAAAGCATTCTATCTTATTGGTCAGTTTCCAGAATCCGCATGTGCTCCACATAACAACACCGAAAGAACAAAACAGATAGATACAAACTCCACAGTGTTTAGTACATCACATGTTGGCACAGTCTAAGGGCATACTTTAGGGTATCTTAGATTTTTGTATGACGCTGCATGAGATTATTCAGTTATGTGATGGGATCCTCTTAAATGGGCTTTGAAAGAGGAAATCATATCATGGCCAAAGACTTGGGAAGAAGGAGGAGGAGGAGGAGGAGGAGGAGGAGGAGGAGGAGGAGGGAGGAGGAGGAGGAGGAGGAGGAGGAGGAGGAGGAGGAGGAGGAGAAAGAGAAGAAGGGGAAGAAACTTAAATAGAAACAAGCCCAAATACTATTTCCTTAAACATGTACTCATGACCCTGGCTTAGGAGGAGGAAGAGGAGGAAGAAGAAAAACTTAAATAGAAAACGAGCGCAAATACCATTTCCTTAAACATGTACTCATGGCCTTGGCTTTGATGTGAACGAATGGTGCATTCATAGATTTAAACAGCCCCTGTAGTGAAAGCTCCCATTTGGGGTTTACAGGAACATGACCTTATGAGAAGATCTATCTGTAGAGGAGGCAGCCACAGCAAGGTGTGTAATGAGGCAGGGGATCACTAAGGACTGTGTGGTCTGCCCATGTCCTACTCTTAACGATGTTCTACAAATACATTTCCCCAGTGGATCTGGGCTCCAAGGGTTTATGTTTGGAAGACTAAATTCACAGGCACGTTTTCTCTGCAAGTGGAAAATGAATCTATTTGGTGTAGGTCTTGATTAAAGTAAGAGAAAAGCAAATGTAAGATTCTGGTTCTCATGTGAAGTTCCTGAGGAGCTCCTTGATGTTTACATTTTTGGACTGGGTGCTGAGACTCGGGGTCTCTGGGTAGGAATGGGTGTCTGTACTCTGCTTTCAACGTTTAAGAGGCAGGGTCCAGCAGAACCTCACTGGAAGTACAGGTCTTAAAAGTAAAATGTGAACTGTAGGCTTTGATCATTATCTACTTTATTTAGGGCTCTTGAGTCCTTCTAGTCCACTAACCAGAGGTAGGGGTACAAGGGTTAATAAGAAAGGGTTGTAAACCTGTTTAGAAGTAGCTCCTGGAACAATTCTACTTTTCACTGTCAAGATACCAGTAGTCCAGTCCAATAGCAAACCCCAAATACGAATCAGTAGAGGTAGTACTATCCAGTAGAAACTGCAAGTCTAGGCCAAATCAGTACAATTCAGAAGAAGCAGCCAGAATGAGCCAGAATACCATGAGAAATTCTTTGGCACATTTCTCACTACAAAGTGAGGACCAGTGAAGCAATGCATGGATAGGGAAACCCAGCAAAGCCCAGCGGAGCCCAGTGAAGCTGTAGGGTTCA
The DNA here is from genome assembly GCA_019843965.1 of Rhynchomys soricoides. Lineage (NCBI taxonomy): Eukaryota > Metazoa > Chordata > Mammalia > Rodentia > Muridae > Rhynchomys > Rhynchomys soricoides. The sequence continues at coordinate 2,326,542 of JADRCH010000116.1, read as the reverse complement.
ATTTATGTTCTTTCTAAATATCATCTACCCTCTCAAGTGTCTGTTTTCTGAAAAATATCACATGTTCTCTCTCAAGACAGCTTCCTGAAAAATATCATGTGCTTTCTCACAAGTCAGCCTCAAGGAAAATATCACATGACACAACTGAGGTTTTAGAGAAACCAGAAACTTCCACTTCAGAGGATACTTTACTGTTTACTTAAAAGAGATCTGGCAATCCTATTAGTTCTGAGCCCTGCTCTCTAGTATGATCATGCATGCGCATGTGCATGAGTGTGCATGCACAAACACACATACACACACACACACACACACACACACACACAGCCAAGGGATGTGGACTTTAACTTGTCTCTGTATGATGACAGTGAGTCCAGTGGGCATCTGTTACCTGGCATCTGGTTCATCTCATCCACACACTTGCTGAGCTGTTGTACTTGTCTTTCAGCTGTTATATTTAAGGATCATGTGTCTCCATCCCACTGGAGCAAAGTTTACTCACCCACTTCGGTTCTCATTTTTCCTTTGTGATGTAGCTTGTGTCTTTGATTCCTTATCATAATTTTCAAGTGTGGGAGATAGAGGCAGGGCTTCATGTCCATCAGGCTGACACCACCACTGAGCTACAGCCCCCACACCATTTAATCATTCTTTAACCATTTTCCTGGTAGATTACCTTCTAGGAGTAGGGAAATGAGAGTTAGACAGGTCTTTGTCCTAGCACAGCAATATTTGGAATGTTTATACGAGTAGACAGTTCTGCACCTGAACACTGCTCACACCTTTGTCACCTGAAAATTGCACACACAGCCCTGTCCCCTGCACACCACACACATAGCCCTGTCCCCTGCACACACTCATTTCTTCCCATTAGTCATTTCTCCCTAACTCCAGTAATAACAGATGTTGCTATTTAAATGTTTTGTCTCATTTAAGCTGAGAAAATTCACATATGCTTTGGGGCTAGTTCTTTGGTCTGATCTTATTTTACATTCTGTTTGTGTTACTTTTATCATATTTCATGTTCCTTTGAGTCCAGCCTCATTTGTATGTTTTTGTTCTCAGTCTTGACTCTTGGAGTCTTTTCAGATATGTGCGAGCACTGTCAAAGGACATCAAGGACAGTCATTGCTGTGGTCACATTCATGTAAATATTTTGCTTTGCATGTTATCTCTACATTAGAGCTTAAGTCATTTCATTTTAATTAGAGTTAAAAAAAAGAAAACATTGGCACAGACTATCCATTTGTTTTGTCTCCTTGCAATTTGGGAAAACAATTTTATTATTTATCATTTCTTCAAAGGCTAGCTGTCTCATTCCAGTTTTCTCTACAGTACATTGCGGATTAGTCAGCTTCTTTGTTTAGGGGTTATTTTACAGAGTGTGACTGTGAGTTATGGCTTCCTCAGATTTCATCTAGCCTAAATCGGCCTCACTTATTCCCAAGCCTTTTCTCCCTTTGTAGAGATGTGTCAAGAACACATTTGCTGGGTCCACTCTGCCACGTGTAGTCTATGCACCTGTCTTTCTTTCTCTATGATCCACTAGACTTTTTATTGCTGTGTAGAGATTGTTCTTTTCCGGAAAAACTAAGGTTTTATTTATTTTCTTCTATTTGTAGAATTTAAAAATATACTCACAAAGGAAAGACAGGGGGTTTATAGACTGTAGGCAAAAATCACAAATACAAAATATGCCTGCAGTCCCTGGGCAGGAGGGGGACAGTAAGGAGCTGGGACCCCCAGCCTTCAAGGCACCTTTGGTACCAAGCTTCCAGGAGACACCAACGGACAGCAAGGTGTTTTCCCTAACCTTGGGACATCAGTGTGTGGGTCTGCACATTCAAACCCACTTACTTCCTTACAATGGCAGGTTACCATGTATTCTTCTGTAGTTAGGGTTTGCGTGTGTGTGTGTGTGTGTGTGTGTGTGTGTGTGTGTGTGTGTACACCTCTCTGTGTGTTTATGCCTGTATGTGTGTGTCTCTGTATGTTTGTGTTATGTCTCTGTTTATGTTTGTGTGTGTGTCTATGTATTTGTATCTGTGTGTCTCTCTGTGTGTATGTTTCTGCATGTTTGTCCGTGTGTCTGTGTGCAAGCAATGAATAACATGCAGGAATTGGTTCTCTCCTTCTATGATGTGGGTTCTGGGGTGGTACTCAGGTCTTCAGGCCCTGTAGCAGGCACTTTTACCTGCTGAGCCATTTCACCAGCCCTGAGTTTATTTCTATGTATATTTTCTCTGTGGCTCTTACATGTCATTCTAACATTCTTCCTTAATTTCCTGTGTCCCCCAAAGGAGAGCTGATGTTTGATATATTGAACCTCTACTCTGCTCTGCTATATTGCCGAACACACTCCGTCCTTTTAAATGCTGTCACAGATTGCATCCATTATTTGCTTTATAATTTGGTTTAATATCCAGTTGTAGGGGTTGGTCTGATGCGGCTATGTATTCAAATGCTAAATGTTGGTCCCCAATATCTGGTCCCCAGATGAGGAGATCCTCACACACACCAAGTGATGCTATGTAACCTTGCTCTCCAAGTTAACTGGTCAATAAAAGGCTAAAGCCTGTGATGGAAGTAGGTGGGTTTTCAGTTACCTGGCTGGGGGTTGCAGATAGAGATGAAGAAATGAAGAAAGGAGACCAAAGGAGGAGGAGGAGGAGTCATGAGAAGAGATGGGCCATGAGCACATGGCCAGGAGAGGCATCAAATAACAAGGGACTTATGACTGGGATGCCTGCCCAATCTAGGCTGACAACTTGTAAATAAAATGCCTGGATTGTGTGTATTTGATACTGCCTAGCTAAAGTTTTTAATCCATTTTACATCCAGTGGTACTAACAGAGCTAATTTTCCTAGCAAACTGTAGCTCACCATCTCCTTCCTCCTCTCTCCATATGTTTTCCCATCATGTGTCTCCAGTGGCCAACAGCCAAAGCCTCCTCCAGCCCTCCATTGCGACAGCAGCCTCCCGGCCATGACTGGATATTTAGTAATGCCCTCACACTCCATGTTCCCTTAGACTTGCTTTCCTTTTCATTAAAAACAACCATTTCTTTACAATCACATCCCTGCGTGTTTGCGTGTGAGGTATTTCTTCCCAGAGGTACACGTCACCACTTTCCTTTCCAAATAGGAGATAATATAAAATTATGAAGCACACACCACGCACTTACTGTTATTTTATGAGTGGAAATTCTTACAGTAGCCAAAGCCTTGCCATGGACTCCAATGCCATCTCAAGCCATAGTTGAGCAAGGCTGCCTTATGAGCCACAATACATGTACCAGTTGCTCGTGCAAATGTCTTATTTTTAAAGAGAATAATTCAGACTTAATATCGGCAAGGAAGAATAAGGTTCTGGTATCTGACATTGGTATGAGTCCTCTGGGATGTTTGAAATTCTCAACATCTGGGAACGATAAGCAAAAATAAGGTCTAAAGATGCTCTCGCTGCCCAGTGTCCTTTTAGTAACCTCTCTGAAGATGTTTTACAAAGAATCCAAAAAGCAACAGTAAAGCTTCAGAGCCATGTGTGTCCTTGACTTCTACGTCCTGAGCGTTATCTTGAATGGTGAGATGGGAACACACCCGTTCGAGATGGAATTCCTGGCTGAGAGAGACCTTGATCACAGCCTAGCAGGGACAGCCAATGCACTGTACAGATGACACTAATCCTGCCTCCAGAAGTTGTGACTTGGTGTCATCTCTCAAAGCAGGCACCATAGACTGGGATTTCAGGAGGATCAACGGACTCACTGGAACAACACAAACAAGTCCCTGGTTTGACTAACATTTTTTTCCTTGACATTTTAATCCTCAGGGTTTGGGGTTTTGTACAGCTTTCAAAATGTACTCAGTAATGAGCAGGCATTCTACCAACGCAGGCCCAAGACATGGTCATAATTTACTTGGGAAATTGACCAAAACAAAACCACATTTCTGCAGAAGGTACAGAGTGGCTCTCCTTGCTCTTCCTTAACTTGTGGGGTGGCTCTGTACATGTGTGCAGTGGAAAAAGCAAGGATTTGCAGATGGGGTGTTGTGGACACTCCCACTTCTTCTGCCGAGCCTGTGCCATGCTCTCCCCTCTACCAAATCCTGCTTCCTTCCTCAGAGGCATGAGAAAGCTGTCCAGAGAAGTCATTCCACGGATGTGAGTCAAGACCTTTTCAATGCTCTCTAAATGAAAAAGTAAAATATTACATTCAAATATCTATCTTGAAACACGACATATACTTTGTCCTTCTGATGGTTCCACTGGACAAACTCGTGATGTGCTTGAGTCTCCACAACCGAGGAAGATTCACAGGGAATAAAAAGTACAGATGTTTGTTTCGGTCCTTAAGGATGTTCAAGACACAAAATGCTCCTAAAATTTTAAAATTAGCTGATATTTTGGGATACTGTCTGTGATTAAAACCACAAAGAACATGAGTTGCTGTGTCCAAGGAAGCATCTGAGGATTCCCCTTCCACATCCAAGATCCCTGCTCTGCTTTGGGTTAATGTGGGTGTTTCCTGACAGACCAGTACAGGGCACAGTCTCCAAACAGGTTAGGGAACAGACACTGTGGAAACAGGGATCATGAACCTTTGGGCATTGATTGTGCCATTAGGAGGTCTCTGTGACATTGGGGGGGTGGGGGGTAACAGCAATTCCCAAAACTAGCAGGCACAGAAATTATGCAAAGAAGCATTTGGGCACTGTTGAGGTTTTGTCTTTTACTGGCTATTGTAATGCTAAGACCAGGGGTCTTCTAGTAGTCTCTGTGACCTTGCCCACAAGTTAATTCTGATTGGTGAACAAAGATGCCAACAGCCAATAGCTGGGCAGAAGAGACATAGATAGGCTTTAGGTTTTGTGGACTTGGGAGGAGAGGACCACGAGGGAGAAAAGGTGCAGGAGAGGAGGAAGGAGAATGTCCCGCGCTACGGTCTCGCCAGCAAGAACGACGCGGCACACATAGGATCCTTCTGCAGTAAAGCTTTAATGCCTCTTGAGAGGGAGAGCATAAGCTTGCCACGAGTGGAGACTCAGAACAATAGAATACTCGCCCTTTATATGGGTCACAGCGCTTGCCTGGGACATGGAGCTTCCCCATTGGCTCCCGCACACCAGGCCAGATGCCGCCACGAGAGAGGCTGAGA
>JADRCH010000116.1:2276870-2307428 GCA_019843965.1 Rhynchomys soricoides | reverse complement strand
TCTCTCTCTCTCTCTCTCTCTCTCTCTCTCTCTCTCTCTCTCTCTGTATACCATGGCACACATGAAGATGCCAGAGGGCCAGAGAACAACATTCAAGAGTTAGTTCTCTCTTCTATCGTGTGGGTAGGTCCTGGGGATTGAACTCAGATTGTCACATTTGGCAGAAAGCATCTTTACCTGCTGAACCATCTCACTGGTCCCATATCTTAACACAGCGAAAGCAAACATAACAGCTGGTTCTTATAGCTAGCAGTACATAAGTCACACCACAAATGTGGTATTGAACAACAACAAAAAATGGTGAAAGCCATTCACTCAATTTAAAAATAGTTAACTTTTTTTTTTTTTTAAAAAAAAGCTTTCTTTAAAAATTTCTGAAGTTCTTGTCAATGTTATTAGATTTTTTTGGACGGTAGGGGAAATGCTGGGAGAGACTAAAGCAGGGCTCTGTGAATCTTTGTTTCTTGGGTTTTCAGCATTGATATTTGAACATGCTCAGTCTATTGGAGCTTATTAGACTGTCTATGATTATTATTGTATATTTTTATGTATATATATTTTTGTATATTTCTGTGTGCTTAGCACCCATCAATAAAAAGCAACAGGATCCATCAATTGCTGCCATGGCTTTACATTGCCTTGCACAGTTGCCTCTGGTCACTCACATGCCCTGTGATGGATGCTCCTGCCCATCCTGTTCTAGTTGGTTCTCTGCTCTTTTAGCTCTAGACTCTGCCTGTAGTGAGCTCCAGTTCTCAGGTCCTAGTAAGTGGGGTACGAGTGGACTGAGCTCCTGCACATCGATGGTGTCTCCTTCCTCCTGCTAAGGGCCTGGCCTTCAGCAGGGAGGAAGCCCAGATAGCACAGAGACATTCCTGTAGCATTTTCTTCTCCATTATAGATAGATAAGTGAGCCACACTGTGAACAACCGAGTCATGATTGTGAATCTGTGTAGACTGGAAACCCAGTACAAGGAGGACCTCAGCTACCTAGAGGGACTCCTTGTCCTTTCTGGGGATGCAGCCATTTCCTTCCAAGCTCCACTCAAAACTCACCTTCTAGACAGCCCCCTTGGTGATCCCCCCAACATACTGTATAGGTATTTACAGTAGGCAGTCTTGAACACCTAAAGCCCCAGACTGCATTTTGCACCCCAAAAGTGTTACAACAAGTAAGCTGCTGTATCCCAATAGCAACAATCACATGGACACTTCATTTCATCTCTCCTGGGTGATACTCACTCCCACTTTAAGTACAGAAACTGGACAGAATGGGGCAGGCTACTGTTGTCTGTGTGTACTTTGAGAGGGGAAGCAGGTTTAACCGCTAGACCTGGGGGGGGGTCTGGGGAGCTGGCTCAGTGGGTAAGAGTGCTTACTATGCAAGAATGAAGACTTGATTTCAAATCCCCTGCTGTACACATGAAGCTTCAGACACTCAAATGTGTGCCCTTAACTTTAGTTTGTTGAGGGTACAGGCAGGAAGATCTCTCTTGCCAGGATCTCAACTGAACTTCCATGTTTGGTGAGACACCCTGCCTCAAGGGAATAAGAACAGGACACCTGACATCTTTCTCTGTCTTCCACATATACGGAAGCACACACATTCTCACGCACATGTGTGCATGCACTGCTGGGATGCCCCAGTCACAGGTCAGCACTTCTCCAAGGTACTCCCCTGTGCCTGCTTTCCCCACATCCAACAAAATATCTCAAATGCCCTCTGCAACAGTGGCCTCAGGACCTAGATTAACGGATTTCACTATTTACTAATTGTCCTCTGTGGGTGCTGAAAATTGATGCATAGACCATTTACTTTATGAATGATTTCACTCACTGTGCCTTCCCTCATGCAGTATCTACTTTCTGAGCAGCTCCGGTCCCTGTTGCTGCAGTATTCAGAACACTGGCTCCTCGGACATTTTGGGACAGATATGAAAGCATCCTTTCTCCACGGATGGCAACTGGGATTAAGGCAGACAAAGAACCCAGGAGCAATGGGGCCAGAGCTTTGATGGACAGGCTCAAGTGCTCTGTACACACAAAGATGGATCACTGAAGTGACTTGGAGCTGGTCAGCTTCACAGTTGCATTGGCTTTCAGTTTGCTCTGAGGGTCCTTCAGAGGATGAAGCAAAGACATAGACTGTCTGGTGCAGTGGTCTGTTCTAAGACATGTCACCTGGTCAGAGGCCAGAGGAAATACAAACAAACTGGAAGCCCACAGGAGAACCCTTGGTCTAAAGGTTGGTGGAGGAGACAAGGCTAATCAGAGTTTTATTACTGTATCAAGGGAGCTATCCTCTCATTGGCCATGAGAAGTCTAGGCTAGCTTCTCACCCAGAACATCTCCCAGCTCTCCCTGCTAAGCGCCCACCTCCACTGACCTTTCCATGAGTTCTGAGTAAGGTTGCTAGAGGCCTCAAGGTGAGCAGCTCCTCTGAGTCAGACATCATGCACACACTTGCTGGGCAATGTAATGGTCTCTAGCCAGACCCTGAATCTCCTGTCTTAGTTTGAATTTTATTGCTATGAAGATGCCATGAGCATAGCAACTCTTTTTTTTTTAAATAATTCATTTTACATCCTGATCACAGCCCTCCTTCCCAGTTCCACCCTTCCAAGTCCCTCCCTCATGACCCCTCTTCTTCTCCTCAAAGAAGGGGATCCTCCCTTGGCTACCACCCCGCCATGGGGGATCTAGTCCTCACGGGTCCAGGCAAATTCTCTTCTATTGATCCCCAACCAGGCAGTCCAAGTAGGAAGGAAGGGAACCCAATGTCAGGAAACAGAGACCAAGACAACCCCTGCTTCACTTGTTAGGGGATGCACATGAAGATCAAGCTGCACGTTTGCTACAAAGGTATAGGGGGTCTAGCTCCTGGAGCTTGGCAACTCCTATAAAGGAAAACATTTAACTGGAGCTGGCTTAGAGTTTCAGAGGTTTAGTCCATTATCGTCATGGCAGGAAGCATGGTGGGGAGCATGGTAGTGTGCAGGCAGACATGGTGCTGAAGCAAGAACTGAGCACTCTATATCTAGGTCTGCAGGCAGCAGGCAGAGAACTGGCTTGAACTTCTGAGAACTCAAAGCCCACCCCTTAGTGGCACACTTCCTTCAACAAAGTCATGCCTACTCCAACAAGGCCACACCTCCTGATAGTGCCACTCCCTATGGACCAAGTATTCAAACAGATGAGTCTATGGGGGCCATGCCTATTCAAACCACCGCACCCACCTCACAGAAGAGATGTCAAACCTTGGAGATTTCACTTCCTTTTTTAAGATTAAGCATACAGTAACTAGGAGAGGCTGTGAGGGATGGAGGTGACTGGTTAAGCTAGGTGGCAGTAAGCAGAGCCATCCTGTCAGGTTCAGAAAAGGAGATCATTGTATCACTATGACAGATGACAGACCCACTGGGGAGCTGAAGAGAAGGATTGTAGGTGAACCCCCAGACACATCTGTGTTACCACTGATGTCACCAGGAAGCAGTCAGCTTCTCTGCTGCCTGCAGAGCATCCTCCTGCTGTCTCTTCACTGAACTCGGCATTGAATGAGAGTCTTGAATGGAGCTTCTGATTGGCACATGTTAAATCACAACCAGAATCTGAGCTGTAAGAAGATCTGGGAAAGCAGCATGATTTTTGGCCCTCTGCCCTCGGTAGAGAAAAAGTCACATTTAACAGAGTCGGAGACTGAGCGAAGTAAGTCAGAGAGCTAGCAGCAAATACCCATGTCTGGCATTAAATGCCAACTTTATGTGTTTGCGAGTGTTAGGGGCAAATGCAAATGGTGTGTCTATGTGAGGTGTTGTATATGAGTGGATGTCTAAGATGTGTGTCCGTGTGGTGAGGCTGTAACTACAGATGTGCATTCTCTTTGTCCTTTTTACTTGTGTAAGGACTGAGGAGGAAGAAGGTCCTTTCTACTCCCTCTGATTATATATGTAATCTTATTCACAGGTATTTTTAGCTAGCCCACTTTATTACTGCAGTGTATGAAATTAAATGGACATAAAACACATGCTCCTCTTTTTTGTTCCAACACCTTTATAAGTCTCTTCTGTATCTACAGAAACCTCATTGGGATGTGTGTGGGATCCTTTGTAGCCCATAGTAAGCTCACAGTATAGAGCTGGCTAAGAAGATTCATAAGGCCCTCTGTAAGTTTACTAGTTTAATAATCTGAAAGGGACAGACATTTGGCATTTCCTTTGCTTAAACCTCTCTCTCTCTCTCTCTCTCTCTCTCTCTCTCTCTCTCTCTTTCTCTCTCTCTCTGTGTGTGTGTGTGTGTAATTCTGTCTTCATACTATTTGTGTGCCTGGCACCCACAGAGACCAGGAGAGAGTATCAGAGCCCCTAGTTCTGAAGTTATAGATAGCTGTAACCTGCCATGTGGTGCTGGGAATTGAACCCTGGTCCTCCAGAAGAACAGCTAGTGCTCTTTACCTCTGAGCCATTTCTCTAGCCCTTCCTTTAGATTTTGCCCCTTGTTTTCCTTTCTTCCATTCTGAAAAGGTTACTGACTTATATGGGTTTTATTGCTATGAATAGACGCCATGGGCATGGCAATGATTATAAAAGAAAACATTTAGCTGGGGTTGGCTTACAGTTTCAGAGGTTTAGTCTATTGTCATTGAAGTGGAAACTTAAGGCTTCTTTGGAGAGTCAGTTGTGTTGGATGGTGTTTTGCTGGGGCAAACACGGGAAGGACTGTTTTCCTGAACTGGACACAGGCAAAAGACTTAGGGCAGACTGGTGTAGGAATGTTACACTGAAGCAGACACAGGAGAGAGGATGTTCTGCTAAAGCAAACATGTGAACAGACACGTGATGAAGGATTCTTTGCTAACAACACACATGTATTGGTCTGCCTTACATTGAGTAGTTGAGCTCCATTTGTCGGGACTCCGAGGACTCGGGCTGATTGGATGAACGTGCTGAGGCAAGGCACGTGGAGGACACGTGATGTCTGGAGGGTATAAATAGGACTCCACTGAGTGACAGAGACAGAGCTTGGCTTGCTGGTACAAAGCTTGTGGGTCTTGAGTCTTCACTGACCTTCACCGAGAGAGGCACGCTGAGAACTTCTCCTGGTGTTCCTGCTCATCCCTCCTGCAGAGGCAGAGGCCTGGTTGTCTCTGCTAGGTCCTGCCACTGCTGCTGCTAACCTGACTGTACTGAACTAGACTGCTGATATATCTGTGAAATGCTCTCTAATGGACTGAGCTGCCACTGCTAACCTGTGAACTGAACTGCTGATTTCTAGACAACACAGATGAGAGTTGCTTCAAAGAACCTTTCTAAACTGGTCCACTTGCCCCACTCCCATCCTTTCCTTCCCACTCTGGTGGACTACAAGGGAGGTTAAAGCATTTAAAGACCATCATTAAAAATAGGATTTGAAAAAATTAACGTTACAATCATGATGGTGTAACGAATGGAAGTGTCCAGGCAGCCATGGTGCTGGAGTAGGAACTGACAATTCTACATCTTGATCCACAAGCAGCAGAAGGAGACTGTGTACTACGCTGGGCATGCCTATTCAAACCACCACAGTCACTGTGTTTATAATAGATGGAACTCCTATTTGGTAACCTTAGAGCAAGAATGTCAGGAGGGATTCTGTGGTCTCCAAAAGCATATAACAGGTGGCCAAGATGTCCTCAACCACACAGCAAGAACTTACGGCAGAAAGGAGCTGGAAAGATGGCAGAGCTATTGAGAGCATGCCCTTCTCTGGCAGAAGATGTGAGTTCTGTTCTCAACACCCAGTTTGGGTGGCTCCCAACTACCTGTAACTCCAGCTCTAGGGGCTCAACACCTTTTCCTGGAGCTCAAATGTACACTCCTATATACAAACATGTACTCATAATTAAAAAGAAAATCTTTAAAAAATAACTTATACTAGAGAAAAATATGTCACCTTTTTTGAACTTGAAACTAGTGAACTCTACAAAGTTTTCCCTTGGTCTCTGCCAATATTTACCTCTGGCCCAGAATTTTAGAATCAAAGAGAAGTTGGACCTATGAGGCTAGCCTCTACTCTACCATGTAGTTTGTAAATATTCAGTTTTGTGTGTGTGTGTATGTGTGTGTGTGTGTGTGTGTGTGTGTGTGTGTACACTGAGTTTGAGCTCCATGAGTGTGGGAACTAAGCATGCATTAAGATAGTTTAAATATAGAATAGAATAAATTCATGCATCCTTTGATGTTTCCAGGATGTTTGGTTTAGGAATTTCATGATAGTATTAACATTGGAAGAATGTAGATTGTAAAAGATGCTCATCTTGTGGGAAGGTTAACAGTCTTTGATTCTAAAATTTATTCTGCAAATCTTGGTTTATCTGTGGCTGAGCAGCAGCCAACCTGAAATGCAGTGAATTTCAGTCATTGCCTTGTGGATATTGACTCTGTGGGGCTTGTGCCTCTGTTCCCCATTGGTGGACCCTGTTCATCACTGGCTTGCTGCAGCATGAGCCTGGACTGAGCTAGAGGCCTGGGTTCTACATAGAGGGCTGCTTGCTCACTGCCTTCTTGGGCTTCTGGGTAGTGTAGTTGCATTAGAAATGATGGCTTCCTAAATGACAGCAAAACCCAGATGGTGAATCTTCAGGTGCACCCTTAACTCTTCTATGTCCTCTGGTTTTAGTCACCATAGTTCTTGTCCGGATTTCAGTGGAGAGAGACTCTGTGTGCTAGTGCAGATTAACAGGGGACACTGCAGAAGGACATATGGGCTCATAATTGGAAGCATCATGGATGCTTCCTCTCTTCTACATCTCTACCAGTGAAGTTTCCCTGTAAATGATGCTATTTAGTAATTTCATATACAAAAAGTAACAGTCCAGTGATATTAACTACCCTCCCACCCCACCTCTCCCCTGTCCTCAGTGCTATGAAAATCCTTCTCCAGAGGCTTCTCTGGCATTGCAATGAAATCTACAAAGTGGTTTTCTCTAGATCTGCTCTCTGGGCTCCTGAACCATCTACTATTGGGAAGTGTTATAGTTTGTATATTCTCCACCTAGGGAGTGGCACCATTAGAAGGTGTGGCCCTGTTGGAGTAGGTGTGTCACTGTGGGTGTGGGCTTTAAGACCCTCATCCTAGCTGCCTGGAAGTCACTATTTTGCTAGCAGCCTTCTGATGAAGATGTAAAACACTCAGCTCCTCCTGCACCATGCCTGCCTGGATCCTGCCATGCTCCTGCCTTGATGATAATGGACCGAACCTCTGAACCTGTAAGCCACCCCCAATTAAATGTTGTCCTTTATAAGACTTGTCTTGGTCATAGTGTCTGTTCAAGGCAGTAAAACCCTAACAAGACAGGAAGGAAGTAGTAAACAGCCTCTCCCCAGAGCAAGAGCTGAGACAGTTTGCCAATGGAGAACTCTCTCTCTAACATACTTCCACACATAATACTGGATCTAAACTTTACCCTTTCTTCCTGGAGCTCCTGTCAAGCTCCTGTCTCCAAGAGCCCACTTCATACCTGTTGTTCTGTTGACTCCCAGGAGGAGGGAAGCTTACCTCTTTCGAGGTTCTTGTGTTATTGAAATGAGATCATCCCAACACCTCTGGGTGCTTCCTTAAGACTTGTATAGAACAGAAATCCTGGAGCTGGTGCCCTGGAAACCACTTCCATTCAGATGTAAGATACACAACCTACTGAAGTTGTGCAGAGGTGGCGTTGGTTGTGGTCCACAGTATCTGTGCAGATGTGAAGGTAGACACTCCCAGACACACATGGCTGTTTGTGTTGAGCAGCAGTCCTTCTCATCTCACCCTTTCTAAAACTTTTGACTGACTCCAAAGCCAAAATAAAACAATAAGCTTGTTGGTGCACACACACACAGAGCAACTACCATGCAGTAAAATCCAAATGCTACAGCATTTCATCCAATGGCCTAAAGGCAGAGAGGTGGCCTGACCACAGTGGAATCTGCCCCCAGAGTCAAAGAGGAAGTTTCTGGAACCTCAGTAAGACTTCAATTGGTCATGAAAATGTCCCTGGTTCCAAATAGGAACAGCTTGTTGAGAAACTGTTGCTGTGCAATGCAGATACTCTGGAAGTGATTCAATCATTCAACATCTTTATTGGCCAAATGATTACAGAAGCCAAAGAGATGAGGGGACCTGACCAAGGTCAGCAAGCTGGAGGGAGGCAGAGAAGCTCATGGAACTCAGAAGTCCTCATTTCCAACCCAGCCAATCTCCAAACACCCCGCCACCCTTACCCCACCCCCACCCCCGCCCCCTGTGTCTGTTGCTTGGCCAATCAGGATTAGCAGCCTGGAAATGCTGATATTCACATTTCTGCTTAGGTAGGATGCCCTTAGAAAGCAACAGAGGCCAAGACACAGATGTGGGACTCCAGGAAACACACTGATCCCCTGTTCTGAGAATGTGACTTCTCACTGCTTTTTGGATTGCAAATGTTTGTTGTGACTGGTAGGTGGAGAAACCCAGAGAGATGAAGTAAGAAACGGTGGTCCCTAGGAAGACCAGGAGACTCTCCTTATGGTGAGTCCTTGATCAAGGTTAAGATAGGTGACTCTGAAGCCACCTTCACCTCACACATAGGTAGGAGGCAGCTCTGAGTGACTTTATCTATGTGTGAGTACTGAGAGGCTGGAGGCCAGAGAGCAGAGTTTCCTCAGTAGAGGACAAAATACAAAATGGTTACTGTCTTAGGGTTTGTATTCCTGCACAAAACATCATGACCAAGAAGCAAGTTGGGGAGGAAAGGGTTTACTCAACTTATAATTCCACATTGCTGTTCATCACCAAAGAAAGTCAAGACAGGAACTCACACAGGACAGGAACTAGGAGGCTGGAGCTGATGCAGAGGCCATGGAGGGTGCTGCTTACTGGCTTGCTTCCCCTGCCTTGCTCAGCTTGCTTTCTTATGGAACCCAGAACCACCAGCCCAGGGATGGCACCACCCACAATGGGCCCTCCTACCCTTGATCACTAATTGAGAAAATGCCTTACAGATGGGTCTCACGGAGGTATTTCCTCAACAGTAGTTCCCTTCTGCATGATAATTCCAGCTTGTGTCTAGCTGACACACAAAACCAGCCAGAACAGTTACCTTCTGAATCAGATGCAAGGAGATATTCTGGGATCAAGAGACAGGGGAGGATGGAAAAGAGGAGCAGAGGAAAATGATAGGGAGGAACACAGATGTGGAATGTGAACTTGGGTGTTACACAGATGGTTCATTAACCAGAGCAATTTTGAGATTTGACAGTTTGAGAAGCTAGGTCTCTGGGACCTGATCTTCTTCAGGCCCCTAAACATTTAGTAGAATCTGGACTATAGCCACCAGCTCTGGCTTTGGGAGGAGTGGAGAGGGGGAATGGATTGGAAGAAAACAGCTGGGGTCTCTCCCAGTTACACATGAAGAGAAGGAGGGGTCTGCCAGCCATACTAACCTCCTTTACCTAGAGAGACCCAGTGGAGGCAGCAGCCTGGGGTAGGGCGTGTGAGACACTAGGCTTGCCTGTCAACACTGAGCAACCTGGAGAAGGAAGGTAAACTCCACATTGTCTCCATCTCAGGGGCCAGCAGCTCTCTAATGGCACGTTCTCATTGTGTAGTTGACTAATACTGTGGCTTAGTTGTAATGAGGCCTCTGGAGCTTTTTAGGGGTTTGACTAGCTCTGAGGTCAAGGATGTGTTTTCAGACTGTGGAAAAGGGGAAGCGCCAACCAGGGCAAGGCTTAGCTGCAGAGGTATTCATGGTACCAACAGGGATAGCTTCTGCATCAGTTTTATTCTGAGCAGAGCTGTGGAGTTGGGTTAATTCTTCATTTCCAGGGACCTCCCCCTTATTCCAGACAATGTCACTATAAGATATCAAAAGCTCTACCAGTCTGTAGCCCTGAGCAACTGTGGAACAAAGACCATACAGGTCCCCATAGGGCACACAATGTGAATGAAAAATGAGCCCTGCTGTAGTAAGCTATTGAAGGTTCCTGGTTAACTTGTTGCCACACATAGTTCAGTCTGTGCTGTCTTATATAGCCTCATCATCTAGAAAACACACACACACACAACTACACAGATATGAACCCCCACCCCAGGAGTACATACAAATATACACATGTATATGGATGTGTGTGCTCACATGACAGTAAATCTCTATATCACATACGTTTAAACGAAAAAGGGAAATTTCTCTTTACCATCCTCAAACTGCTGATTGGGGAAAAGCTGCAGCTTCTTAACTTTCTGGTTCTTCAATTCACTTCCATACCGAAAAGAATAGTTCTGTTGAAATAACATATGGCAGACTGCTGAAGTGGGCACAGAAGACCTCTAATCACCCATCACTTTGGAAACCTTCCGAGTGTACAGGGACAGGCCAGTGTCTGTGAACAGCAGTCATGCTGTCAGATCATGAACTTCAGTGCTTACACGTGCCTGAGCTCATGAAGGAGAGAAATGGAAAGTCCATGACATCTGTGAAGCTGGTGACTAAGACCGAATGATGGGGAAGACGTTGGTGATTTCAGCAGAATGCTTTATTCACCAGAGGAGGCAGTGATTAATGTGGGGTGGAGCTGCACGAGGCAGACCATGGGGAAACATGGAGAACAGATGTGGCTGGAGGAGCTGCCCAGAGGTCAGTGCTAGGGAGGGGCCTGGATTTTGTGGGCAGAGTCCAGAGATGGACTGCTTGGAATCCTGATGGGTATGAGATGAATGTTCTTGCAGGCGGAGCTGAGCAGAAGCCCTAGGTAGAGGCAGCTGCCTCCCCAGTGGTCCTGGAATGTAACGAAAAGCTTAGTCTTCCATGATAGATGGTGGTGAAATCAAACCAGAAGGGGTTTCGGGAGCTTGAAAAGCCATCTTGGCCTGAAAGACAGCAATATAATATCCAGAGAGTTTGTGCTAAAGATCCTACAGTTCTGTAGTGAAATGGATTGTACCCACCTCGACTGCTGCTGAGAGGGCTCAGAAGGTATGGGTGGGAATAAACCTTTATGAAGGGAAATATGGAGAAGAGATGGTGTCTAAATTAGTTAGTTCTCCTGTTGCTATAACCAAATGCCTGGCAGAAACCCTCTGAGGGGAGCAGGGTTTATTTGGCTTACGGTTCTAAGGGATACATACTGACTTAATTAAGGTCTCTATTGCAACGAAAACGCAGTGACCAAAAATCGTGTTGGAGAGGAAAGGGTTTATTTGGCTTACACTTCCATATTGCTGTTCATTATTGAAGGAAGTCAGGACAGGAACTCACACAGGGCAGGATCCTGGATGCCAGAGCTGATGAAGAAGTCATGGTAGGGTGGTGCTTACTAGCTTGCTCTGCCTGCTTTCTTATAGAACCCAGGACCACCAGCCCAGGGATGTCATCACCCACAGTGGGCTGGGCTCTCCCCTATTGATCGATAATTGAGGAAATGCCCTACAGCTGGACCTCATGGAGGCAGTTCTTCACCTGAGGCTCCTTCTTCCCTGATGACGCTAGCTTATGTCAAGTTGACTCACAAAGCCAGTCAGTACAGATACCATCATGGAGATGAAAGTATGACATCAGAAGCTCAGGGTCAGTGGTCACACTGTTTTTGAAGGCAGGACAGAGCAGACAGGAAGGGCTTGCCCCCATCTTCTGCAAGATTCCACTTCCTAAAGGTTCTAGAACCTTCCAAATCAGTGCCACCAGCTGGGGACCAAGCATTCAAATATGTGAGCCTGTGGGAATACAACAGGACCCAGCCTGAAGCACCCCTGTTCTTTGCCAATGCCCTGTCCTTTGTGGGACATGAACACAGCAGTGCCAAGACCAGCTCAGTAGGAACCTCCACACAGAGATAGGAGACAAAGGTGTGATCAGGTTTCGGACTCTGCTTGTGACTCTGGGTCATGCATAGGTCTTCATAGTCCCCTGTCCTCATGGTGAATCATAACATGGATCTGGGGAAGAGAAAAGGCAGGAGACAGATGTTTGCTGCTCAGGCCTGAGCAACCTTCAGTGAGCTCCTCCCAGGCTAGCTGGTGCACTGGCAAAAACAGAAAGGGGGTTTGAATCAAAAGCACAATCAAAGGCTTCCATATTGAAATGCACACAAATTCCTTCTTATCTGGTAATCCCCTCTCCCTACATTGTGTCAAAAAACAAAAACACACATTGCAGGAAAATAACACACGAGACATCACTTGGGAGGGAGAATCAGCCAGCACAGAAGCATATTTGGAATCATGATTTTAGGGTTAACAGTCTCTTGGGAGCAGAGACCAGACAAGGAAGGTGCATTCTCCCAGGGCAGCTCTGCCTTGCAGACAGGCCTCCTGCCCGGGCTCTGTAGCCACTCCAGACTCTTTCAATAGTCTCACACATGATAATAGGCATGTTTAAATGGGCTTATCTATATGTTTATTTTACAAGATACTTTCAGGGCACATCTTAGCTGTATGACTTTGTATCAAGTTGACCCTTTTCACTCCTCACTCAGAGCACCCAGCGAAGCAGCAGCAGCATCCTGACTGATGTGGGAAGCTGCTGCAAATGCGGAGCTTCTGCCAACTGAAACCTCCGTTATCACTTGGGTCTGAGTCTCGTCTGCCAGATGTGGGGATCTGTCTTACATGGTATCTGTCCACTAGCTGTCAATGGCAGCCATACTCACTCCAGAGAGCAGGACTCTCTGTTCCTAATCATCAGGAACCGGCTCAGAGGTGAGCCAGCAGGGCATCAGACTTAATCGCCAGGACTCCAGTCTCCTGACTATCAGCTCCAGGACCTGGCACACTTTACAACTTTTAACACTGTCAACTAAATGATGGAGCAGTTGTCTCTGCAAAACTGAGCTCTGATGCAGACAGCCAAGCACTGCAGGATGCTTAATTAGCTCCTCAGACAGATGCCTCCACCAGGCTTTTGGAATCCACTCCCCAGACCTGTCTTTCCATGCAGGAAGCATGGAGAGATGTGAATCTGTTCTTCCACTAACTCGGGTGGAATTTTTCCAGTATCTTACAAAAGGTGATTTTTTTTTTTTTTTTGGCTTCTTTCCTGCCTCCTTCCCACCCCCTTCTCTCTCCCTTCTTCCCCATTTCCTCCTTCCTCCCCCTCCCCCTTTTTTTCCTGTACTGGAAATTGAATCTAAGGTAAGAAATTCTCCTACCCTTTGAGCCACATTTCCAACCCTTATATCTTGAGACAAGATCTCACTGTGCAGCTTGGGATGCTCTTGGATTCACTATGGAGCTCAGGCTGACCTTGAGCTCACACACATCCCGGCCCTACCCCTATTGTCCCCCAGCTAGAGTGATATGTACTTTCAGAAGGACCCTGTACTTATTAGGTAATTTGAAATGCCTTGTGACTTTTCTCTACATGCTGCCAGCCCACTGAGAGTGACATGCACCATGTGTCAGGAAGATATATCCTGGGTGAGCCTGCTCTTAACCAGAGACCCTTCTTTGAGGAGCCCAGCCTGACTTTGGGAGCTTGCTGTCACCTAAATAGGTGAGATTCTCTTTGTTTTACAGACCTATGTCCACTGTCCATGGTGAGCAAGCAGGGTGTTGGCATTCTTTGAGACTTGGAGCACATCCTTTGACTTCAGGCTGCAGCTGGAACCTTCTTTTAGTTGGCATGCCTAGCAAGCTCTATCCCCAGAGTTTCCTCACAACCCCAGCATGGCCCCAGTCAGATAAATGACAGGCACAGTAGGAGACACAGGGAAGAAGCTCATCTTTGAGGGTCCAGTCTTGGCCTCAGAAGGGTGATCTGTTCCTTGCACTTGAACAAAGTAGACTTGTAGCCAGTTGGCTGACTCCCTGTCCTCAGGACTTTGCCCTTGGCCTAACTTTGAATCCAATTCAGAACAGGCTCCATCTACAGAGCCAGGGAGCAGGAGAGTGATGATACAGAATCAGGAGCCAAGGTTCTAGATAGTAAGAGTCTTTAGGAAAGTACAAGCTTAGCAGGAGCAGAGAGGAGTGGGCCTGTCATCGTCATCGTAGTCCTCCAGGGAAGATTGCTCACAGGGTGGTTGATAATGAAATGATCTCAAGCACTCCAGTGACCAAATCTCCACCTTCCTTCCTGGTGTCACATGTACATACCACAGAGGGAAAGTGCCTCACCCTGTCCCCTGATATTGATGGGGCCACTCAGCTTTCCAGGGTGTGGAATCTCTTCTGCTAGCCGTAAATGTTGCATAACATCTGTTGACCTCTTTGGTGAGTAAACACCCACCAGTGCTGGCTGGGTCTCCTCTGAGGGAGGCAGTTACCCAGCTAAGTCATCCACTTAACCCTAGGTCTTGCAACCCCTGGAACATGAACTTCCTGAACCACATTAGGCTCTCTAGGCAGACACAACAATATGCCCCAGATAGAGTGTGCACAGAAAGAACCCACAGATTTCTTCCTGACATCCTGCTTTCCGATCCAACTATGACATAGTTGAGAGATGGTAAAGGCTAGAAATGGAGAGGCTGGTGTCACTGATGCCTAGGGGCGCATGTGGCAGGGGATGAGGAGCTAAGGAAGCATAGGGAGTGTGGACCGCTGTCCAGGACACAGGGGACATGAAAGGACAAAGACTGTGTAAGGGACAGGGCCATCAGAGTGAGGGGTGTACTAGGATGGGCCCCACTCAAGCTATAGATGTGGTGGGATCGGAGAAGGTGCATGTGATAACACAGGAAGACAGAACACGGCTGTCTTAGTCAAGGTTTCTACTGCTGCACAAAATGTCATGACTGAGAAGCAAGTTGGGGAAGGAAAGGGTTTACTCAGCTTACACTTCCACGTTGCTACTCATCCCCAAAGGAAGTCAGGACAGGAACTTACACAGGACAGGAACTTGGAGGCAGGAGCCGATGCAGAGGCATCCATGGAGGGATGCCGCTTGCTGGCTTGCTTCCCCTGGCTCGCTCAGCTTGCTTCCTTATAGAACCCAGGACTACCAGCCCCAGGAATGGCACCACCCACAATGGGCCCTCCCACCCTTGATCACTAGTTAAGAAAATACCTTACAGCTGGATCTCATGGAGGCATTTCCTCAAGGAAGGCTTCTTTCTCTGTGATAACTCCAGTTTGTGTCAAGTTGACACAAGAAACCAGGCAGTACAATGGCCCTAGGCAAGTGGTTCTCAGCCTTCCTAATGCTGTGATCTGTAAACACAGTTCCTCATGTTGTGGTGATCTGCAACCATGAAATTATTTTTACTGCTACCTTCATAACTAGTTTTGCTACTGTTATGAGTTATAATGCAAGAATCTGGTAGCTCCAGTGGTCTTAGCTGACTCCTGTGAAAGAGTGGTTTGACTCCTAACGGAGTCACAACCCACAGGGTGAGAACCACTGCCCTAGGGCCAGGGTGATGGTTCTCACGGTGCAGCCCCTTCTGCAGGTGGGGAAGATGTGTCAAGGTTTCAGTCCTGGCTGAAGCAAAAGTCTCCAAAGAAAGTCCTATCCCACTATCCCCAGGGGCACCCAGAAAAAGAAAAGACATGTGACCCTAATGGTTTCAAGACTTCGAGTTCGAGACATCTCAGCTGGGCCCACACTGGGGTGTTCTGTACCGAGATTTCCTTCTCTAGAGGAAGGTCCAGCTTGGACTGTAAATGGCACCATGGAGACAAGTCACCTGGCCACTTGGAGCATCTACTCCTTGGCAGTTTGCTTAAGGCTTCTCAACTGTCCTACATTCAAGACAAGCTCAGAACCATTCATGACACATGGGATTTTTAAAAATTAATTTAATTAAAAAAAATTTTTGAGACACTATCTCACTATGTAGTCCTGTCTGGTCTGGAGTTTATTATGTAAACCAGACTGACCTCAAACTGGAAGAGATCTGCCTGCCTCTGCCTCCTGAGTGCTGGGATTAAAGTTGTACACCACCAATTCCATGAATCCCATGTGGGATTTCTGTGCAGCATTAGAGCCAGCAACAGAAAAGGTCACCTCTGACCTCATGACCTGCCATAGGCTAAGCTGTATTCTTCATCTCCCAGACAGCTCTCAGCATATGTTGTGGTTCTAACCCCACCACCTCAGACTGACTATTGAACTTCTTTACAGAAGCAATTAAGACAAAACAAGGTCTTAGGGTGAGCCCAAATCCAATATGACCTGTGCTCTTACACTAGGATGGAAGTGGACACTTAAACTGGAAGGACACTCTGTGAGGACACAGGGAGAAGGGCAGCTGCCTTTAAGACTAGCCTACCTGACACCACATTACAGAATTCTCCAGAACTATGAGAAAATAAACATCTGTTGTCTAGATCACTTTATCAGCAGCTTTTTCTGTGTGCGCTAGTAAGTGGGTTGTCTTCGCTCAGGCACTTGGAGAAGGAGAAGAGACTTCCTGAGGAGGGACACCGTTGCCCCTGGAGTCCAGCATTAACCCCTTTTGAGGGTGGGGTCTCCAAAGGCTCATGTTCTCCCATAGATATCTTAACTTTGCCACATTGAAACCCATCTAGACCACAGGTTCTCAACCTGTGGGTTGTGACCCTCAACTTGGCAAGTCAAATGATCCTTTCACAGGGGTCACATATCAGATAACCTGCCTATCAGATATTTATATTACAATTCCTAACAGTGACAAAATTATGGTTGTGAAGTAGTCATGAAAACAATTTTATGGCTGGGGGTCACCGTAATACGAGGAACTGTATTAAAGGGTCAAGGCATTAGGAAACTTGAGAACCACTGTTCTAGATCATGGTCATTTGGGAGGACAGAGCCAAGCCAGCACAATGCCAAAGCCTATCTAACTGAGCAGATGCATTCTTCCAGAAGTACACTGAGCCTTTGAGAGGAGAGAAGCATTTTGAGCTTTGCTGTACCTGTGCAAGAATCCTGGGCATCCAGGGATGAATGCTCCGGACCTGTGAACCCAGGGCACGTGTGGAAAAGGAGTGTCCTGGATGTATCCCACGAGCAGGTCTGAAGTCCCTAGAGTCCAGTCCTGCCCCCACGTAATAAGCCAGGCAGAATTCCTCCAGGGCATTGTTTAGTTGGCAATCTTTGTCTTGTGAACACAGAGGGAACAGTTTGCCAGTTGGTCATGGTAAAGGAAATAAATAGCTAACAATGCAGGTAGATTTTTAAAAAATTGTATAGATCAAACATTTGTATTCTTTCACCATTGGCTCACTGTCCGGATCTAATCATTCTCGTCTATTGTCATGACTGAATAGTGAGCTGTTTATTGTTATCCTCTACCACCTTTATGTGTTAAACCATTGCTCTGAATGCAAATAACCAGCAATTATTTTACTGGATCAACAGCTATGAACACGTTAGTGACCTGATGGCCCACCAGGAAGAGCTATGCATTAGTCATTTTCTGTTGCAAGGATGTAACTCCATGGCCCAAGAAACTTACAGAAGAGGAGTTTATTTGGGCTTATGCTTCCATGAGGCAGAATTCAACATGGTGGGAGCATAGCAGCATGAGGCAAGAGTGGCAGCCGGAGCAGGAAGCTGGGGGCTCACATCTTGAGCCTCAAGCAAGCAGCAGAGTGAATTGGAAGTATCTGGAGGAGTTTAGTTCTCAGACCCACCTCCAGTGACATACTTTCTCCAACAAAGACATACCTCCCCCAATAGCACTGCAGCTAAGGATCGGGTGTTCAAAAATGGACCATATGGGGCACATCCTCACTCAAACCACCATAAGCAGTATGAGTTGAGCTCTCATCCTCATTTAGGTATTTTGAAAGACTTTTTTTTTTTTTTTAAAAAACAAAAACAAATCTGTTATAATTGACTTTTTCTTGTTGTTATTGTTATTTTTATTGTTGCTGTTGTTGCATGTGTGTGTATGTGTGTGTGTGAGCATGCGCACATGTGAGCGCGCACGCAGAGGGAGGTATGCATGAGCCACAGTGCACAAAGGACATTTCATAGGAGTCAGTTCCATTCTATTATCATGTGGGTTCCAGGGACTAAATTCAGGTGATCAAGCTCATGCTACCTAAGTGTCTCACTGGCCCTGAAGCCCGACTACAAAGGAGAAAAGTTGATCCATAATTTTTAATCAAAGCTAACAATCCAGATGCTTTTCTTACAGTTGGAATATCTGCTTTTTAACACAGGCCCCTTCATAATTCTTCCAAACAAGCATGTTCTCTGCAATATTTGGGAACTGTATTTAAAAGTTATTGCATATTTAACATGTGAATTTAGCTGAGCACCCTAGCTTTGATCTGGCATACCTCACATTGTCCCTGTATGGTATTGGGTGCAGTCTTTCCAGACAGGAATTGGCACTGATTCTCCATCTTCAAATGGGAGTACTCTTGCCCAAGATGGCTGTCATGCCTGTGTCTTCATACTGTGTTGTGATGTGAACTTGTGTCCCAGTTTCTTCTTTCAGTGTGGCTCACCCCAACGGTTCAATTTAACGCCCGTTACTCCTCTAAAGACCATGTCTTCAACTTTAACTAGAGGCAGAGTGAGTTAGGACTTCCCTGTGGGGATCTGGGTGCACAAGACAGCCTCTGGCATTCTCTGTTTCAGTTTCTGTTCCTCTCAGGCATCGACCTTCACCTTGTTCTCTGTCTGGACTAAGTGTGGTGCTGAGAACATTCCTTCTTCCAGGATGTCACCTCACCCAAAACCCTGGTAGCTCTTAGGACAAACAGCCTGACTCCCTGTGGCCTCCTCCCCTGGGCACGGCTCCAGTTCTGGGTGGTGCTTCCTTGGCAGGGCTCTGGTCACTATGTACAAATCCTCCAATATTGGTCAACACCCTTCTGGACATCCAAAATGGATCATTGCCTGGAATCTTCTGTATGCTGCCTCACCCCACCAGAGCTGCCTGATGTAGACAGCTGTCTGAATAGCTCTTGAGACATTCTCTGCTTTTTGAGTCCTGGGACCATGGATGCCAAACTACCTTCCTGGAATTCATCCCAGTACACAGGCAGCCCAGCTCATAGCATCTGACATCTCAGGCCTCCAGATGCTCCGGGCCACGCAGTCATGATAATGTCTAGTTGACCATTGGCTTTTTTGACTTTTAGGTTTTATTTATAATCTACTTTGTCTATATTTTAGTACATCTAAAGACTTAAAATATGATTTTGATTCACTGTGATTGGCTTCTAGAATCTTCAAGTGATTATGGGGATATCATAGCATTTATCTAGTTGCTTTGCACACTGTTTTTCTTGATGAGGTAAAAACACATAAAATTCAGTAGCCTGTGATATGTACCATAAGATTCTCTTAGGATTTTAATTGCTATGAAGAGACACCATAATCATGGCAACTCTTATAAAGGAAAACATTTAATTGGGTCTGGCTTTCAGTTCAGAGGTTTACTCCATTGTTATTATGTCAGGAAGCATGTCGGCACATAGGAAGACATGGTGCTGAAGAGGGAGCTGAGAGTTCTCCATCCCAATCGGCAAGCAGCAGGAAGAGAGAGTGACACTGGGCCTGGTTTGAGCCTTTGAAATCTCAAAGCCCACCCCCAGTGATACACTTCCTCCAACAAGGCCACGCCTCCTAGTAGTGCCACTCCCTATGAACCTACTGGGGCCATTTTCATTCAAATTATCACAGTAGTCATAATTTTTCCTAGCCACTGTGATCACTGAACACTGGAAAGAAGATAGTCCAGATGTCAAAGCCCTCCATACACCAAAACCAAAAACCAGAATACAAAAAAATGAAACTCCTGTTAGTGATTTTTGGTCAATCATGCATTGAAATGATGACATTTTATCTTGTTATATAGGATTAAATCAACTATGTGATTAAATCCATTCTGCCTAAGTATACTTCCTGTTATTAAATGTGGCTCTGGGCATGTCACTTTCCACATGGGGCTGTCTGTGCTGTGTGTGATCTCCTTCTCCTCCACACTGTGCACTGCACTCAATGTGTCCCTCAGACTTCAAGCCAACAATCCAACAAACCCATGAATGTCACTCTTAAAACACATTTTAATATCTGTGAGACAAGACTACAAGAGTTGTCTATGGTACACTTGTGTCTCAGATTGTCTTTTAGAAGTTCAAGCCAATTGTTCTGGATACATTTCAAAACTATTTTTTTGCCAAGTTCATAAAAATCCTTTTGGCTAATTCCTCTGCACAGCTATTCATATTTTCTCCCCTCAAAGTGAATATAGAATGTGGGTTTTAATAATTACTTCCATAGTTTTTGAAAATCATTCTTAATAGATAATACACTGGTGAACTGTTATAGTCCCCTGAACTCGGATGGTTTTTACGTCTTCATCTTTGGAGGTTAAACAATCTGCTTCTAAGCACTCGTGACTGTTGCTGTCTAGGAAGGGTGCTTTGCTCCCCTTACCGTGTGCCAATCATTTGATTCTGTTTTCTCTGTCATTGTGACTTGAAGATGGGGACTTTCTGGTCTTAATAAATAATTATGGTGGTAGTGGGCATTGCTCCCAAAAATAATTTGCTGGTATTGCTCTTAGGAATTTTTACCCCATTAAACTTGGCAATGCTGCTTCTCCTTGGCTCAGGTTGCCTTCAAGGACACCATTAGTGAGGCATTTTTCCCTTCCCAAGTAAAATAAGCAGTCTGGAAGGCAGAATTTCCTCCTGGCTTTCCATAACCCATTCACTATAAAAATAAAACAAAACCATTAGTTTTTCGTTTAGAGACATATTTTCATAAGGTGACATGCCAGACTACAGACAATCCATGATGCTTTGTAAAACTGTTAGTGGACCGTGATAGGTTCTGCATTCCCTGCCCAGAGTCCCCAAGTTCAAGGGAAATAAGTGTGGGCTTGGCCTGCTGTCAGGGATAGATCTACAGTTAGGGTTAGGGTGGAGAAACCTCATTTTAATGTTCCAGTGCACTGAACATCCATTTTAAACTAAAATCTCCAGTAAATGTTAAGTTACGGAAATCCTCAGTTAAGAGCTATCTTATGGTTTACATCAATAGACAAACAAAGAGGTGATTGGCATTCGTCTCGGAGGAAATGGCAATTGGAATTTTTATAGACTGCCTGACTGAGCCAGCAGATAACTGTAGCTCTCACACAGAGCTTCGAGTGGAGCTGAGTTGCCATCAGCCAAGACTTCGCTGCTCTGAGTTCTCAGAACAGAGGACAGAGCAAGGGTGGAGCACACTGGGAGTTCTGATTTCTGGTCCTGGAGAGGCATGCTTGGGCTATGTTAAGAACCGGGTCAGACAAAACCAGGAACCCACTGTAGGGTCTCTGGCTTAGTCTTGGTTTCCTGGAGTGGGAGAACTCTGGATTCATTTCCATGCCAAAATGTGTGCTTAGCACATCTTGTCACAGACACCAAACCCTCTGAACACAAGAGAGAATTTTTAGAGGTACTTTCTCTTAAGGAGATGTCCCTGGAACATCTTATCCAATAAAGCAGTAGGTACTCCTCTACCTGGACTAACGGTCCCCAGGAATTTCTATGGTGGAAGAAATATCTTGGTTGGTCCAGATTCCAAGAAAGCCTCTTTTTTTTTTTCCTAGCTCTCCAAATTAGTTTTCCCTGCTCAAAGAGTATCGGCCCATCAGACTGGTAGAAAAGGAGGGGGAGGACAGAAAGCCCTCAAGGTCAAGGGCTTTCTTGTTTGTCGTGTTCCCACTGTATCTTCAGGGAAGCAAACACTGAAGTTGCCCCCAAATCAGTGGCTCAGTGGGGCTAAAGGAAAGCAGGGCTAGGATCCTGGCTCATTCACCATTCGTCCATGGTAGCCCCAAGGTTCCCCCCACAGCTACCTCTACAGCTGAATTTGTTCCTTGAGAAGTCTTGTTGAGTGGGACTGTCCAAGGAGTCTTGGCTGCCTCCAGGCACTTGTGATTCTTCCTCTAGACAAGTAGTCAGGCATACTTGGAAGCTATGGATTGGACATATACTTCTGTAATGGGGAAACTTCAAACCCTGCTCGTCACACACAGGGGGAGAGGTGGGCTTTCTGTGGTGTGTGGTGCGTCTGATGGAGGTGGTACCTGTTCAAGCTAAGCATGGTCCATGGTTCCAACATAAAGATTCCCAGCCCCACAGTACATTATCTGCACTGGGTCCCTCTTGGATGGAGCATATGGCCTGTTTCCCTTGCTCCATTTTTTCTCTTCCACTTTGGGTGGTAGAGGGAGTGTGGGAAGACCCTTCTTCTTGACCTCCTCCAGGCCACCAGCTGCAGACCAGGAGCTGTTCCCAGAAGTCTGTATTTCCTCACCCATTAAGACTTGAGCAGTGGTGATCTTTAGAGCAAATGGCCTTCCAAGGCCCAGGGTGGGAACAGTGCTAATGTGCTGTGTCTTCTGCTAAACCCTCTTTAAACAAGTGCAGCCTTCAGCTGATCCAAGAGCAGATAAGACAGGGATCCCGGTCCCCCTTTGGTAAGGAATCCAAACAAGCATTCTTGGATGGATGCTTCTGCTCTGGTTTGTATTAGAGAAGCAATTAAGGCGTTTACACAATGGGGCCCCCAAGCAGGATCCTTTACCACATGAAAGGGAAGGAAAAGCCTCCCAAAAAGATGCGGCCCTATGTGCACCCCTTCCCTATTTTTCCCAGACCTTGGAAAGGGCCAGGGCTTTTCAAAGAGGTCACTAGGAGGGAAGAGGATCAGAGGCAGGCCAAGCCATGAAGGCTGGTCCCAAAGTAAACAGCATCCTTCCTTTTGCCAGCCTCTTGTGACTCCAATCTGCCCTTCACAGAGCAGGGGCAGGAAGAATGGGAAAGAGACTCAAGTAGACAGGGACAGCCCTGCTCCCCCCCCAAGGTCTCTGCTTCTCTTGAGACCAGGTGTCACTGCCAACTCTGAACTGCCAGCTGGGCCTGCTCATTCTAGCCATGTTTAAATGCAGCTTGCTCCTGAGCCCCCTCTGTGGGATAGGAACAGTACACAAGTCACTGGCAGTAGCCATGGAAACAGTGTGCTCCTGTCAAGAAAAGATGGCCCTTCCTCACTGCCCATCAGAGCAGTGTCCTGCTTGCTGTCCTTGCTCTAAGGTTCCGGGACTTTGTGTTGGCATTCCTTCTATGTCCTGTCCAACAACAGCCGTTTTATAGCGACAGCCAGGTAGGCCTGGCCTGCTATAAAAGGGACTGTTTGGCCCCTCTCTCTGAGTCTTTGCCCCTTTACTTTCTCTGAGCCCCTTCTCCCTCTCTCCCCTTCCCCCTTGACCCCCTCCACATGTTCCTGGCCACTGGCCTCCTCTCTGTCTCTGTCTCTGTCTCTGTCTCTCTCTCTCTCTCTCTGTGGTGTGTGTGTGTGTGTGAGTCTCCATCTCTGCTCTCTCTCTGTCTATTCCCTTCTCAACTCCCTTTTTCATGCCCCCAAATAAACTCTATTCTATACTAGACCCTAGTATGGTTGGTACCTTGTGGGGAAGGCATGCCTCAGCATGGGCCCGCTGGGGTATCCCCTCCCACCTCATGTACCGTGCTCTACAAAAAATACACCTGGCTTTCTAAAACCCCAAAATACTTGGCTTTATAAAACACATCACCTTGAAGACTGTCTCATGTCATTGAGACATCGAGTGTCTGGAGAGGGAATTGCAGAGTCCTCACAGGGCCAGGAAGTCCCCACGTTCCCTATCTCCACCCTGAGACCTCATGAGGGAGCTAACACAATGGAGGAGCCCAGTATGGTTTATATAAAAAATAGTCTTAGAAGGTTCTGGAAGAAAGAAAAGGACCTACTGTCCTTTTCTCTTCATGCTTCAAGTTCAGACTGTACAAAGGCTCAAGCCAGGTGGTCTTGCTTTCTTGTTCTTTAACACTGTTGGGGGCATGCCAGACTGCAGGGCCAGCACTTCCCTGTGGTCTTTATTCTTCTTGTGCTAATTCAATGTTAGTCTTAGTTTTTACTTTTTCACTGAGTGCTCTCAGTGTTCATCTTAAGAGCTCACGGCCTTCTTCCTTGTTTCCCTGTTAGCATTTAAACTATAGTGAACCCGACAGGCATTTCTAAGAAAAAGATCTTTTTTCTTCAGGATAGCCAGCTCACTTAGCAGACTGATACTATATTTTATAAATACATAAGTATGTTTACTTTAAAGCAGATTTCCAAGACACGTGGCACAATTTAAGTATGTTTTAAATTAACGGTGTCACTTAAATCCATCAGAATACAATTTGTCTTCCTTATATTCTAGTATATGGACGTATCAATTTATTTAGCTGTCTAAATGCTATTGGATATTTAGGGTGCTCTGGGTTCAATGTACGGAATTTCGATAAAAAGCTCTCTCTCTCTCTCTCTCTCTCTCTCTCTCTTTCTCTCTCTCTGTGTGTGTGTGTGTGTGTGTGTGTGTTGTATGTGAGTGAATTTAAGCAAGTATGCATGTTGTGCCTGATGCACAGAGGCCACAGGAAGCTGTCTAACCTGATCTATCCTGATCTATCCTGGTCTTTCCTGATCTATCCTGATATATCGCTCTTTGTCCCACTTCCTCTTTCTCTCACATTTTTCAACTATGCTGGCCGCCAGAAAGCCCCACGATTCTGTCTCCGTGTTTAGGTTACGGGTGCTCAGTCTGGCTCCTACACAGATGTATGTTGAGACTCCAGACTCAGTTCCCCATGCTGTGCACAAAATGCTCTTACCTAGGGAGCTGTCTCCCCAGCCTCATGATAGAATATCTGAAAGCCTTGTGAAAACTGGAATTTTGCTTTATCTCTGTCCCCACAACTGGTCAGCACTGAGTGGCATGAATGAAGCCTTTGACAGGCAGGTGGATACACCATCGACATACTGATGAACTATATTTTCTTAATGTGAAAGCAAACACTGTATTTTATTCATTTTAATTAAATACGGAAAAATAATCTGCTTTATCATAGTTGTCTTTAAAGACTTTTTCTTGTCTTGAACTATTTACATAAAAGATAGAAATGAGGTCAATTCAACAAGCTGTTCTAAATAAATGGGTTATCTTTGGAAGGTGCTCATCTGTTTGGAAATTCCATATTTTGGCACGACTAAGCCTGTCTACCTTTGTCTTGTTAATTTTCCACTTTTTTAATCTGAAATTGTGCACTGGCTTGAATGAGAATGTCCCCTGTAGGCTCTAGCATGGAGTTTCCAGTGGTTGGCACTAGAGCTGACCCACAGACCCCTGGGCTGAGTGTTTCTATTCTCTGGGAAGATGACAGTAGAAGGGAGCCTACCACAGTTTTGGCGTTACAATACCCCCTGAGAGAGTAGGGTTTAGTCACTGAATTGACTCTATCCATCAAGAAATGTAGTCAGGGCCCATCACATAATTCAACACAACTCAGTCACTGTGCTGAGGACATGGGATAGAGGCATGATAAGAAAGAATTTTTGCCAGGGTAGAAGACCACAGCACCGTTATCAACATCACACACACACACACACACACACACACACACACACACACCTGTTACGTCCTTAGATGACACAATTGATCAACCTTTGTTCACTGTCCAACCCCAGGCTTTTGGGTGTAGCTTTAGGGAATAAGGAAGGATTGTTACTATAACAACTTGCCCCATCCCAAAGATGGATGAACAAGGCCTAAAGAGATCAGCTGATCTCTACAGGGAGACAGATCCTAGCAGTACTGTCCCAAGGCTGGAGCGCAGTTCCTCACTAGTTCTTGCCTGACTCTAAGGTCCAGCTCAAAGCTGGCCCAGAGCATTAGAGTGCTGTGCTTGGTAGGGAGTTGCTGAACTTGGAGTTTCAATTAGAAACTTCACACTTCCTGTATCTAGTTCCTTGCTGGGACACCGTGCTGGTTCAGACACACCTTTCCTGATGTGTGTGAGTCTTATCTCATATCCTGTGAGACAATAGCTAGAGTGTGGCTGCCAGATTACCAAAGGGTCAGTTTCCATAAACAAAATCCATCAGCTCTGCTCCGTCCTGCCATGAGAGCTGACTCCGGGGAAATTTTGTCATCCGTCAAAGTTTGTGACACTCAACAGACAGGACTGTGGCTGCATTTAGAGACGTCCTTGCTCTCTGGGTGTGTACTTGGGTTTCTGGCTATATCTGGTCTGTCATGAGTGTGCTTTCATGTTTCTGGTATCCGGTCACCCTCATCCGGTCAATAGGTTATTAGTTGTTACTGTGGTAACCCTCATCTTCTATCTCTAAATGTATGTTATAATATGAATGGGACACACTCAACCCAGACCAATTTGATAGACATTTGAACATCAACTCAAATAGCTCAAGGCCAGACATTGGCTGGGCTCCTTCAATGGAAAATCTCCATGATACAATCCCAAACATCTATTCTCTGTCATAAATACATAGACATAAATAACTATTGCTTCACAAAAATAAGTTTAATGTAACTGAGACAAAAATGTTTGTGAAATAATAGTTATTCTTTATGTATTTGTATAACTTTTCTATCGTCTACATATGTACATATGTGTATAGGTATCTGCCTATCTACCTTCTTATACAACACACACACACACACACACTTCCTTTTCCCACTGTACTTTATCTACCCATATTCCATTAATACCACTCAAGGGCAGGCCACAGGCTTCCAATTCCCTGAGATGGTGTACTAACACCAGCTTTGGATAATCAGAGTGCATTATGGGAGCAGAATGGGGGACACCTGTAGTGCCTAGTTTAACTGTCAACTTGACAAAACCTAGAGTCACCAATGAGGGATTGTCTAGATCAGGTTGGCTTGTGCACATGTCTGTGGCAGACTGTCTTGATTACCCTAACTGCTCTGGGAAGAACCAGCTTGAAGGTAAGCATGCTACTTCACAGCTTTGAGCCTCAGAGTATGGAGAAAAAGAAAAGAGTAGAGGAAGCTAGCTGAGATTAGCTGTATTATGTTTCTGCTGCCTTGACTTCCTCACTATGGAGGACTTTAACCCAGGAATGATAGGCTGAAATAAACGCCATTTCTCTCCTAAGTTGTTTTTTTGTTGCAGTTACCATAGCAACAGAAGTGAAACTAGAGTAAGTAACTGTCCTTCAGGAGCAACCAACTCTGTTCTCCTGGAGAAGGCGGCACCAGCCATGAGATGCAAAGATGTTGGGGGAGGAGCCCTAGGCAGTGAGTGGGTGGGGTATGGGTAGGGTGGAGGTGGGGGCAGGGATAAGGGTGTGGGTGGAGTGGAAGCCAGGTAGAAGTGCTAACAGAGCAAAGCGTAAGAAAGTGTGTTGAATATAGCAATCCCAGCCTACTCAGGTCTCTGTAACCTTGGCAACTCTCCTCTCCCTTTCTAAGGGATGAGATAAATTGAGCTAACTCTCACCCAAGCTAGGAATCTACATGGGGACTAGGGGTGTGTGATTAAGCTAACTGGATGACCCTCATGTCTGGGAGAATTTTGATAGCTATGATCCCCATGAACCAAGTCAACCGTTACAAAGAAAACATTTTACTGGGGGCTTGCTTACAGTTTCAGAAGTTTAGTACATTATCTTCATGGTAGGGAGCATGATGGTACACAGGCAGACATGAGAGCTGAGAGTTTTACATCTGGATCTAGAGGCAGCAGGAAGAGAGAGAGTCGCTGGGCCTGCCCTGGGCATCTGAAACCTCAAAGCCCATCTCAAGTAATATATTTCATCCATCAAGGCCACACCTCCTAATCCCTCTCAAGTAGTACCATTCCCTAATGACCACACATTCAAATGCCTAAGCCTATGAGGACCATTCCTGCTCAAACAATCACACAAGCTTTCTGACTTAGACACTGTTCTATCACTGTGAAGAGACACCATGACCAAGGCAACTCTTAAACAAAGAAAGCATGTAATTAGGGGGCTTGCTTACAGTTTTAGAGAGTTAGTCCATGATCATCATGGTATGACACAGACAGGGATGGCACCAGAACAGTAGCTGAGAGTTTTACATCCTGATCCGCAGGCACAGTGAGGAAATACTGGATGAAAGCAAGACTGAAAACTAGCAGGGCAAACTTCAAGCTCTGCACCTCCATGGCTGATGCCAATGTGTTCTTCAAATCTCCCACTCCCTCCAGCTTTGTTGACAGCAACACACTTTTCTCTCTTGGGGCTGGTTCCACACCCTGTTTGCAGCTCTCCTTGGCAGGTATCCCACGCCAAGGGCATCTCCAGCATCATGGGTCTCCAATGCAATCCTGTCTTCACCTTCACAGCTTCAAGCAATGGCTTTTCTGGGCCTCCATGCAGGGATGCCCCTAAAATAAGCCTGGCCTCATCAGCTCTTCTTAACGATGGAGAAAGATTCCATAACCCCTTTCCTGTATCCTTTGTAACTGAATTCAGAGCCACATAACTGAAGGTGCCAAATTCTTCTGCTTGTTGGGACTGGAACCTGGGCCCTTCCTTGAATTACATTTGCGTTAGCTTCTATTGTTGATAGTTTTCTTTGCTGCTTAAGATGATTTTCTTTAATTCCTTTTCACAAGTTGGAAGCTTAGCTGGGTGGCGTCTTTCTCTGAGGGAACCACCCCCAGTACTCCATTTTAAATCAGATTTTTTCTCTAAACTTTTAAAATCTCCTTGAGCACATAACTTAGTCCCAATATTACGTTTCCTGATGCTTTCTTTCTCCTCAAGATGTACATTTTGTATTTCCCTATTGACACAGTCAGTATTAGTGTCTTAAAATCTCCTCTGTCAATGATGTCAGTTCAAAACTCTTCAATTTAGCCTCTGGGAGATTCTTTAGACAAGCAGCCACATGTTTTGCCAAAATATCACAAGAATGTTCTCCATACCAGCTGCTAATATATTTCCCTTTTGAAACCTCTTGAGAGCCATAGGACTCTACAGTACAAATCATACTCAGCACTACCATCTTTCATGCTTCTGTTAGTGTGGCCCACTTTAAACATTAAACCCTGCTTAAAACATTCAACTGCTTCCTAATACAAAGTCCCAAATCCTTTCATATTCTTCTAAGAAACAGTATGGTCAAGCCAGACAGTGGTGGCGCACGCCTTTAATCCCAGCACTTGGGAGGCAGAGGTAGGTGGATTTCTGAGTTCGAGGCCAGCCTGGTCTACAGAGTGAGTTCCAGGACAGCCAGGGCTACACAGAGAAACCTTGTCTCAAAAAGAAAAAAAAAAAAGAAAAAAAGAAAAAAGAAAGAAAGAAACAAAGAAAGAAACAAAGAAAGAAAGAAAAAGAAAAGAAACAGTATGGTCAAGCCTTTCACAGCAATACCCCACTCCTGGAACTAATTTTTGTCTCAGTTACTATTCTATTGCTATGAAGAGACACCATGACCAAGGAAATTCTTATAAGAGAAAGCATTTAGTTGGAGGCTTGGTTATAGTTTTAGAGGGTTAGTCCATGATCATCATGTTGTGACGCAGACAGGAATGGCACTGGAGCAGTAGCTGAGAGTCTTACATTCTGATCCATAGTCAGAGAAAAAGACTGGCCCTGGCATGGGCTTTTGAAACCTCAAAGCCCACTCTCAGTGACACAGCTTTTCCAACAATGCCTCACCTCCTCCAACAAGGCCACACTTCCTCCAACAAGGCCATGCATCTTAATCCTTCCCAAATAGTTCCCCTAACTGGAGACTAAACATTCAACCATTTGAGCCTATGGGAGCCATTTTAATTTAAACCACTAAACCTTCCCTCACAAGTGGGAAAAAGAGGGCATGTGTGCTGTAAGCACCATCTGAAAGAGCAGTATGTGGAGGGAATCCTGCCCATACTTGTGTGGGCTCCCTGCATCCTAGCCATGTTCCTTAGCCGGCACAGCAAGGCATTCCTGTCCACCTGGCCTTGCCCCAGTTCCTCCTGTCTGTGTTACCGGTGGCCTCCTGGGATGGGTTGAGGGAGATTTGCCAAGCCTCCCATAGACACATGCTAACTGTTCCACATGTGGTAAATCCGTGAGGAAGTGGCTAATTAATCACTAGAAAGTTCTTCCCAAACAAATTTACAAAAGAGCAAGAATCACACATTGGCCCCGTCGCTATACTCAGTTCAGCTGTTCCTGGTGCTGAGCAGATGGCTTTGGCCAGTGACAATGTGACTGTTTGAAATAGCCCAGCTGACTGTTTATTATCGGCGCCTATGATGATTAGATACCGTGACTCACCCACATGGAAGGGTGTCATCCACATGAATAATGAGGCACATTGTCTGTAGGCATGGCTAGTTGGGACACGGTGAGGTCATGCTAAAAGATTCCTACTCTAGAATGGGGGTTGGGTAGGAGGAAGGAGTGCTAACTGTTAGAGACAAATGCAATGTGGAGATATGCTCGTCTTCATGGTTACCCTAACAGCTTGACATGGCCTCTTGCTCTCTGGTTTTCTTGCTCCTGCTCTGTCCCCTCACCCTTCCCCACTCTCTCCCCATTCACTTCCCTCCTCTCTCTCCATGTGCTCATGGCCAGCCTCTACTCTTCTCTACTCTCTCCCTCTCTCTGCCTCTCTCTGCCTCTACTACCCTCTTAACTCCCCTCCCCATGTCCTGGATAAACTCTATTCTATACTAAAAAATAAAAGCCTGACACAGATCCTGCTCCTTGTGTGAAGTTGTCATGTTCTCATATTCCTGAATCCAGTCGAAGAAGAAGAAGAAGAAGAAGAAGAAGAAGAAGAAGAAGAAGAAGAAGAAGAAGAAGAAGAAGAAGAA
>JADRCH010000116.1:2261197-2276860 GCA_019843965.1 Rhynchomys soricoides | reverse complement strand
AAGAAGAAGAAGAAGAAGAAGAAGAAGAAGAAGAAGAAGAAGAAGAAATAAAACAAAACACACACACAAAATAAACACAACAACAAACAACACCAAAACCCAAATCACCCTTCAACAAGACTGACCCGGGCACTCTAGGATACAATGCAGACTGCAGCCAATGTACCTAGCCACACAGAAACTATGAACACCCTCTCTGAAGGACAGAAGGCAGAAGTTCTGTGCACTGTGCTCTGGCTGGTGGCATTGCCTCAGGTGGCCTGGATTTCCATCTATGTCCCAGTGTAGGCCACAGATGTAATGATTTTAGGGAGCAGCGGTTTGTTTGCCTCATGTTGCTAGAAGCTGGGAATTTCCAAGAGCACATGCAAGCTCAGTGCTAGTCCTCTGCAGGGGCCACACATTGCACGTTACCATAGCAGAGAGGAGATATCACAGGTGAGACATAGCCAAGGGGCCCACAGGTCTCCCTTCTTATAAAGCCACTAGTACCATCACTGGGCCCCATTGTCAAGACCTCATCTGTTTCTGATTGTGTCTAAATACCACTACATGTGACCATGTTTGCAACACACGAACTTTTGAGGGGAACTCTCAAATACAACACATGGATGCTAATAATCAAGAATCAAGCTAGTGAATGATGGGAGCCTCCAAACCCCTGTTGGAGGGGAAACAGAAATGAGTAAGATGTGCGAATGACCCATGTATACAGGGTCAGAGCTGGAAATGGCACTATGAACTCAGATGTAAGCGGTGGAGACAGATGTACACAACTAGGAATGAGAACTTGTGTGCATCTACACAACTGACCCTCACATGTGTATTTCTGAACTCCCTCTGTGGAATAGCACTATGGTGGCTACAAGCTCTTCCCGGCCCAAGAGCCTGCTTCTATTATCATTTTACATTAAAAGGAAATCAAAACTCCATTAGAGAATTGTCTGATTCCAAGGTTGAAGCAAGACATGTACAAGACGGATCTGGCCCATCAAGTATCTATCCAGCACACACACCAGCACACCAAGAACACAGTTGAGCATACTACATATAGCCCGACTGCCGTGTTGTCTTGTGTAGTTGGCATGTTAGGAAACACGTATGGGATGCTGGGTAAAACTGAAGTGCACAATTGAAAAGGGAGTCGGTTGGAGACCATCCGAGATGCATTAAAGGTTGAAAATTTGATACTTTTGCTTGTGATTTGTTTAGGGATGACGATTCAGATTGTGGGTGCACCAACCATCAGAAGGTTGCAAGGAGGATCCTGCTAGGAACATTTCCTACCAGCAATAAAAAAACCCATCCCAGGAAGAGGGCAAGCGACCAGTGCTGGGTGATGATGCCACCCTGGGGCGGGCGCAAGCACAGCCTGTTCTGATGGCTTTTGGTGGAGCTGTTCCAATGGCTAGCAGATTCTGTCTCATACATCTTTACAGGGGCAGCCAAGGGAAACTACATGTTGGCTCCAGCCTTCCAGGGATCATTTCCACAAAAGCCATGGAGAGGAGGAGCCATGTCTGGCCTGGATACCTTTCCCACTCCCTTGGGCCCATGCACTGGATAGTCAGGGCTTAGAGAAGCTGGAAGCAGAAACGCTGAGTCCTAGGGAGTAACTCAGAGCCCCCATCCTTGGGGTTGTTTACTTACGGGCAGAGGTGGGCTGGCACTTCCTCACTGATTGCCAGTCTCTGTGCTTTCCTATACAGGAGCAGACACACTAGAATTTTGGGGAGTGGGGTAGTAATGATTGAGAATATCCTTGAGTTTATGACCTTAGTGAACTCTCAACAGTCACTGAGTCTGTGGATCTTGGCTGCCTTGTTGGGTATTGTACACCCTGGCCATTACTTCCAGACATGTGTCCATAGAAACAGAACTCTTCTTATCCCCACAAAAGCATAAGACCATGAGGCTTCTCTTCAGTCCTAGCCAGCTTCCAGGACATTCCTCAGATGATTTATTATGTCTTCTTTCAGGCATCACTACAGCCCTCACAGCCCGCTCGGTATTCCTCATGTGGAAGTGGCCCTGTGATGACTGTCTCCAGGCTAGAAAAGTCACCATAGGCTACAAAGCTGTGTGTATGCAAATTACTCACCACAATGAACCCTTGGCAGTTGGGGACTATCTGTGCCTGCTCTGAAAGCCTAGCGTGCTAGCACAGAGAGTCACCACTTGTAGCATGTCTAAGTCACACAGTCCTGCCATCTTGTCCTCTGTCTTCCTCCTCTCTGGTCCCCTGACTCAGAAAAGCAACCACTGTTCATGGAGTGGCCCATGCGGGGAAAAACAAAACAAAGACAGCAGGCTCACTGCCCATGAGCATGCCTGTCTTTCAGAATGTTTAGACTGTGGGGCTCCCCAGGCCTCTGGCTAGAATATCAACCCTTCTGTCTTCTTGTTAAATATGGAACTTGCACATGGCAGATACTGAGCTAAGGTTTGTGCCACCAGTGAATGATTGGAAGACCAGTGAAAGTCTCTCTATCACTCACCACAGTCTCGGGTGCCTTCTCCCCAACTCTTCCACCAAGACTATAAGCTATTTCCACACAGCATCATGCCCCATAGAGCCATCTGTCCCACCAGCCACATGTATGGCTCTGACTGAGGAGAAAAGATGGCCATCTAAAATAAAGCTGGGAAGAAAGTCATGCATGAATCGTAGGATAATCTGTCTGTTCTTTTCAGATCTGCCAGGCAGGGGCCACAATCAAAGACCATGTAAACACTTACTTAGTAACTTCCATACATGTGTGTTTGTTTGTTTTTTTGACATGCTCTTGTGCAGCCGGACCTGGCCTTGAACTTTCTGTGTAGCTGAGGACGGCCTTGAACTCCTGACCCTCCTGCGTCTATCTTCTAACTGTTTGGGTTTGGGGCATGGGCTTCCAAGCCTGGCTTATTTTGTGTCTTCCCTAAAGCCTGATCCCGAAAAACAACTGAAGTAGACCATGATGGGGACTCACCAGGGCATTCTCTCTGTGTGCAATCAACTCAGTTCAGCAACCGTTCAGAGAACCATTGATCTCCACAAGAAAGAGTCTTTGTAAGTGCAGGTAAAGATCCCAATGGAAAGACCAAAGAAAGAGAAGATGGGAGGGGCACCCAGATCTGTCTACATGCGTGTGGCAGGGGTACAGAGCCTCTAACCTCATCCCAAGTGTCTACTTATGCCTAGACTAGGGATCTGTTCCCCCACCACAGATGTCCTCAGGCATCTGATAGATATTAAACACAGTGGTTCCAGGGGACAGCTGGTCCAGACAGGGGCTATGAACTGGGATGGTGCAGTAGCCCATTTCTAAACAGATCATTAATTCACCCAACAAGTATTTATTGACCAGAAAATGGCTACTCAGAGAGCTCCTTGGGATCTCCTCATATATCTATTCTCCCTCTCCACCCTCCCCCCCCCTTGTTGTGTCTCTGTTGGCCCTTGTTCTTTGTAAAATCTTGGAAAGAAAAGGTCCTTGGGGTTTACAGTTGACCTGGGAGGGAAGAAAATTGCAAGGTGGCAGCTATAAAGGGATGCTTCAGTTCTGCACATAGTAGGAGGGACCCAAGAGTATCAAGGATGCTGATTGGCCAAGGAGGGAGGAGTAGTGATGGCTCGGGGGATCACACCTCAGAGGCCCTCAATTCAGAGGAAATGGACTGTTTTACTACAGTGGAGTCCTAGTGTTCTACAAGGTTGTACTGGAATAATGACTGCAGATCCCTGGTTGCCTCACTTCCCAGCAATCCTGTGTCCTCAGCTGTTTCTGGTGAGTCTGTAACATGGCAGCCTCTCGAGTTTCTTTCCCTGGCCCTTTGTGACTTGATCCTTCTGATTAATTGTTCCCTGTCTGCCCTACAGAGTTTAGCAGCAGACTCGGCTGTGCTGTTCTGGATTAGCAAACCAAACAACGAACTTCATTAAAGTTTTGCCTAACTGAAATGCAGATTCTGAGCAAGACCCCATGGGTAGAGACCAGGGGCTTTGGGATATCTGTATTGTTCAGAATCTCACCTTCCCTCTCTTTTCCTTACCAGGGTCCTACCAGGTAGGAAGGCAGAGTCTGGATAACAGAGGGACGACAGACTTGATATTTCCCTACAATAAGAAAACCAGAGCTGGTGACTCGTCTAGGAAATATAGGCATACAAGGCAGTGTACAGCTGAAACATCTGGCCATATAAAACTAAAAATAACACCCCATAAAATACATTTTATTCATTTATTTTGACAGCTGAGACACACTTTCCATTACTCATGGCTCCATGAGTCTCACAGGGGTGAAAGCCCCACTTCACATGCCGCAGGACTACTGGCGTCATGGCTGCAAGGCCCACCCCTTACCCTTTTCCTTGCATGCTAATGGTCCAGGAACTCAGAACCCTCTACTCACAGGGCAGCTGCTACTCAAAAGTCCCCTCTGTCTTTGCTCACTGATGACCCATTTCTCCCCTGGATTTTAGAGTGACCCCATGAACACTGAGGGATGAGGATTTAGCCTGACCCTTCCTGGGTTCTGCACATCCTGCTCCCAGTCACTGTGGCAGTTAATATTCATTGTCAGCTTATTAGGACCTGGAATCACCCAGTAGACAAATTTCTGTATACCTCTGTAGATAGAGAATTTTTAGATGGAATTAACTGAGGTGGGAAGACCCACCTTCAATGTGGCAGGCACCATCCCATGGACTGGAATCCCAAACTGAAGATAAAAGAGAAATCTAGCTGAAAAATTAATCAGCATTTGTTCTACCCACTTCCTGACTGTGCATACAATGTGGCCAGCCACCCCTTCAGCTATCCCACCATGCCGGACTGTATTCCTTGAGCCGTAAGCCACAGTAAGCTCCTCCTCATTCCTTCACTCCATCACTTCTGGTTGAGTACAAGTAACTGATGCAGTTGTTGAGCCCAGCACCCATGGTTACAGAAATTGTCCTTACAGGGTGGTTGTCTCTTCTGTTGCTCCAACACTCATCTTTGTTCAGGACAACCTCACTATCTACTGGGTTTGGCCTGATGATCGCAGGCGTTAAGCTTCTCAACCCAGCAACATATCTGTGTACCTTCTTTAAGCATTCTGTGTCAGGGCTGTACCTTGGTCTTGTCCTTAGGAAGTGACCACAGCCACTTCACTCCAGCTCCCTCTGCCTCTCACTCTTCTTCCATGTTTCTGAGACACAGCAAAAGCTGTGAGAGATTGGGTCTCCTGTCTTTTTCCAACTTGCAGGCTCCCTCTCTCTGGCCATCATTCTTCAGCCCAGATCTTAGGTAATCATAAGACTCCTATTCTAGCTCTGATCCTTAAGCACACTCCACTCCTGCCTTTCTCTTCCTGTTTCCCCTTTCCAGCTAACACAGTGGTTACTCTTTCTTCTAAATAGCGTTGGGAGGTTTCCAGACCTGGCCAACACTCCAGAGTCACCTACACATTCTTCTGTGTGACCTTTGTCTGCTCCTTCCCATATTCTGAAAGGGCTAGGGCAACTCTATCAAACCTTTACTATTGTCTCAAGCTCTGGTCCACTGCCTGTCACTTCTCCACTGTGGAAAGGCCATCCTGGCTTAACTAAGTGAGCAGCCAGTGATGCCCTAGAAAACCTTCAACTTCTTCCTGCTTCTATGCAGTCTTCTGCACACAGTCCAATGAGTAGACTCCTGAGAAGAGTCCCTACCTATCCCACCCCTCTCAGTTATCTTCTTGTCTTAGTTAAGGTTACCGTTGCTGTTGTGAAATGCCATGACCAAAAGCAATTTGGGTAGAAAAGGGTTCATTTGGCTTACACATCCTGAGTCACACAGAAGGAAGCCGAGGCAGAAATTCAAACTGGGTGGGAACCTGCAGGCATGAGCTGAATCAGAGACCACAGAAGAAGACTTAGGGGCTTGCTCCTCTTTGCTTGCTCAACCTGCTCTCCTGTATCACCCAGAACCACCAGCCAATGGGTGCTCCATGGGAGGGCCCAGCCACAATGGTCTGATTACCTACAGCCCATCTTATGCAGGCAGTTTCTTAGTTGTGGTTTTCTCTGCTCAGATGACTCAATTCTATGACAAGTTGGCATAAAAATTGGTCAGGACACCCCTTTCCCAGAACTGAAATTCCCTTTAACCTTCCTTCTCAGCTTCCTGGCAAGGAGGACCATAGTCAGTTGCTTTGAAGGTGGCTGACAGTCCATCCTGTCCCCATGGCCACTGGCAGGACCAAGGAGAGAGCAAGATTCTGGCTCATATTCTGGAAATGTTACCTGCTATCAAGAAAAGTGTGAGAGAATGAATACCCATGGAGACTTAACAAGGGGAATAATCCAGGGGTGTAGGGTTCTCTAAAAGAGGAGATGGAAAAACACAGGAAGGAGCAGAGCCAGGTTCCTCAGCAGCTAGCTTTGAGCCAGGAAGGAGTCCATTTCCAGTGGTCCTGAGAAAAATATTTGGTCAGCATCTCCCTACTTGTACTCCAAATCAGATACACCTGAGGAAAAACACTCCAGAAGTTTCTATGAGGTTTGAATTTGCTGCTTTTCTTCACTGCTTAAAAAAAAAAAAAAAAAAAAAAGATTTCCTTAATACTTATAATAAATGATGTGTCTGTGCACATGAGTGCAGTGCCCAAAGAGGCCAGTAGAGGGTGCCAAGGTCCCTCTGAAGCTGGAATCTAAGGCACTCGTCAGCCAGCCACATGAAATGGGTGCTAGAAACTAAACTTAGGTCGTCTGCAAGAGCAATATGTGCTCTTAATCAGCAAGCTATCTCTCCAACCCCTTCATAGAGTTCTTAAAGGCTAAATAGGCAAAGGGTCTGTCTAAGTACACTTAACAAGATTTATGATCTTATAAATGCTCTCCTTCATGTAATT
The DNA here is from genome assembly GCA_019843965.1 of Rhynchomys soricoides. Taxonomy (NCBI): domain Eukaryota; kingdom Metazoa; phylum Chordata; class Mammalia; order Rodentia; family Muridae; genus Rhynchomys; species Rhynchomys soricoides. The sequence goes on along the minus strand of JADRCH010000116.1, from coordinate 2,270,003 downwards.
ATAAACAAGGTCAGTACTGTATGGTGGTGTTTTGTTTAACATCCTGAGGGACTTAAAGAGAGAAAGATAAAGATGCTCTCATGCTGAGGAAATTCTATTTGACTTGGCTTTAGAGACTCCTTTTCCATCCTTTGCTGCACTTGACTTAATGGATTCCATGTTTCTAGATCTGCCCAAGAAGGTGTTCCTTGATTCACCCTCCTAAGCTGGGGCCAGTCTGCTGGATGAAGGCTTAGGCTTTGGGATTCAACTTGTGGATTTATCTTCATTTCAGTACCAGCTGTGGGCTGAATGTCCAAAACAGGAGCGATGGTTAAAGTGTACAATATCTTTGAAGGATGGGGTGGTCTGAAGAACATAAGACTTCAGTGCCTCTTTCTTAAGGACCATTGCAAAGCTATGCAGGCCTCTGTGTGCATTTGTGTGGGTCAGTGTGTGTGTGTGTGCACCACCAAATACTGTAGAAGCAACTTGGATGTGTGTATAGATATGTGAATTCACGTGTGTGAATGTGTATGTAATAGAGATGTAACTGTAAAAAACTAGAAAGAGCAAAACTTCATGTGAAGCTAAAAGTACATGAGATGTTTGATAAATCCCATAACTCTTTGTAACTTTCCTTTCCGCCTTCATTGTCCCACCTAAGGCTGCTTCTCCTTGACCCCACTCCTGACAGAAAGCAAGCACTGTGTGTCCTTGTACAGCCTTCTGGTCCCTGGTTCTCTGCTTTCACCCTGACTCTTGCTCTCCCCTGCACTTCCATATCTAATAATAAATCCATAAAGTAGCACCCATAAGTCATTAATCCATTTCTCTGAGAGCATGCCCTATTTAAGCTAGAATTTCCAAATTCATAATTCCTTCATCTGAAGATATTTCTTGATAGTCAGGTACTTCCTGGTATGTGGCATGTGGGTTTGACATGCTTGGGAGAGACTGGCCAGTCAAACAGGCAATTCACTATGCAATGGTTCTCTCACCACCTAGATTGGCTGGAGTCACCATCCATCTCCAGTGGGTCTTGCTCCCTCCCTTTCTTCTCAAGTAGTTAAGAGGGAAAGATAGCCTTTATTATCACAAGACCCATGAGCTGGGAAGTAGCTAATACTTTGTACAGAGAGCATTCCAGATATCTCCAGGGGAACTTTCAGAAGTTTGCATCTAGGAGACTCAGCTTGACCCATGAACACCTTGACTTTCCTTGGTCCTATAAATAACATGGTATGACAGACAAACCAAGGAGCATGAAAGGTTCTCAAGGCCCTCAGTGCCTTGAGAGAGTTTGCTTTTTAGAGCAAGTATTTCCCAGAAGTCTTTGCTCACGATTGCCACTACAAGCCAGTGGAGTTTTCCAGGAAGAAGAAAAGCCGATTTTTATACACAGACAGTATCTGCCGTGGGCTGCTCAGGGAACTGTCTCTCTTCTCATTGTCTGGTCTTGCTTCTAGAAGAACACAACACAGGAGTCTGGATGCGTGACCTTGTGAAGGATGAGAGGACCAGCTATGACCTCAGAGCTGTTGAAGGAAGGGAAACACTGTCTGTAAAGTGCTTTGGGGTACAGTACACAGAATTCATGCTGTGAAGGCTCCACCAGGAGGGGAGAGCTGGCCAATCACCACTAACGCTGCAAAATCCAGGGCTCTGGCATTATACCATACCCCCACCCCTTTGCTTCCCACATCACAGGACACTTGGCATATATACGAGGGACCTTTCTCTGCAGCTGTAAATCTTGCCCACAGACAATCACTATTTTCTAAAACTGTTACCAGACGGCTTTCAGAGTAGAATTTTCTAGGCTTTATAAAGCAGAGCTCATAAATATACAGTGTGTGTGTTCGGAAGATGCACTCAGCCTGTTCGAAGGGAGCTAGAATAGAGGTCAGTTCAAACAAGAAGGGAGTGTGTGATCAGTGGGGGAAAGAATGCTGGGCTCAGACAGCCAGAAACAAAGTTAGCAACGGCCGGGGACCAAAAGCTAATCAGTTAATTAGTAACATGTGTGCTTGATTAGCATTTCTACCGGACAGAAATGCTTTTCGACTTATCACTCATCTGCATGGTCTGACCTCACACTGCTTCTATTAAATCAATTTTTAAAAAGTCTCTTAGCACTTCACATGGGCCTTAGGTGGCCTTGTCAGATCGTTTGACAGTTTCAGGGTGGTACTGAAAGGACATGTAGTCTCTTCCTGCCTCTTTTGAAAGCTCTAGCTATTGCTTCTGTGTGTGGGGTGCAGGGCGGCTGCTGGTGTGTGTGTGGTGTGTGTGTATCTATGTGTATGTATGCATGTCTGAGTCTGTGTGTGTGTTCAAATGTGTCTATGCATGTGGGTACATAATGTGTCTATCCATGTATATGCATATATGTATGTATGTGTGTCTAAGTCTGTATGTGTCTATATATGTGTGTATATGCAAATATATGTGTATGTATATTTGTATGTGTTTGTGTGTGTCTATATATTTATGTGTATGTATATGTCTATTGTGCATATATTTGGGTGTTATACATGTGTCTATGTGCCTATGTGCAAATGCATCTATGTGTCTATGTGAGTATATGTGTATTAGTGTATAAGTATGTGCATATTATATGTGTGTGCATGTGCCTATGCATGTGTATGCATGCATGTGGATATGTGTGGATATGTGATCATATAGGTATATGCATGTATGTTTGTGTATGTGCATGTTGAGTGTGTGCAGTGTATCAAGACTGGAGGTCAACCTTTGGCATCTTTTCTTAGGTGCCATCCACTTTGGGTTTTGAGAAAGGGTCTCTCATTGGACTGGAGTTTGCTGACTCAGTCAGGCCCGTCAATGAGCCTGAGGAATCCTTCTGCTCCTGGCTCCCCAGCACTGGGATTGAAGGTTGCATTTCACTGTGGCCCTCATCCGTCATGTCTCCTCATATGTGTAGATTGTTTCTTAGCACATCTTGTGTCACTGAGGTGGGATCCCTGTGTGATAAGAGCCTGCATGCTGCTGAGCCTTCTTCCTCCAGCTCCGTGCAAATGAACAGTGTTGGCAGGTCCCTGATTCAGCATCATGGGGACTGTTGTTGAGAATCCCTGCTTGGATCAGTGATGCCTCACTGAGTGGTGTTTGCAGGGCCTGACGTATAGGGTTGGTCAAAGCTTTCTTATGCCTTAGTTTGCTCTCTATGGAGATACCCACAAAATGGATGCCTGATTTTACTTCCACATAAATCTTCAGTAAGTGAGGGAATGGTGGGGCATTCTGCTTCCTATTTCATGATCTAACTAACGTGCACAGTTCTTTCAAAGGAGAGGAGGATTCGGACACACCAAAAACAACTGAAACAAGAGCCCTGAGAGGACTGGTGTCCCCCAGGAGCACCTGCCCACAATGGGACCAGGAGCCCAGCTGCCCAAGCACTGTGTACAAGGGCAGAGGCTTTCCTGTCCACAATGGTCTTGCCAAAAAAGCCCAGTTAAAATGCAAATGGAGGGGCAGCCTGAGAGTGTAGGAGCCCCTCAAATCACAGAGTCTAAAAGACATCCTTTCAGAGTTTCTGTTCAAATTGCAAATGGCCTTCCTTTGTCCCTCAGGCCTGAGAGACAGTGGGAATTATTCCTTCCCTGAAAGCTGCCTTTCCTCTCCCCAGACTCAGAAACCAATTCAGCTTTAAAGTGCAAAGCACACATTTTGTTCAAGGGTCTTCACCAGGATGAAAATCGACAGAAAAATTCCAGAGGCTTCTTCACTATCATGAACGTCATCTGCCCTTCCTCCAGTTGTTCCCAATGCATTTTTCTGCAGAGGCCTGAGATTACCTCTCATTCATTTATATCAGCTTTGCAAGCATAATAAATGCACCAGAGTTCCCAAGAACTCGATGTTTCCAGGAAAAACCCCAATGGCTTACAGGAGTGATGCCATATCTAACAGGCCATATTAAGTCTAAGCACTGGTGGTTTCTTCAGACTCTTTAACACTTTTCTCACAATGAGAGGTCTTAGAATTCCACTGATGAGATAAAACACTCACTACCCACAGCCTGAGCATCACACTCTTTTTTTTTTTTTTTTTGGTTTTTCGAGACAGGGTTTCTCTGTGTAGTCCTGGCTGTCAACCTGGCTGTGAGTCCTGGAACTCAACTCTGTGGACCAGGTTAGCCTCAAACTCAGAAATCCACCTGCCTCTGCCTCCCGAGTGCTGGGATTAAAGGCGTGTGCCACCACTGCCCGGCGAGCATCACACTCTTAAGACCTGTCTGTTTCTCCAAGGTAGAGAGACCCAAGGCTGGGCAATTCACACAGGGCAGCTGGGGCTAGGTTTGCTCACAGTGACAAGTGTATCAGGGAACTGACAGCAACCACAGCCATGGGACCCACATCCTCTGGGCCTAGAATCACTTTGGAAGCCCTTGGGGACTCTGCACTGATCTGGGACCACCTCATGGCTGGCCCTTCTCCAGAAGACACAGAAGATATGGTGAAAAATAGTGCTTGGCCTGGAAGGACGTACAGACAAATGAAAGATTTCAAATTCTCAGGGGCTCCTATTCTTTTCTGGTGCCTTTTTCTATAGAAAGGGTGTAGGTTAGATTTTAAATCTAAGGAATGTGTGCATCCTTGACCTGCGGAAGTCTATTACAGCTCAACCCAAGAAGATCCAGACACAGACCTGCCTTCCACCTAAAACAGGCTATGAAGAAAAATGAGTAGAAGATATATTTGGGGGGGGGGTATTTAAAAGATGAATTTCACTTTTAATTATGTGTATGTGTGCCTAGTTGTGTGTGCATGAGTATAGTGCTCCTAGAAGACAGAAGAGGGCACTGGATCTCCAAAGCTAGACTCACAGGTGGCTGTGAGCCTCCCCACATGGGTGCTGGAAAACAAACCTGGGCCCTCTGCAAGAGCCATCTTTCCAGTTCCCCTCTCCACACTGGAATTTTAGCTAGCATGATCCAATGTGTTTTCTCTCTTCTAGACAGGGAAGGCAAGCAGGCCTGCCTCCTTGCTCCCTGAGCTCAGGGAATAAGGAGGGTTTGGCCTGGCTTCCACTTCTAGGGAAACGCTAGGACCAGTCTGGCCCTCTGCTCTGCCATGTCTACTCTGTCTAATATCCTTAGCTGCTGCCCTTCACCACAGGATCACACAGGATGGGCTCCTTCCCAGACATCCACTGTCCCTGCGGCCAGTCAGCTCAGGTTCCATATCTCAGAGAATTCCATGAACATTCACCCTTCAAATGGTTGCCATGAGACTCACCCAAGGCCCTGGGTTGGCCAGGATGGGGAACCCATCTTACGGCTGCCTAGTGCCCTTTATCACCCGATGGCTCCGGACCTCAGCCCACAACAGAACAGCCTGTTTTCCGTTCCTTCAAATACATCTGAATCTCCCTGCACTGGTTTACCCACCACGCTGCAGAGAATTGACTCTTGCTCTTATCACCCCCTCTATGCTCCTGGGCTTACACATCACCCACCCCCATCGAGAAAACAGCCTGTGATATCCAATCCATTTCGTGTGTGGTCCTGTGGCTCTCTGCCTTGTGCTCCCATGGAGCTGGAAGCCTTAGCCAAGAAGAAGGGTCCAATTCTGAGACCCCCGCTTCTTAAACGTACCCACCACCCAGTAGGAGTCCTGGCCCTTTCCTAGGAATGCAAGCAGGAATGAAGCATAGAGCCTTTTTCCCAGGCCACAGACTTATGACCTGTTCTCAATCCATAAAAAAGAAAAATGTGTTACCCCTTTTGTCTTCCCACCCAGGAATGGTTTGCCTCCTTTTCCAATGACAATCGAAGAGGCGGCAAGGTCACCTTTAGTACATCCAGGTAGCTGGGAAGCAGAAAGAGCCAGCCATTCTTGGAATGGACCAAAAATGCCCCAATTCAGATTTCCTGTAAAATACAGAAAAATCAACCACAGCTATGTCGTGTGGCAAGAAGACCCCAGATCGGACCACCAGGAGGAGCTGTGTCTGGTGGCCTGAGGCATTCCTCTTCCTCCTCTCCCGCGTTTGTCTACATCTTAGGGCTCTGGCCCCTGCGTGCTCTGAGCCAACAGATATGATGGGTTTGGCCTCTGCTGGTGAGACAGATGGAAAGATGTGGGGTAGGTGACCCTCAGCAATGGCATCTCCTTTCTTCCATGGGGCAGCTCCTCCCACTGAAGCCCACCCTGCTTCCCGTTTCTTAGCAGACAATCTTAATTACAGGACTACAGTTTCAGCCTCTTCCTTTTCCCACAAGGGTGGCAGCTGCCTCTTCATGCTGTAGATACTAAGGCTGCCTTGATGTCCCGTGTTAAGCTTTTTGGTTCTTCTAACCTGAGACTGTCTCATAATTAGACTCTCCCTTCTTCGGAACTTTGAAGACTTATTTTTCTCCTCCCTGGATCCCACCCAGCTGCCTACGGCTTGTGTCGGGGCCACTTTATCCGGCAGCAGCTCTGTTCGCTCGGCTAGAACGGGTGTAAAGCAGGTTCTTCTCTCATCTTTGTGACCAAAATGCCTGACAGAAGCAACTTAAGGGAGGAAGGATTTAATCTCACTCCTTTTCCAGGGAGAGTAGTACACCGTGGTGCAAAGGGCGCATGTGCGTGCGTGCATGCACGCACGATGTGTGATGCGTGATGTGTGATGCGTGGTGCGTGCCTGCTGTGTATGTAGCAAGGGATGGTCCATGCTTGCTGGAGGCTGTGGGCCGAGGCTTCTTCCAAGGCAGAGGATCAGAGGGAGCCAAGAAAGAAGGGTCTGAGGTAGAGGTAAGCACAGCGTTTAGATCCCACCCACAATGACCCACTTCTGCTAGTCCAGCCCCTCCCAAAGATTCCACAAGCCCTGCCCCAAACCAGCTGGGGACCAAGTGTTCAAACCACTGCACAAGGTAACAATCGGGTCTGCCCTGGGGAATTTTGTGTGGCTTTCATGAGACAACACTTTGAACTAGTTGCTTGAAAATCATTCAATCCTTCTAAATTAACCGGCCAGGTCAGTGGGTATCAGGGCTTTTACAGAGGGTGCTGATGTCAGGCTAAAAGCTGGTTTTCGGTCATCTCCAGACTTTTGATTAATAGATTTGAACTCAGCGCAGAAGGGTGGGCTCTTTTAAAAATTCCTTTCCAACCCTTCTGGAAAGAGCCAGAGTTCTCTTTTTACTCTTAGTCAATCTTGAAGCGTCCAAGTCCAGGCAGCGCAGATGCAGGGCACAGATGTACAGAGGTGGGATTCAACAGCGTTGCTCTGTTTACATGGAATTTATTTTTATAGCTTGATTCTACTGAGGGCAAACAGCACCGGTGTTCCATTTCGAGAGGTGATAAAATTTTCCTTAAACAATGAATTCATTTAAATGAAAAAGAGATTGACTTGGGAAAACACAGGAGTTACCCTCATGCACAAGCCAGGAGGCACTCAGATGACCTAAGTCCTAAGGCTCCCTGTGGTTCTCGGTCTAGCTGTCCGACTCTGGGCAAAACACAACAAAGATGTGTCTGCCTTGGAAAATGTGCCTCTCAGCCAAATTCAACAGGAATAATGTGACAGAATGTAATTAAAGAGCAAGCAATTTGTCACAGATGCAAATTCCGTAAAAGTTCAAAGATGTGTGGGCTGGAAGGTGTTAGGGAAAGAGGCACCGCAGAACTCTTGGCGGCAGACACAGGTGCCTCAGAGAGAAGACCGCATCCCTGAACCGTGAGCCAGGAGAGGGCTGGGGTGGTGAGGATGGATCTGGGTTTCTGCGGCAGAATCCCAGGTTGGGTCAGTGAACACTTGGGGCTAAGGAATATGCAAACAACTCGAAGGTAGGAAATGAGGATTCTGCACCACTAAACATCAGATTCCCCAGATGCAGGAGCCCTCCCAGGGTCATTTCTGGCAGCATCGCCCAGAGTGTGTGGTTGAGCCCATGCCAGAGGAAGACAGAGCATCATAGACAGATGCTGCCATCAGTGTGAGGTCGGGGTCCTCAGTCAAGGCACTGAAGGGTGAGAAGCTTTTCTAGGGCCAGGGAGAGATAGCCCTATGAAGGAAGAGATGAGCTTACTCACAGCAGACTATAAGGAAGAATCAGACGGCCAGCTTCCCCTGTAGTCCTCACAGCCTGGAGAGGCAGTGAGGATGCAGAAAGCTGGCAGGAGTGGCTTCCTTGCAGAGTTCCCTTGTGAAGATGGTTCTTTTAGGTGGGTACCTGGCGTAGCTGAACCTTGCTTCCCCTCTTTCTGCAGGAGTGCTCTGTGTTGCTGGCTGGGAGAGGTATGATGGACATGTTTGTATCTGGAGGGAAGCTGAACATCCAAAGAGACTAATAGAAAACACACCTGCTGATTTCAGCATGGGAAAGGGTCAGGGAAGGGCCGAGGAAGGGCTACCAGAGTTAAAAAGCCATACACGTCAGCCAGAATGCCAGAGCTCTCTCAACTGCGGTGAAGGATATGCTCCCTGCAAACCATAAACCTGTGCTCTGTCATTATGGAAACTGCTTTCTTTTTTTGCTTTGTGTGTGTGATGTTTAGTTGCTACATGATTGTGCAGGCTTGTGGGACATGGCATACCATTTAATCCACACAGCAGTGTGAAACGGACAGCTCCAGCTGTTATACATATCCATCACATCAAGCTTCTTTTGTTACTTTTTAGCTGGAACAGTCAAATGTTTTTTCTTCTGGAGAACTTCCTTTGAAATGCACAATCAATGGTTACAAAGTATGGTCACCCTACCGTCCCAGAGCATCGGTGCTTATGCTTGCTCTTTATGCACTGGGCAACTTTACATAAAGTGGGAACTCAGCCTCTGACATCCACTACTCTAGTCTGCTCTTCT
>JADRCH010000116.1:2189750-2261187 GCA_019843965.1 Rhynchomys soricoides | reverse complement strand
GAAGCCACTACTCTAGTCTGCTCTTCTGTAAGATCAGCAGTGTTAGATTGCACATGTGTGAGACTGTGCAGTGTGGTGTACACGTGTGCATTCATGCCATTATTTTGATTAAAGTAGCTATCTCCAGGCGAGGTGCATTCTTTTTTAGGGCTGAGTAGTAGTCAGCTGTGAACACAGGCCACCCTCTCTTTACTGTACCTTTGCTACACTCACTATTGTGCTGTGACAGAAGAGAACTGTAAGAGAAACACGAAGGATGCCCTCTTCCTTCTTGTGGTCACTGACTGTTGGGACAGCCATTCAGGGACAGCAACACAGCCTCTCCCACTTGTCAGCAGTACAGCACACACGCAGTTCACTCTCATCGGTCATCATTAATGTGTAGACATGACTGCAGAACCAATTCCCTTCTGCCCCAGGAGTTGAACAGGAGACAGACTCCAGGGCTTATAAAACCCACTCTGGTGTCTACTGTAAACTACAACCCAGTCTCCTCTGGGGAAGGCACCCTAAGCCTTGTCACAGTCACAAAGTTTGAGCTGGGACAGTTGGGCTGAGGACAAGGACACCTCAGCAGACTGTGAACAGCATTCAGGAACTGCTTCCCCCAGGTGCTGCTTGGCACCAGCAGGACTCACTCGCAGTATCCCCAGGGGCATGCTTGAAAATCAATGCTTTTCCTTGAGAATCAGATGGCTCCTCCACCTGGTTAAAAAAAAAAAAAAAAAATCCCTCTAAATTCGTCTCTAACAGTCGTGATTCTTTAGGGAGAAAAAGTATGGCTTCTCTCGACTGTGGGCACAACAAGCTGTCTGTAGCAGGCAGCTTCATCAGCCTTTGCCACAATGCAGGAGACACAGGGTCAGACCTGCAACTGGCCTCAAACCTGGCAAGTTTTCCCATGATCTGGATATAGGATACAGGCTTCAGAGGTGGGTCTGTTTGCTGCTCACTGTGTGATCAATCTCACCAACTCCAGGTAAGGAAAGCAAGAAGAGCTTCTAAACTGCTCACTTATGTTTCTAGTGTCTCATCTTTTGGGGCTTCTGCCTACTTCTGGGACTCCCAGCCTTCACCCACGTTCACCCACAGGTCAAGGCAGGGTGGACCCTTGCACTGTGGGTGAAGTCACTGGAGTATGACAGTGAAGAACTGCAGGAGGGGACTTAGACCCATTGGACATAGGAGGTACCAGGATGCCTTTGCCAGACCAGAATGAGAGATGCTATGTCATCCGCTACCTCAGTTCTTGTTGCTTTGCATCAAATCTGTCTGGAAAGTATTTTTCTGAGGCAAAGCCCATAAAGAGGGGTGTGGTTAACAATAGGAGTCCTGGGGAAGCTGTGTTTTCTTTACGCTACAGTAGCACAGTCTGGATCTTGGGCTGTACTCCAGGCTAGACCTCAGCCTTGTTACCCAACTTGTGTGTTGGTTACAAACCCTGAAACACAGGCTGCACACTATAGCATGTCCTTTAGTGGCCTGATCAAAGACACTTGCTGTGTTCTGAAAGTGGGTGGAACAAGCCAGGATTTGCCAAGTGGTTGATTCATTCAACTGACAGTTGTTAGATGCCTCTTGTATTCTAGGTGATCTTCTTGTGACTATAATCTAGGTGATGGAGAAGGATACCAGGAAGGTAAATAGATAAAGAAGGAAGCACAATATTTATGGCTGGTTTAGGTGCTAGGGCAAGGGGCTGGAGGGATGTCTCAGTGGTTACAAGCATGCACTGGTCTAGGTGATCCAAGTTCAGTATGCAGGATCTAGTAGGGTTCTGACGCATCAGGCCTCTGTGGACATCTGAGGTTACCTCTCCCCAGATGCTCATAAAAGCAGGTTAGAAAGTACCTTGCTGGCAGTGTCGTAAGTGCTTCCTTCTGGGGACATACACATGAGGTTTCTGAATTGTTTTCTTTCTACCAAGTCAGGTAACTCATACATCTCCTAAGTTGACTACTGAGTCAACAAAACACGTGCAGAAGTGGCCGGCTTAGTGACCGAAAAGAACAAGATGTAGAACTAAGACTTTGGGCAGATTCGTGGTGTAGAAACGGGTAAGAAAAGAAAATTCGTGGACTTTCAAAGTCCTCAGGATCTCTATCAGACCACACTCTGCTCTTCCCCGTGACCCTGTGGGGTCAGGACAGATGCTGTCTCCATTTTGCTCCTAGGGGGTGTGCCTTGCCCAGATCACAGCCCTGGAAAATCTCCCAGCTGGTCCTAGTCCACGATCTTATGAGGCGCACAATCGTGCTCCAGCCTTCACACCCGCCCATTTCCAACGGTGTGAAGAATTTGGAGAGAAGGGGGTATTGTGGAGAAGGAAAGAGCTGCGAAATGGCCATGTGGTCCACTGCACAAACTCAATCCGATTTTCAAGACTGTCTGTGAAACCCCAAACCACCAGTCAATTTATGTGTTCTGAGCAGCTGGCTGTGGCCTGGGAAAAGAGTCACTAAACTTCCTGTCCGGTGCTGAGCTCCAAGCTCCCCAGCGCTCAGGTTTTTCTTCATGGGTTCATCTAGCTGAGCAGGTTCTGAGGGTGACGGGGCTTTAGGCTGGAGCATCTGAGTGGGCCCTAGTTTCTTCTGCACAGAGCAAAGACATGAGCTCTGTTTATTCTAAGTTTCCCTGTGGTTATAGAGACAGACACTTCCCAAGGCAAGACAAACTCAGGCTGCCAGCGTGAGGTTGACAGAGAACAAATTGAAGCCAGTGTATTGCAAAAAGTACATCATTTTGAGATACTGAGTAGAAAGTTCTCACTCTCTCAGGCCTCTCAGACTGACGCCGGGTGACTTTTCCGTTGTGTGTGCTGGGGTCAGCACCTGTCATATCTTAAACATAAGAGGTTTTTGGGTGTTTTGTTTTGAGGCTTTTGTACTTGCCTTGTAAGAAAGATTACTGCACCCAGCCTTCCTTATGGCCAGGAGTGGCTTCCAAGTCTGTCCAAAGTCTCTGATCACAGACAGACACTAGACTACCATCTCTCAAAATCAGTCTTCATAGGAGAGTGGAACTGGAAGGAGAAGGTGGGGAGAAAGGCAGAGAACAGGCAGGAAAAAGACTGGAGGGGAAAGAGGCCCAGAAATAGACACAGAGAGCAAGAGTAGGTCTTAAAATCAGGATGTGCCCATCTTCAAAATGGATAACAGCACCAGGTTCTTGCAAGAAAACCTTGACATTCTCATGTTCCAGAGCTGTGTGGGCAGTGCCTGACTTGTAACACTTCCCTCATGAGGAACCCTCAAATCCAGACTACCAAAAGACCAGTTTGGGTGTAGGGAAATAAGACCCATTTACCACTTGTTTCCATGTTCAACTAAATGACTCCTGTGGCTTCTCTTTTGAGTGAAATCAGTCAGTCCACAGACACCGTGACCATAGGCTGGGCTCTGAGATATAAGGACCCCTGAAGCTAAGGCTAGATGTTGGTTCTCAGTCACTCCAGCAGAAGGACAGCTAGGGATGCCCTGAGTGAGAGATGCTTAGGCCAAACTGGGAACCAAAGGAAGCTTCTGACCTGCCTTCAGTCCCTCCCCCCTTGAGAGCAGCATTTCCTATGGCTTAAAGGAGCTTGAACTCTGAACCTACCACCCAGCGATGTGAAGAAACAGAGGAGACCCAGGATGCGCTAACTTATCTGATGAGTATGCTAACCAAAGCTTTGCTTAATAAATTAGATATGCATATGGAAAAAGGAGCAAAAGGAAATAACACATATCCAAATAACTGGACTGAGCAAAACATTGGGTGAATCCAACCTGGGGTCTTATGACCCTTAGGCAGAGAACTCATGGGGTGGATGACTCAACTCCACAGATAGCTGGGCTCACCTATCATCATGCATACAGGAAAGGAGGGGTCCAGGTTTCTGAGAGGCATCATGTCCTGTCTGTGATGAGTTGGTCCCTGCTTTTTGATTAGAAACATAATGATGATGATGATGATGATGATGATGATGATGATGATGACGACGACGACGACGACGATGACAACGATAACTGAGTGAGCCTGGGAAACCATCTGGAAGTAGAAAGGCCCAGCAGTGAAGCACAGGTGGGAACAGAGCTGGTGTCACCATGAGGCCTTGAAAACTGGTCTCCTGCCCAAGCAAAGGCAAGGGCTTCTGCTTGCTTGTTGCATCTTTTAAAAAGCCATGTGTGTTCAAGGCAATACAAATGTCCTAATATTTGACAGGAAACCCACAGATAGTCAGTGAACCCTGTGAGAACTGTGTAGAGAAAAGAAGACCTAACTGGGACCCAACGATGATCAAACATTTGTGGGATCGCACATCAGAGCCGATGTCCATGATTCAGGTTTCAGGTCACAAGACCACAGCTGATGAAGCTGCCCCTCCCCCATTGCCCATCAAAGCAGTTTAGAGGCAATCCCCCACGTGTGTTCTGGGGACACACACATGGCTGAAGACCACACTAGGGAACAACTGGAGGTTCCTCTGTTAAGGATTAAGATTTCCATTTAATTCTGATTGCCATATGAGACCTCGTCCATGTCTGAGGCACCCAGGACCTCAATATTTCCATCTTCCTAGAGGCCAGAGGTGCAGGTCTGTGCTTAATAGGTGAAGGGAGCTGGGACTCTGACCAATGCCTTGCCAGGTCTTCCCACAATCCCCTTCTTCCTTCCCATCAGCACTCCACAGTGTAGAGCTTGTTGGGGATTCTGCAGAATGATGAACACTGCTCTAGCTTCCCGGAGGCTAAGTCTCTTCCATCTGTCTGTTCTCATTTAGATTGTGTTGACACCTCTTGTCTTCTGAAATTACCTGGTCGTCTGATGTTTTTGTTTTGTTTGTTTGTTTTGCCTTGTGCTTTGTCTTGTTCCTTCACTGAAGTTTTGGTAGATTGGATAGAAGGGTGGATGGCTGAGGCAGTGCACCATGCTTGCAGGGTGGTCTAGGAAGAGTTGAGATGGCCTCGGAGTGGTATGGGGAATATGAAAGTCAACCTCGTGAATGAAAAAGTGGGATGAAGAGCTAGGAGCCACAGGCTTCTGTGACGCACAGTCCTGATCTGCCATACATGGCATCAGATCTAAGATGGCTCTCAGCACATTGGTAAGACAGCAAAAAGGAACCTAGGCCAGTGTGGTGGCTGCTTCCCTCATCTTCACTGATGTCCTAACAGGGGATGATGCTCCTAGCTTTCTTTTGAGTTATCTCATTAGGCAAAGTGACAGTGTGGCAAGATATGACTGACCAAGGATTTAGGGGCTTGGGGTTGGCTCATACACTACATATAAGCATATGAATTATGAAATATACTCAGGTCTGCACCCTGATGCTGGTATCCAGAGTCTAATTTCCCAGGATTCATCATGTGGTTTCATCTCCTTTCTCCCCAAACCCCATCCTTGGTCCTGTTCCCGTAGAGTGGGTGGGCATAGAGGAGAGCTTCCATGTCTAAGGATGTGGCTTTGAGTCTTTGGGTCTTTGTGTCCCCCGAGTCTCCTTTCCCCATGCTTCCTCCTGGGTTAAGCCCTTTAAGTCCAAGCCCGCATGGCACTCCCTGAAACAGACAGCAGGACTGGGCTGGGGTATCATTACAAGCACCCCTACATCTCAGAGTAAGGGCTTGCCTCACACTCCTATTGCATGTCCACTGTGATGAGCACTTGGACTTGTCTGCATTCATCTCTCAGGATCGGGGCTGAGGCCATGTCTGTTCTGATCAGCACATCAGGTCACTCGCTCATCCCAGCATGAATGGGAGAAGTGACACATAGCTGTGCTGTGTGTTTTCCTGAACTCTTCTGAGCATCATACCCCGAGGCAGAGTTAGCAGCTGTAAGCAGTCTTTGCTCACCATCATTACACTCTGAACTATCTTTTCACAGATCCCTCAAGATATCTCCTCTGATGGGTGGGCACTGAGACTAAACTGTCTCTAACCCAACTCCTAACAGGCCAGAAATGAGCAGTTTCTAAAATGTGTGGAAAGAATAAACTTTTATCCTATGGAAACATTCTTTATCTAGTCAGTCATTTTATAATAAACGAGTTCTTCATTTCCTAAATCTTCTAAAGAAATGAACAATCCTTCTGAGATTTTAGGTCCAGGAGTAGAATAGCATAGGCAAGTTGCATGGAGTGGTACAGGTGCCTGGTCAGCTCAGGAACTTGCCAACTGGAGGCTGATAAGAACGTACTCAAGAACTGAGGAAGGTTCTGCCCCCCCCCCCGGGGGGGGGCTGAGATTTTTGCACCGTGGTGACTCTCTTTCCACAAACCCTTCGTGTTTTAGGCTTGCACATTTGTACAGACACCTGTGCACGATGAACTTTGTATTTGAATAAACTTCTGCTCTTCGTCAACTATAAATTCAAAACCTCTACACTCCTTACAAGTCACAAGAATGCCCTGGAAGGCTAAGACCTCAGCCATTCCTCATCTGCTCGGTTGTTTTCATAGGCAGAGGCAGCAGCAGGGAGTGAGCCGGGATTCCATTAACAATGGTCGGTTTCTAGCTAGGAAACCCCCCATTTCCTTCATCTCGATCGCACAATCTCCTTAGCAAACAGAAATGGTGCTGCTCTCTGGTAGCTCGTGTGTGGTTCATGCCCTGTTGGGATTGCAGCGCGCACATACATACACAAGCATGCACAGGCATGTGAGCACAAACACAAACATCTGTATACCCTGCAATCACATTTTCCTTTCCTCTGTTCAATACTTCAGTGTGGCATGAAGAATAGACTCTAGAAATGAATGCTATTAACTGTATTTAGCATTTGAGTCAATAGGAATAACATCCCATCCGTAGGGCATCATTCTATCAGGCCCAGGCTTGTGGTATCAAGTAGGTGCTAGCAGCATCCACATTCCCAGAGAAGGGCGGGGTGCCCCAGACCTAGACCATCTGCAAAGCCATCTCTTTTCTGGTTGCATTTCATTATGACCTGGCATGGTTTGTTGAATAAAGGCTCCTTCTGCCAAGCTTGATGACCTGAGTTCAGTCCTCATGTCCTACACAGTAGGAGAGAATCTACTCCTGCAAGTTGTTCTCCACAGAGAGACACATGCACAACCTTCTTCTTCTGTGGAAACACTACTGAGCGTTTCATTGGGACAAAGTGACTTTATATTTATGGACTCTGCCTCCAGATGATCTGCTCTGTTTTGCCTTCTGCCGGGATGAGGACGAAGCATGCTGACGAGGCATGTTGCTGTTATAGTAATCACATGTTCGACTCATTGGCTCACCCACATTGCTCGGCCCAATGATTTGCATTTATTGGTTCTTAGTAAAAGGTAAGGTTTCTCAAAAATTACTGTTTTTATTTACCAAGGTAATACATGTTAAGTATGACATGTACAGATGTTAAGATCTTTAAAGTAGGGGGTGCTGACCCAGTCGGTGTTTTAGTTGCTTTTTGTTGCTGTGATAAAACACTGACAAAAAGCAAATTGGGCAGGCGGGGCTTGTTTGACTTACAGCTTACAATACACCATGGAGGAAAGCCAAGGCAGGAACCCGAAGGCAGGAACCAAAGCAGAGGTCACGGGAGAGTGCCCGTGGCCATCTGTCTAGTGATAAAGCTGCTCCCAGTGGGTTGGACTTTCTCTTACCAATTACCAGTTGCTTAACAGACATGGCTATAGGCCACTCTGATCTGGGCAATTCTTTGGTTGAGGTTTCCTCTTCCCAGAACACTCCAGGTCTTTGTCAAGTTGACAGCTAAATCCAGTTGTGACAGTCAAGACAGTATTTATCATGCAACAATGAGGACCTGCATCAGATCCCCAGAACTCATACAAAAGGCTTGCAATGGTGCTGTGTGCTTGTAATTACAATCTTGTGGAGGCCCTAGAGACAGCTGGATTCTCTACAACTTGCTGGCTGGCCAGCCTAGCCTAATAAGGGAGCCCCAGGTCTCAGTGAGAGACGCTGTCTCAAAAAATAAGGTTGAGGAATCTTGAGGAATGACTTCAAAAGTTGACCTTGACTACACACTTGTACATACGTGTATATGCCCACACACATCCACACACAACCTACAAAGCAGAATATACAACATTTGACTTCTTAACCTAAACTAATCATAGTTTACGACCAATTGGTGCTGTATTTTGTTTTTGTTTTTGTTTTTGTTTTTCTGTTCTTTTGTTTGTTTGTTTGCTCCAAAGTCCATTGTTGGATGTGGTTTGGATTTACTTTTCTGTTGCTGTGATAAAATACATGCCAGAAGCAATTTATGGGAGGGAGGGTTTATTCTCCCTCACAGTCTGAGAGGATACAGTCTCTCATGGTGAAAGGGTATGCCCACAGGCAGGTAAGGACCGAGCAGGAGGAGGAAAAGGCTAGTCACACTGCATCTATAGTCAGGAAGCAGAGAGAACAGGAAGTGAGACTGGTGTATAAAACCAGAAGATCCACCCCTCCAAGACTAAAGATTCTACAGCCTTCCCAAACAGCTGGGAGAAATTTTACATCCAAAGCACAACAAATGGGTTATTCAATCCATTTTTGAAACAGATTTCTCCTCAGGACGAACCTGGTTCCAGTCGCCAGCAACATAGTCTAGGCCATGGTCATTCAATGACATTTCCTATTTTTACTCAGGTATCAGTTCTTTTCGGAGAGCTGTCTCTCAGTACTTGGAAGTTTCTGCCTCCACCCCCACTCCCTCCCTGCAGACAGTTAGCTCTGACACCCTCAGAGGGTTGTGTGTGGTGGTAGTCTAAGGCAGGAATGTGCTACAGTCTCTCTGTGTGGGTCTCACTGTGTTCTAATACCCCCAGCCCCTTTAACAAATGCTGCTGAGATGTACAGCTACTCTATGAGGCTTCCTGTGGAACACACCCTGTGAGCATGGTGCAGAAATGCAGGGAAATTCGGTGGTGCAGAAAATGCCAACACTGGTGTCACAGTAGAGGCCAAGTGTCTCTGGAGTCACGCAGGCTGGGCGGAAGGATCACCTATCTGCACAACTTTAAGAACTTGGCCAGTGTTCTTTCTGTTCTTCCTATCTTATGTTGAACTTGTATATCTCACATAGTTCGGTATACTACCTGCAGTGCACTCTGGGAAGGGTGTCAGGAGTGTCTTTGACTTCATTTCCATGAGAAGATAGTTAATGCCTCTGTGCCAACATAAAGTCATCTCCCCTTGGTGTTGACACCCAGTGAGCTCCCGGAGACTCTGGTGGGATAGATGCAGATGAGGCAGCTGCCGAGGCCTCACTGGGATGTCTGGGATGTCTCTATTCATCTCTGTATAGATACCACCCTGTTCTAATTAGTTTAGTGTTATAAAACTGGGGTACATACAAGTCTCCCTCCCTCTTCCTTCCTCAGACCATGCCCCCCTCTTCTTGGCCCTTTATTCATCCATATGGACTTTATGATAAAAGCTAGTCAAACTCATTAAGTACTCGGTGGGGCTTTGACTAGAATCTCGTGGACTTCATAAGTCAACCTCAGGCGGTTTGATAGCTCTCTAAGGCCATCCCACTTGTAAACCCACAGTGCCCTTCCATTTATTTAGCTTTATAAAAAATCCTGTTAGAATTTCTCAATAAAAGTCCTTGTCACATTTTGTGAGATTTATTTCCAGATTATTGTAAACTTTGATGTATTATTGGCAGCCATTTTACAAGTGATTTTTTTTAAAATTGGTTGCTGCTGAGAAATAGTCATAAAGATGTTTTGAAACACTTTCTTCATATGATTTATTTAGTTTGAGTTGGGGGGGGGATGGAAAGAGGCGTCTTTCCCTCCTTGCCTGAGAGTTTCTGGAGTCTGGTACGGAAGCACTGCATCCAGCCGACTTTCTGCTTTTTATCTTGTAGTTTGCTATGCAAATGCAGCGTTTCTGGCTGACCTGTCTTTGACAAGTTAAGAATGTTGTTGGGGTGGATATGGGGGGACTCCAGGGGAATAATAAGATTAAAATGCGTGGTATGAAACTCTCAAAGAACTCGTACAAAAAGAACGTTGCTTTTCCTCACCATTCCTCAGTGTTAGCTTCTATCACACGTGAGTACTGACTGCCCCCGAGAGTCCCCAGTCTACTGAGATGACCCTGTGACTTATCTATGGACCCTGTCCCTGCTGTATTTTTCCTGCTCGGGACAATTATTTGCTTCAAGTGTTTCATTTTATGTCTTCTTCCCCCTTTCTTCATCTCATGATCACTTAAGAACTTTATCATTTGTCGTTATTTCCCTGTTGACTAATTTTATAGCTTTTGATAAAGCAGGTAGGATCCACTGCATTTTTTCAAGCCCTGGAACAAACTTTTGAGGATGAAGTCCTGTTGCCAAAGTAGGGGTAGAAAGAGAGGTGACCCAGGGCCACTGTTCCCTGTGAGGCTCAGGAGCTTCAGTCCCCCTGTATTGTAGATGTAAAACTTTTATTGCATTTTTTTCTTGTAAAAAGTTGACTTTTACGGTGCCTGACAGACCAAGCCAGGCCATTTTTGACCTTTACCTCTAGCTTTCCATATTCAAGGATAAGAACTGAAGGACCACAGCACATGCCAGCTGGTCTCAGCTCTTGCTTTCAGAGCCCGCCCAGCCTTGAAGGCTAGATCAGAGGAAGGAGCAGAAAACAAGTGCTGACTGACCTGAGCTCAGAGCTTTTGGTCCCTCCAGCTGTGAAGCACACATAGCAGGCAGATCTGGAAGCCAGGCAGTCCACAGGCTGTGGACTCAGAGCCTCCCCTGATAGCCTCAGCCCCTCACCTAGAGGCTAGGACACCAACTGCCACATCCTGCACACCCCGAGCACCTGCTGCCTAACTTGGCAGTATGTCTTTGTCTGGATTGTCCCCTCTCCTTCAGTGTCTCCTACTGCACCTCCAACCCAGGCAATGGGCAATGAGGCAGGGTGTACCCAGGCTCCTTGACTTGTAATTGCTTCTTGTTTTTAAGTCCGAAGAGCAGCTCAGTCTCAACCAACAGGGGCTCTTTCAAGATAGCTCCAGGCTAAACACCACTAGGATATGGGGAATTGCAAAATTCCTTCCAGTGCTGGCCTCTGCACAGGGAGGGTCCTGGCCACACCAAGTCCGGGCTGGATTGGGCTTATGAGAACGTGTTTCATCTTGAAGAGCGGGGAGCCAGGGCTGCTGCTGCTTTGCTCTCTCCAGCTGTCCCACCAATGCCCATCCTTTCTTCAGAATGAGCATCTATGGTTGGAGATGCAGCTCTGTTGG
Source organism: Rhynchomys soricoides (assembly GCA_019843965.1). Taxonomy (NCBI): domain Eukaryota; kingdom Metazoa; phylum Chordata; class Mammalia; order Rodentia; family Muridae; genus Rhynchomys; species Rhynchomys soricoides. The sequence continues at coordinate 2,250,001 of JADRCH010000116.1, read as the reverse complement.
GAGAGTACCTGCCTGGCATTGCATGAAGCCCTGGGTTCTGCTCCCAGGAACACCTAAACCAGGCCTGTGGTACCAGCTCGTGCTCTCGACAGAGCCTGCTGCCTTGACCGATTTCATTCACAGGGCACATGGAGCTAGTTTCTAATCTGTCACTTTACCCTGGAAATCCCTACTGCACTTTTTTTGATAATGACTTTCTAAGTCTTCTAAGTGAAGAAAAACTTTACTGGGCTCAAAAATTAGCCCTGTCATATTCTGCTAAGATGCCACAGGTTTGTGACAGGCAGGGCTGTGTTGAAAAGACACACTGTATCGTGCGACATCTGTCTTCCCTTAGGCCCCTTATTCATGTGCATTTGTTGTGTGCACGCTTTCTTCAGATTACGGAAGTCATCCTAACTCATTCTCTACAAGGCAGACTAGAAGACACAAAGGAGAAAAACCACCGAAATACACAGTCAAGGTCACACTAGGCAGGCTTGGAGATTTGCTCAGAGTAAAGCACAAGAGAGTAGGAGAATGGGACAGATACCAAAGTGTTCTAGCAAGCTAATAATATATTTAAAACAATGAAAGTACTATGGAAAGCATGTGAGACCAGCACCTGCATTCAGGAGAACATACCGAGAGGTCATAGGACATGTCCTGATGAAGCCGTTAAATTTCAAGAGTAAAGAAAATATGAATAATGTGTGTGTGTGTGTGTGTGTGTGTGTGTGTGTGTGTGTGCCTGTGGTTCTATGAATTTCATTTAATGATAAGGAACTACATGGAAAATACATACGTACCTCAAACCTAGTGTTGCTGTCAAGTGAGGCGTGCTCATGAAGGCTTCCTTCTCCACTGCAGCCTTCCCATGGCTTGGGCAACCAGAATTCTCAAGGCAAAAGAAAAGTGCCTCACCGCAGGGCAGTGGTGGCGCATGCCTTTAATCCCAGCACTCGGGAGGCAGAGGCAGGCGGATTTCTGAGTTCGAGGCCTGCCTGGTCTACAGAGTGAGTTCCAGGACAGCCAGGGCTATACAGAGAAACCCTGTCTCGAAAAACCAAAAAAAAAAGAAAAAAGAAAAGTGCCTCACCATTCAGTTCTTTGCTTGCAGGCACATTACTGCCTGGAGGCAACCCACCCACAGTCTAAGACACAGAGGAACCAGGAGCCACAGCACCTCTCAGCCACTGTTGCAAAAGGCTGCTTCCCAGACAATGAATCTAAATAAGCAATCCAAGCCATGGCAAACAGAGTGAATGAGTACAGAGCCAGGACTGCACAGTTCTGGCAACAATTGCTCCCAGTCTGTCATGTCCAATCATAGATACCACAGGACTTTCAAATGAACAGGTAAGGACTGTCACTAAAGCCTGACACACAGGTGAGACCAGGGATTCCGAGTTCAGGCAAATTAGAGAAAGTTGCCAGGGACTGGGAGAATTTGGAACGCCAATGAGTGTTTATTATCGATTTCCTCCTTAGTTTTCCGCGAGTCTTTCTGAAATCAAATGCTTTCTTTGTGAAGGAAAAAAGGAACTTGCCTAAGAGCCATCTGTTTCTTACAATTTAATGTATCTTTGATTAACACCACTTATAACATAAGTTTTCAATGTTTTTATTGGCACATATTAATTATACATTGTAATGGCTTTCGTCACTGGCATTTTCGTTCATGTACATAATGCGTTTTGCTGATCCAGTTTATAAAGCCATGTTCCCTGTCTAACAGTACACTGATGCACATTACATTTTGGAATTTTGCAGGATCAATGTTGTTTTGCTTTTGCTTTTGCAATCGTTTGGGTCTTGTATACAGAGATATTTGTCTTTTTGTTTTCAAAACACTGAAGCCATTTTCCCCCAAAGCTCCGGAAAATCCCCTTTACTGCCCCTTCCCCTTGCAAACATTTAATCCTTGTCATCAAATGCTGATCCAACAGTCCCCCAAGTCCCCAGCTGCTCTCTCTGCACAATGGCATCCCACTGTAGGAGGCCCTCTCGCCAGCAGCAACCTGCTTTCCCCAGTAGTTACCCTGTCTCGACACTGTCGGCTTCACTGTCCAGAGCCTACTGGGGCCCTGCAGGCACCGCAGTCAGTTTCTGGCTTGCGTGTGCAGCTCAATGGTCTGTCAACCGACGCATGTTTCAGTGTGAAGGGATCTTTCTGGGATAACTCGGTGTTGTGTATCTGGGAAGCATCCTCCTGTGTTCGTCTTACTTTTCAAAATCCTCTGGACTGTCCTCAGACACTTACTTTCCCACGAGTGGTTTAGTATCACGCTGAGAAATTCCTAAGTATCACATTGCTTTCTTACTTAATTTTTCATGGAACAGATAGCCCTATCTAGGGTAATTTATTTCTCTTCACCACCGAGTCTCCTCTTCCAAGAGTAAGATATGTTATCTCAGTTACAGAGAACGGTCCCTCAGTAGCAGTTCCTTCTCTCAGCAGAAGAAAAGGCTCTCCTCACTTAGATCTGGGAGTTACTTTATCAGTTTATCCCTTGCTAGTCAAAAGTTATTGTTACTGCTATCTGAATGCTCCTTCTGTGTTATTTTGCCAGTTGTTCATTTTTCAGATAAAACCGTTGAGTTTTTGCATATCAACACCACACTGTTCTTAGAAATCTATCAATTACAATTTTTTCCTGCTGATTATTTTGTACTTTTAGATAGAAGTTGTACCCTCATCTTAGCTAACCACATTGACACACTTAATCCACACAGGCAAACACTCATATATACAGACTCTCACAGAAGCTTACATTCACACACACACTCACATATACTCACGTACTCACACACACACAGACACACAAACACACACATATATACACATACATGCATACACACACATACACACTCACATATACTCACTCACCCACACATCCACACATAGTCACACACACACACACACACTAAAACTGGCATCATATTTAAATTCATTATACAACTTTGAACCAAAGTGCGAAACTTGGGTGAGTTAACACAGATATCTGTAGGAGTCAAAGATCATCCCCAGGAGGCATGGAAAACATTCGAGCTTTGGACATTCTTCATGAAGGAAGGCTGATTATGGGGCAATGCTCTGAGTATCTCACCATAGCAAGGTCACTTGCACTGGGGACCTCACAGGCTCACTCAGCCACAGCCAAGCATCCTTACTGCAGTCCGAGTCCACACTTAGCCTGCACTCAGTCCTTTCAAGCTAGACTGAGTGGCTCACACTAACAGTCAGAGAGCCCCTTCCCCATCTTTCCAGGGCGTGCTGTTGATACATGATCCATTTGGGTCATGCTTTGCTGTCTCTAAATTTGTATTGTCTTTAAAACCTCTTACATGCGTTATCATAGTCTTACTGTCATAAAGAAACAAAAAGAGCTTCCGGAATGTTGCTTCAGTTCTCAGGGGAAAGTCTGAAGTTTCCTAGAGGTTAGATGCTGCTTACAGACAGCAGAGCTGGGCTAACTGGGGGCTGCCAAGATTTCAGTTACATTGATCTGAAAACAGGAATACCCATGGGTCTCCTGCATATGCCTCAAGATCTTGACTACTGAACTGTACTCTTTCATGCCCACCTTTACTACACTCAGATGAAATGACTAGTAGCCCCATCCAGTGACCTTCCTTCCTTCTGTGGAGTCACTTCCGGGAAATGAGAGGGAGAGAGGAAGTCGGATGTAGAGGGATACTGAACTTCCATAAAGAACGGCTATAACTGTGAACCAGGGAAGAGGAAACGGATTTGGACATCTGATAGGATTTTGTTAACTTGTTAACCTCACCTGTCTGTCTAGGAAGCTCAGCCCTGCTATGGCAGTGACACGCTCACGCTCAGGGGGAGGCAGAGAGGTATGTTCATACAAAGAATAAGCACCTTGGCACCAGCATGCGGTAAGTCTACTTGTCTCTATTCCTGGGGGACATTTGCTAGAAGCAGGAGTTTCTCAAAAGATGAAGCTGCTAATACTCCATCCCTGGAGAAGGAAAGCCCGGTACATCAAAAACTATAAAGCAATACAAAGTGGCCTGTGTGCTTCTTTCTCTCGTCGGAGATTAACTCATGTTTGGAAGAATATCATTTTGAACCTAAAAATTGGTCACATCTGGATACTTTGACTGCAGGTGGCTGTCAAGGCTTAGAAGGAGACAGGGTGTGGCTTGGGGGACATGACATGGTCAGGACAGTGAGCCTATGCTGTCCCTATACTGTGACCAAGCCTTTCTTCAGCTGCTCTCAGAGCCTTGGAGACCCGGACCTTGATTTCTTTTCAAATCTTGAGTGAGGCTACAATCTCTCAAAGCACCAAGCCACTTCTACCTACCCAAGTCGTGATGAGTCTGGACTCCAGGAGCTGGCAGCTCCTGTGTTCCCACAGTAAGGCTCACAGGCAGCCAGCCTGGAGTCCACTGCTGAACACCCGTCTTCTCTCTGGAGTCTGGAGACCGCCATGTGGGCCATTGTGCCTTAAGCCTCTCAAAAGCTGTTCTGGTCTGAGGTAAATATCACGTCCTTCCAGCAACTCCACAGCCATCCCCAGATTCTAAGGCTCTCTTTATCTAGAATCTCCTATTGGTTCTACACAGCCAAGGTGCTGGCCAGTGTAAGGCCTCATGCAAAATGCTTGTCCCAGACAACCCCACGAGCGTGTCCTTGTTCATCATTCACACAGCAAAGTCCCCAGGCCAGACACGTCTGACTGACTGTGTTCCTTCTGCTATAGTTCCAGGTAGCTCATCCCACGCCCTGGCTTCTGGAAACAACCCCACGTGACATTTGGTTCGTGATTTCTGTTTGCTGCCCTGTAGAATGTAAGCCCCAGGAGGCAGGGGCTTGGCTGACTTTCTAATCTCGGCCAAGGAAGCACAACTTAGCACTTGCTTATTGAGATAAACATGGCTGACCTTGCAAGACTGTAACCCTGGGAACCAGGACAGGTGGGAGATAAATAGTCTGGCTTTATTTGCTCCTCAACCCCACAGGATTCCAGGTCTCAGCAGGAACACTTGTGCATCTCTGCGCCAATGCTTGCTGCGTTGTGGAGGACTTGGGGGAGGGTGATCTAAAAGGCAGGTGATCCTTGGTGATTGACAGAGGGTGGCTCCAGCATCATAGGGGTGGGGGAGGGGACTAGGGGGAGGCCTCAAAGTAGCTTGACTGCCTTTGACTCCAAAGGCTGGCTTCAGTTGAGTCACAGCAACAGGTGGCAATTCCTCTGACACCAGAGTTGCTAGCACATAAATGCCTGTATTCAAATACCTCTTCAGAAAAACAGACTGCAGAGGAGGCCAAAAGGCGGCATGTCTGCAGGAAAGGCAGCCCAGGCCTTCCTGACTGTAATCAAGAGCCCATGCCAAGGGTCCGAATGAATGTCATTTTCCTTTTTTTTTTTTTTGGTACTTCTCTCTCTCTTCGTGCGGATTTATTTATTTATTTATTTATTTGTCTTCGTTAGCAGGGAAGTTACATACAGACGGAGGAATTTCAAGGTCAGGGGAACAAACCTATCCCAGGGAAGCTAGCAAATTCCTTGCTGATGGAGTCCTCTGATTTATCAGGAAGGCTGAACCAGAGAGGAAATCACAGACCTGCATAGCCTGTGATAACATTGGGTTAGCGCAATATAAACCTCTGGCATTATTTTCTGCCTCACGACCTGAAGAGACCTTTGCGTGTCGAATACTGCAAACAAAAGCCAAAGCTGTGTGATTGGTACCCAGAGGTCCTGGAGGCCCTGGCCTTGGAGAAGACTTGTTTGAGGACCTGAGCATCTGCATTCTAGTCTGCCATGCTCATGCAGAGCTGATGCAGCTTAGCAAGCCTAGAACTGTTTTATAAAACAGATAACCTGAGAGAGAATGGATCCCTTCTATATCTGAGGCAAAGCTTTTCCAATCAACATGATTTCAAGGTAAATTTGGTTGATTTTAAGCAGACACATCAGATGATCAGATTCTGAAGAGCCACTCTAGAAAGCTGATGATTTTTCTTGGCACATTATCATGCAGATTTGGGGCTGGAGAGATGGCTCAGAGGTTAAGAGCACCCAAGTTTAGTTCCCAGTACTCATGTCAGGCGGCACACAACCATCTGTAATCGAAGCTCCAGGGAGCCAAAGTCTCTGACCTCTGAGGCTGTCATACAGAGACACTCATAGACCTGTAAATAAAATTAAATCTTTAGAAAATAAAGCTGTTTGGGCAGTGTGTCACCACACTTTTAGTGTTATTTTTCAAGATCCTGAAAGAGTTAGTAATATTAATTCTGCATCCTTCAAAATATGTCTTTCTAAAAACCGGTGAAAAATACAGCCTGAGATTTTTGTGCAAAAAATGTCTAATGTTTGTGTTTTTAACAACGAGAAAAGTAAAAAAAAAAAAACCAAAAAACAACATAAATATCTAATAGCAAGAAAATGGCCAAGTCACAATATGTCCATAATTAAAATATTATGAATCCATAAAGAATACTTTCTAACAGACTGTTAAAGGCCGCAAGCAAAGTGTAATAAAATACAGAGAAAGCCACTGCAGCCTTTGCAGAAGCAACATTGGAACTTAGTGCCTGCAGATGCTTTTGTTTTCATTTCCGTATCTTTCCATCCTTTTTAAAAACCACATTCATGAGGTACTTTCATCCCCTAGCAAAATACTAAATGCCACTTTAACATAAAATGAGCCTTGTTGAGCATGGCTGTGGCAGTGTCTACATGGTCTGGTTGAATCTGGTACTGAGGAACTATGTGATTACGTAAGTACCCGAGCCCTACTGGGACACTGCCTGGCTCTGACACACAGTGTCATCAGTCCTTAGGCTGGGGAGAGGTTCCTCTAGTTCAGAGCTTGGGGAGTCATTTGAAGCAGTCCTCATGCCCAAGAAGGGGGCATCCGTGTCCCAGCAGGATGCTAGTCACCAGTCACTTTCCTGGACTCTCCTATGTCCTAGAGATCTAGAATGAATTCTCCTTACCTTGTCCTGAAACCACCTCAAGTTTCTTCCCCATGACTTAGTCTTAAGATCAAGTATAAGTGGAGCAGGGGTAGGGCTTCATTCTCCAAGTCTGGTGATGAAATTAAAAGGTATTTTCATCTCCGGCCCATAGTTTACTCTCAGCAAGTAAAAATAATGCCTGAAGAATCCCAGGCTCCAGCAAACATAAACCATGGTATTGAGAAAGTGCTGTAATTAATGCAGCCAATTCCTATAAACAACTTCGAAAAAAAAAATCAACATGGGGGAGGGTGGGGAGGGGAGCCAGTAAAAATGCCTGTCTAGCTAACTCGGCCCCGCCAAATGCTTGTTGAGGCAGAGTTGACCCCATTGTGTCCTGCTCGCTATAGCATACACATGAGTCCAGGCACAGTCACTGCAGACCTAAAACCTCATTAGCCCATGAAGCCTCAACTCTCTCATGAATATTGTTTTATTTATTGATTTAGAAAATGGTCATTGACCAAGGAAACGGACATGCCCCATAAAGTCTAAGCTTTGCAACATAAAATAGAACCCATGTGCCTTGCAGATTTATGACAGAAGAGCAAGCCCAGAGAATGTAAACCCACACAAGGATACCAGGGATTGGATGGTCACTGCCTGCATCCCCAGCAACGAGATCTCTTTATCAACAGGCCCTGGGCTCCTTTGTGACTCTACCTTCATCTGCGCAAGAAAGGAATGCTTAAGAAGACAGGGCTGGGGGTGGAGAGATGGCTCAGTAGTTAGAAGCACTTGCTGCTCTTACAGAGGATCTGGGTTCAGCTCACAGCACTCACATGGTGGCTCACAACTATCCATAACTCCAGTTCTGGGGAATCTGACATCTTCTTCCAACTTTCACAGGCACTAGGCACACGTGATATGGTGCACATACATACATGCAGGCAACACACACACACACACACACACACACACACACAAATAAATACATCTTTAGAAACTTCCAAAGACCATCCTATGAGACACAGACCAGCCTGGTCATCTCCTGTTGAGGGAAGCCCTTGTGATTTTTTTCTCCTAACTCCTGGCTGGGTTTTGGGTTGCTTCCTTCCGTATTGGATGTGCAAATATCTGCCAATCACCTTTTTGTTACATTTATTTGTACAAGTACCATAAGATAGAACCAAAAACTGGTCATGAGGGAAAGGTACACAAAGCCTGGCTGTGTCCGAGCACACCTTCTACAAAGAGATGGGTTGTCCATCTTGCTGGGCAGAACCATTTCCTTCTGCTCATCAACTTAGTGGGTATTTGTTGTCCAGGAAAAAGAAGTGCTGGCTTGTTCTGGCTTGTGCTGGCCAGACTGTCATTGCCCTGTCAATCCACTATGGTGGCAAACACCCAGCATAAACAGTGTCTCCTAGAAAAGGGTGATGGTTTCAGAGGCATCAATCTGTCATGATCAGGAGGAGATGGCAGATCAACTCACATCATGATGGACAGACAGCCCAGAGTAGCAGTAGGATGCAGGGATCGAGGTACAGGGAGCCCCTAAGAACTTCCTCTTAGCAACCTGCTTCTTCCTGTCCAGCCCACCACCCATAGTCCCACCACTTCCCAAGGTCTGTTTAAATTTGGAGGCTATGTCCTACTCTGGCCCCTTCCTGTTTCTTCTCCACTGCTTCCTATCCATCAGCATGTGAGTATTTCTGTCCACCAGCATGTGAGTATTCCTGTCCATCAAGATGTGGATGTTTCTACTACACTCTTCCCACAATGATGGACCAAATTCAGCTTGTACAAGCATTCGAGAGTTTTAAATATATGGGAAAGTAAAATTGGATTTTTTTTGTTTTAAATTTCTTTCACCCAAACATTTGTCACAGAAAAAGGACATTTGTTTGTGTGACTTCTAAATATGTGGCTGAGCCTGTGCCACAGGAGCAACAAGAGAGCTAAGGCTGGATGCAAAGTGACATAGTAGCCAGGAGCAGAGACTTTTTTCCATTTATGTATCTGCTTTGTGTGGTGTGGGGAGCACATACCAGCCATGGTACATGTCAACAGACAACTTACAGGAATCCATTCTCTCTTTCCTCGTGTACCTGAGCATGGAACCTCACCTTGTCGAGCCTGGCAGCAATCGTCTTTATCTTCCCAGCCATTTTGCTGGCCTGCCAAACATATTTTTAACACTATAAATATCAAAAAAACACTTATAAAATGGAATCACAAAAGGCACATGCTTAATTATAAAAGGCAGAGAGAAAAGAAAGACAGAAATGAATGTAAAATTAACAAAATGAATAAAAATGTAGTACTTATGATCTATATTAAAGATATTGTATTAAAAATTTTAACTATGTTATTATTTTACATCGATAATACAATCTTAAGCCTAAATGCATCATTAAGTACATGGAATGTCCTCGAGAGATTTGAGGCCCCAGGGAGTCGGGAGGCCTGGCGGGGTGGGGACATCCTCTTGGAGACAGGGTGGAGGAATGAGATGAAAAACTGTGGGAGGGCAGACCAAGAGGGGGGCAATGACTGGACTGTAAAAAATGATTAGAGATAATTTTTTAAAAAGTACATGGAATGTAAATTATCTAAACTGACATTTTTCCATGTGGTGGTCACTAGACCTTTGTGCCCATTAAAATTTACATTTAAATTCAGGCCTCAGGCAAATTAGAATCATGGGGAGTGCTCAGTAGTGACCTGTGCTAGTGGTTGCCACCCTGGGCAGTCTAGACAGAGAACATTAGCACTGTCACTGAAAACTCTTTGAATGTTCTAGTAGATAGCGCTGGACTAAACATGTGACCCCAAGAGATGGCTAGATTAGATGAGAAAGCCAGAACCAGACAGAAAGTGTCTGGAGATGAAAGGGAAAGAAAGAGACAATGAAACCATTCTGAATTTAAAGACCGGGGTGAGTGGAGTCTCCAGAACAAGACAGGAGAGACACCATGATTCGTGGAAGAAAGAGCGGAAAGGGTCAGCATCTGCAGTGACACAGAGGACCCCCGGTGCTCAGGTGTACAGGAGTGTTCTCCACAAAGGGCCATGGCCTGGCTTTTAAAATAAGTCCCAGAACCTTTAAAAAGAAGAAAAGTCACGATAAAATTAAATTAGAAATCAATGAAGAAACATATTTTGCTGGACACAGTGGCTCAGGCAGAAGGCAGAAACAGGTGGATCTCTGTGAGTTTGAGGTCAACCTGATCTAAAAGAAATAAAAAACAACACTTACAGCACTAATGGTAATCCTACACAGGAAGTAGACTGAGGAAGGGACAGCTCCAAATCACCCCTTCCTACTAACCCTTAGGAAGTATTTGTTCTCCATGTTCTGCTGAAGAGCGCTTCTGCAAAACCAGCCTGCGGCCAGCACCTTCCCTTTCCAAATTATTCCCTAAGCACGGCTGCTTCTCTGTGTAGATCTCACTCAGATGCCCTACATAGCTCTCCTTAGCTCTTCCAGTAACACAAGGTAAGTAATCTCTTGAATTATTTTTATGAAGGTCTAGACTCTAAAATCTGTGAACAACATGTATGTACGAGTGTGTGTGTGTGTGTGTGTGTGTGTGTGAGAGAGAGAGAGAGAGAGAGTATGTGAGTTCAGGTGACCTCAGAAGCCAGAAGAGGACATCAGATTCTACAGAGTTAGAGTTATGGGCAGTTGTAAGCCACCATGTAGGTGCTGGGAAGGAAACTGAGGTCCTCTGGAACAGTGGCCAAGTATTCTTAAACCACCGAGCCATCTCTCCAGCCCCTAGCTTTAAAAACACGTTTGAATGATCCCAACTCATTGCAAATATCAGTCATCCAGCAGGCCAGACCCTGAGAGGGCAAGTTAAGTCCTTGTGCTGGTGCTGGCTGCTCTTCCTGTGTCTGGGCTGCCTGATTGGTCCTTACCTGGGCAGTCTGTTCACACCAGTCGGCTTCAGTGATGGGTTCTGAACCCATCAAAAGCATCAGCTGAGTGAAGAATCCCAATCAACCCCTGGTGGGAAAAGAAAAGGATTCTGTAAGGAAAACCTGACACTTCTGGGCTGGTCTACAAATGCCAACTTGAGCTCTCAAAGCCCTAACAAAACAGTCCACCCACACACCTCTACCTCCAGCTTCATCCAATAGCACAGGTGCCAGGAGAACAAGTTGGTCTGCAGGGTGTAACAAGACCGGTGTGTGTCCAACTTCATTTTGGCCAAATCCGCTTAGCATCTGACTTTGAATGGAAGAACTCTACTCATTCGTTGTCACTCAGCACGGGTGGGTCGGGGGCTGGAAAGGGAGCCCCAGAACCCACGAGGTCCTCAGACTGAGAGCAAACTGGCACAGAGGACAGAGAGCCACCTGGGCTGCACAATGAGCTGCTCTTTGAATACAGAGAAGGAACGAGGGTCTCAGAGATGACCCAGGGCAGCCTGGACAGATGCTGCCAGATGCGGCCAGACAAGTACCGCCCTTTCAGTAGAGACTGCAGCCAGCCAGCCCTCTGTCCTCTTCACACACGTGTGATTATCCTTCCTACCCAGACAGGCCAGCAGACTGCACCTCCCCTCCAGCTGGCCAGGGCTCCCTGATCAATGACAGTGTCCATGCCCACCACAGCTGATCAGTCAAGGTCCTCATTCCCCAGCAGCCCTTTCCTGGAAGTTTGTGACAGTACATTTGGGTGACATGACTCATTTGCCTTGTATTTGGAAGCATTTGGCAGCAAGAGAGAGCAATATCTATCCAGTCTAAGGCTCACTCCGCTGTGTGCTCAAAAACCATGATAGTTCATTGTGACCTGTGGTTGCCCTCGGAAATTAGGAATGCTAGAACATTCCTTTGTTGAAGTAGCCTCTAAAGGCCTAGGGGTACTGCTATAGGCCTGTAGTCCTAGTTATCTGGGAGATGGAGGCAGGGGGATTGAAAGAAAGTTCAGTGATCCCCTGGGGAGACCATGGTGAGACTGGGTCTCAAAGTAGAATGTGAGAAAAGAGCTGAAATCTTGAGAAAGGACAAGGAGGGAGGAAGGGAGGAAGGTAGAGGCAGGAAGGAGATAAGACAGTAACCGGAGCACATTGCAAATGTGTACAAAATTGCTGAAGGACAACCTTGATGGTGAGGATGACGATGATGGTGGTGGTGGTGGTGGTGGTGATGGTAACAACAGGCTATAGTTCCATGGTAGAACCCTTGCCTAGATTCCAGGAGGCCTTGGGTTCAATTCCTAGGACTGCAACAAGAGCAACACAATCTCTCAAATGTCTCATTGGAAGCAGCCCTCTGTAGCTCCTGCAGGGCCTAAAGTACGGAAGGCTGTGTTGTGGTCAGAAGAATGTCTGGGCTGAGTGTGATCACACATACACACACACACACACACACACACACACACAAGCACATATACATAGAGACAGAGAGACAGAGGCACACAGAGAGACACACAAATACTTATACAGAGAGAAGCATACATGCACACATACTGACATAGAGAGAGACAGAGACAGTCAGTCAGACAGACAGACAGAGAGAGAGAGAGAGAGAGAGAGAGAGAGAGAGAGAGAGATATTTTTCCCTCATATGGCCTCTGTCTGCCAGGTGTTTCCTTCTCTCCCTGTCTTTCTCTATCTCATCCTTCCCCAGATTTGCAGGGCCTTTCCTGTCCCTCAGATTCTGGCCCCAGCTAAGAGGAATGGTGTCCTTGACCTAGGTATTAGGTCTTCCAGCTGCTATGAGACAGGGGATCAGCTCTTCTGCTGTCACATATCACTTTCCACCGGTTACTAAAGTCTCATTCAGACCCAGCGTTACCAATGTGCCCTTGCCATGGGTCTGGAGGACAGGGAGTAGAGTCAGTCTGTGTTCTGTCTCCCCTGGCATGACTACAACACTGGTGCATCTCCGAGGGAGCATCGCTCTCCTGCCTGAAGCTCAAGGACAAAAGGCCCGGTGGTTCTCCTGTTTCATCCAGCAAGGACTTCCAGTGTTTGCACTTGTCATCCTAGAAGGAGAAAATCTATGCACACCACTGAAATGTGAAGCCCCAGTGGGTGACTTCCTCTGAGGCGACAGCATGTGTTAACAGGTTCCAAGGGTAGGGCAGAAGACACAGGGAGCTACAGAGGGACGGGCCAGTTTGTTTGAAGAGGCAGCAGAGCAACAGACAGGGTCAGCTCCTTGGCTGTCAGTGCATTCCTGAGGCAACTCCTCCAGGTATTCAGGCAGCCTCAGAAGCTGGGAGCTGGAATTGAACTCGACTAATTTAAGAGTCGAAAGCAGTGGTTGTCAGCAGTCTCCAGTCTGAACATGTTTATGCAACTGGCCCTTACGATTACATTTGGCCCCGTGTGACCTCAGGGTTACATCCCTGTGAGGAATAATGAGTAGGTCTGATTTCCACTTGACACATTGCAGAGAAAAGGACAGTTGGTATGAAAAACACAAAGTCTGACCTAAGGCAACAGTGGGGACACGCCTATGAGCAGCTCTCAATTGCACAAGCTCTCTCTAGGAAAGACGGTACCATGGGCTGCATGGACTTCCCCTAAAGTCCAACGATAATGGTCAGGACGCCTTGGAGCCTAAGGGATACTGCAGCAATATAGGCACTGAGGTGCATAGGAAAAGCCAAGCTCAGGCTCTCTGGAAACTTAATACACACATAACATACAGACGGAAAATTCCAGGCTCACCAGGTTAGCCTGTGACACAAGAGCAAAGAGTCAAGAATAAAAACGGGTGTTCTGTCTGCATTCTTGAGAAGCACAGGGTATAATCTTTCACTCTGCAAAGAATGCAGAAATCTGCCTGACGTTAAGGAGTTTTCCTTTCTGTGTTGATTTTAATATCATGTTACATCTCGAGCCACGAGGGCCTTTTATCCTTGCCCTGAACCGAACTAAAACCATCTTTAGGCTTCCATTGTCTCATTCCAACTAAAAGATCTCCTTCCTTTGAGTGCATACAAGATCGTGAACACACATGGGCATTTGCACACACACACACACACACACACACACACACACACAGAACCATTGTTAGCATCCTGTGATGTCATCCTTTCTTCTATCTAAAGAGTGTATAAAATTCTCCACATACTTAAGTGCAGCAGGGTTCTTTTCTGATGATGGATGGATGGATGGATGGATATATAGAAGGGTAGGTAGAATGGTTGGCTGGGTGGATAGATGGGTAGCTGGAGGGTTAGGTGGAGGTATGGGTGGGTGGGTAGATGGATGGATGGATGGATGGATGGATGGATGGATGGATGGATGGATGGGTGGATGGGTGGATGGGTGGATGGGTGGATGGGTGAATGGGTGGATGGGTGGATGGGTGGATGGGTGAATGGGTGGATGGGTAGATGAATGGAGGATTAAAGAAGAGAAGGGGAGAATAAGAATGAGAAGAAAAGAGAAAAACATCAGGAAGAGAGGAGAGAATGAGGAGCCAGGCCTGACTAAGGAATTTATTTCCCAGATCTCCATAGTAATTTCATCTTGCAGACCACCTAGCTCCTGGGGGATTGTGAGCCCCTTGCAAAATGCAGTGAGCATGCTCTGCTTTCACACCTGTTCCCTGGAAGTGCCCCCGAGCCTTGGATCCCATTACACCATGATCTCCCAACAGCTGCCAAGTGCCAGGTTGGGCATAAATGGGAGGTGGCTGGTCTCAGGATGCATGGCAGCTAGGATGGGATGTTTTCTTTCTCATCCCCAGCTCTTTATTTTGAGGAAAAAATAAGATAAAAGCCCTAACAACTGTCCACACAGTTATTCCTTCTTAACAACTGCACTTCCTGTACATGCTATCAGTGTGACTTCATGAGTCACGCCTGTGACTTCAAGATGTTGATCCATAAGAAACTGCCTGAAGTGTAGTGACCCACACTGACCCGGTGTCCCAGGCCATGGTCTTTTATTATGAACCAAGGTCGTGACCGCAGACCTCCTCCACCACTGCCAACCTCTACCTAACCCATCGGAATTTAATCACCATGGAGACCGAGGGAGCTGGAGTATTCCCTGAGACAGCTTCTCTGCATCTCCTTAATCCCTCCATTCAATTGTGTTCACAGGCAACCATAGTTTCAACCACCTAGTTTTTGTTCAAAGCTTTGTGTAATCGTCATACTAAGTTTAAAGCATCATTTTTTTTCCCCCCTGCGGAAATCTGGCTTCAGGTTAAATCACAAGGGGTTTGTGACATGTTTTGTTTTCAATAATAAAGGTCATTAAAAACAATCAGGCAATGCCCTGGGAGACTGCTTATGGGGGAGAGTGCTAGCTGTGCACACAGGAGGGCATGAGCTCAGATTCCCAGGATGCTTGCAGAAAGTCAGGCATGCCTGCACTTGTGCCTGTAACACCAATGTTGTGGGAGCGGAGGCAGGAGTGTGGATGGGACTTGCCACTGCCAGACTAGCTCCAGGCTCAGTGACAGTTTCTGTCTCAGGGAAATAAGATAGTGCATGATAGAACAGGGCACCCTATTGCCTCCTCTGGCCTCCGTGTGCATGTGTATACAACATAAAAGCACACACACACACACACACACACACACACACACACATACACACACGCTCACGTGCATGCATCAAATAATTCTTTCTTACATGTGATCGGGTAGTGTGGGTGTGTCTAACCTAATGCAGCTAAGAACTGGTGAATATGGATCCCAGACAAATGTATTTCAAATAAGGTCACAGGATGCATGCCCATGCCATGCACACTGCTGGGAACGCTGTAGATCCTGAGCTTCTGAGGTGGAGTACCTCACAGTAGACCTTAGGTATAGTAAGCACTCTCCAAAAGTGTCCTAGGAGGTAGATGAATGAGGGAGGGTATGAATGAATGAATGAATGAATGGGCAGTCATGTCAAAGCACCACATGAGCTAACCTGAACTACAAGAAGCCTATTTTCTCCCACCATCTAAGACGCATAAGACTAAACTGCTAGCTCACCATGGTAGGAAGCTGAAAGATAATACAAGAAAAAAAAAAAACTATTGCTGACCTCATTCCACATGCGTCAGGGAGACATCCGCTTACACACAACTAGTGGGAAGCTCCTGATCTGACCGGAAGTGTCCTAGGAAAGGCGGCACCATGAATCAAACAGTGAAGCTGTCTTTCCTAAGCTCCATTCTATGGCTGACACCAGCTGGGCAGAATTTTCCCACACCCTCTGGCAAACCATGCTTGGCTTCTCCCAGCTCACCCTGCAGCATCTCTGTACCCACACCGCCTGGAGAGGTATGTAAAGAAATTGCACAAGAAAAAAGAAATAGATTTTCCAGAATGTTCTACAGTTTCTCTGCCCTAAATAGGAAGCAATGCAGTAGGGATTTTGACATAGTATGACTCATTCGAATAGTAAGCAGGGTCAAGGGATGAACACATAAGTCATACACACTGGTCTGTGGAAAAGACCCAACAGCAGGGGATTCTGAGTCAGAAATGAAGGGACATTCTGGGAAGAGGTCTAAAACACCAGCCAGTGTCAGCATAACAACCAGCCTAATGATATTTGGATATTTGGCAGCAATTTGGTTATCATAAACCATGTCCTGTTCTGGTCTCCAAAATGAAGAAAGTGGTTCACAGGGAGGCTAACAAAATGGACAAATATTTGGAAAGCAAGACAAATGGGGCAACTGTGTTTTGCTTTGTTGAGTGAGTGAAGGACTCAAAGCATCCAGCTTGGAGAAAAGAGCAGCACTGGACAGTTGTAAAGTATTGTTTCTTTACTCTTCAGGGACCAGAGATTGAAAAATATGCATCAGCCTCTGGTACTTAGGTCACACTTTAGACATTAATTATTAGAGACTAGGGTTCAAAGTTCTTGCATATTTAACCAGACTTTAATGATTCCATCAAAATCCCTTGAGGTCTTCTACAGAAAGTTGGGGAAGGCCTGGGGAAAGGGGGTCACAGTTATCTCTGTTGACACCCCAACACTTGGGATATTTGCTTGTCTCGATTAACAGGGCTTGCTGTGTTTCTCATAGGCTCCCACAGACATCCACTGGCACTCCACAAAACATTGCTGGTACTTGACTGGACTCCAGGAGGGCTTCAAGGGCATAAAACATTACCCTAACATATGTGACATCCAGATCTATCATGGTGAAGCTGGGGAGATGGCTTAGTCAGGAACATGGTTGCCTGAGTTTAGATCCCCAGTTCTCACGTTAAGAACCTGGACATTGTCAGGCATGGTGGCACGTGCCTGTAATTCAAGCACTGTGGAGGCAGAGACTAGCAAATATCTCTGAGTTTGCGAGTAGCCTGGTCTACATAGTGGTTTCCAGAACAGTCAAGACTTTATCATGAGACCCTGTATTAAAATAATAAGGTAGAGAGTTGCTAAGGAATGACCCTTGAGATTGACCTCTGGCCTCCACACACACGTGCTCACATACACATGCAGTCATGTGCCCACCTCCACACACATACACATAGATACAGCATAGTGATACAGACAGAAGTTTCTGCCTAAGGCCCTGTGCATCCTGAGGGATGGAACGCAGATAACCCACAGGTATGGATGGATTCTAGTCCTGTCTTGGTTTATATATGCTCAGCCCAGGGAGTGGTACAATTATAAGGTGTGGCCCTGTTGGAGTAGGTATGCCACTGTGGATGTGGGCTTTAAGACCCTCATCCAAGCTGCCTGGAAGTGAGTATTCTGCTAGCAGCCTGCGGATGAAGATGTAGAACTCTCATCAGCTCCTGCACCATGCCTGCCTGGACGCTGCCATGCCTTGATGATAATGGACTGAACCTCTGAACCCCTAAGCCATCTCCAATTAAATGTTGTCGTTATAAGAGTTGCCTTGGTCACGGTGTCTCTTCACAGCAGTAAACTAAGACACTTGGGTAGGACTCTACTTTTCAATGAACTTCAGGTTCTTTCTGTGAAGTCAAGAGGGATGATCTACTGCTTTGCAGTCATAATGTTCTGTCTGTCTGCTTGCTATGGCTGTAAAAGGGTCTCTACAAGACCAAGCAATGACTAAGCAAGCCATGACTTTAAAAAAGATCGCATATCAGAGTTACCTAAGGTGGTGTCCAGGCAAGGTACCTGGATTCATGATCTCCTCAACTTTGTAAACAAGACAAATGTCTAGGCTCTTTAGAGTTAGTGCTGACTGAGCATGCCTGTGTTAGGTCAAAGCCCAGTATTAAAGATTACAAAGAGGTGGAGGAAGGGGAAGTTCATGCTGCCTGAATATGCTAATCTAGGCACTAGCTCTTAATGGCATGGGTAGTAAAGGAGTGTCCAGTATTGTGACATTTATGGCTAAAATATCAGTCACTGTACTGATTGCTACAGAAGAATATTCCGCCTATCTTCTGACTTCAAGTCATTAATTAAGGAGAAACTTCTAACTGTCTGACTACACTGTTTTCACAAATAAGATTGCTGTTATCTGCAAGTCAGGGAAGTTTGGAATGTGGTAATCTTTGCTCTGCCAGAGAACTTTTCTCATTCTTTATACCAGGGGAGCAGAAGGCCTTTTCTCCTGTGCTGTGGTGGTTTTGATAGGCCAGGTCCTAGCTCTCCTGCCTGAATCTGTACAGGGTTCAAGTATAGAGCCTCATTGTTTATCCCAGGGAGATAGCAGCAGGGCTCAGAGGGGAGCCAAGTTGAAAGTCTCAGATTCAGGGGCAGCATGTCATGAGAACACATAGGGACAATGGAAAGTGGCAGGTAAGGGGCACCTCAGATTTCAGGCCCACTGTGTCTAAGAAAGAGAAAAAGGTTTGCCTTGAGGAGCAGAGAGCTGCTTGGGAGAGAGAAACAGAGACAAGGGCATCTCAGGAATCATGGTGGGGGGTTGTTCGGTTGGTGGTGTTTTCAAATGGGCCTCATTTAGGAAAAGCAGCTGGCACTTGGTAAATCATGGGAAATAAGGAAATAAAAGCCTTTGCCAGGGTTTGGGCCTTCCTGGCCACCCTGTGGGAGAGGGCTTCTTTGAAAGCCCAATGATTGCTAGTGTCCAGAGATGAGAGGCCTGCTCAGGTTCCCTCCGACTCTTCAGAAAGCAAGGGTGAATCAGCTTTCACCCTGGAGGTTTAAAAGCATATCCTGGCAATCCCAGGTCCTGATACTTGGTTTCCTAAAGACCTTTTGATGATGATGTCATTATTAAGCATTTTACTTGGGGTCTGGGTGCAGTCGCTCACTGGGAATGCCTTAGTCTTCTTCAGCAATAAAATCTCCTGATGTAAGTAGGAGTCATCCATGCAGGGGCTTCAGTTTGGATGGAGGAAGAGCCTCCAAGAGGGCCAGAGTTTCCTTGACACTGTTCATAAAATGAAGTTTGAGTGGTACCATTCTATGAGAATCAGAACAACGTGGTAAAAAAACTATGGAGCCATTTCCTGCCCACTCTGGGTGCCATTATCCTATGCCTGTTGTCAAAGAAATGCTTGGGAAATTAGAATTGCCACAGGACCAGAGGCTGAAATCAATATAGACATTGTTCATTTCAAAGTCCAATTGCATGAGCAGGGGGCGATTTTATGAGACACAAATTGCAGCTCTTACTAGCCAGTGTTGAAAAGGATGCTGGAAATGTTGTGCAGAAGGTGGGCAGAGAGCCCCTTCAGAATTATTAAGCTCAGTATTTAAAAGGAAGAGCAAATACCAGTAAATGCCGTGTTTTTCTTCTTACTGGTTTGTTCTTTCAATAATGCCATTGGTGTAAGATTAAGTTTCAAGTCTACCTAGAAAGCTGTAAGAAAGATGAATACCATAATCTTTGGGGGCTTTAGTTTCACCCAAGACATTCTGAAATGTTCTTTGTCTACGTACAGTATCTCTTGTCAATATAATACGGTTAATGGCCAGGAATTGTTGGGAGACACGTTTCTCACTCCATCTGCTTCTGACACATTGAGTTTAACTTAATCAGGGTTTGAAGCTGATTCTCTGAAACACTTTCCAGGGTCCTTGTGTAAAAGGGGGAAACTGTTCCCACTCTCGTAGGACATATGGTTGTGATTACGGCAAATCTCCCCAGTGCCACTCTGATGCCCCCTCCCACCATCCTTCCTGTGGATTGAGCTTAATCTTTGTTTCAAATACACTTATTCTTCAGAGATTTCTGTGTCAGGCATCAGCCAAACCCTTCCCCACAAAGTGGGGCTCGTCTCCCCCTGAACCCGGTACCTCAGCACTAGTCCACCAGGGAGAGTCCGTTGGGGTCACTGCACTGCCACCAGTAAGGCCAGAAGAGCTGATCTGAGGTCTTACACAGATGGAGCCCTTTCATGAAGGGCATCAGGATCACCTCAGAGAGATTATTAGAGCAGTGCCCTTCAGAGAAAGACTCCCACTAGGAACTTGGATGATCATGTACTCTTGGATGGCTTCAGTACTCTGAAGACCACAGACTAGGGTGAATTTCTCATCTCTCATGATTATGAACTGTGGTCTGGGGTCCTTCCCAAGCCCTCAGTGCTCCCACCTGTGAAATAGAAAGGTATCATGGAGATACTATGGGAATAAAGTAAGATAGAGCAACAAACAGGTGTGGCCAGCAGCCAAGGTAGAGGAAGGGGTGACCAGTAAGAACCAATGTGTGGCAGTCCTTGATGAGCAGAAATTATCCAAATAACTACTTCAAAGGCTGTTGGGAAGGTTAAGGGAGGGGGCTTAGCAAATCATAGTGCAACTTGGGACACAGTAAGTGATCCACAACAAATGGCCCAATGGTGGTACCTGCTATCGCTGTATGCTACAGGCCCTGTCGTCTTGACTCTCATAGACCCCAAAGAAGCCTTGGAGATGACCATTGGAAGTTGTATTGACATCATTTGTGGACCAAGCCTGAGAATAATCAATATTTGGATCTGGGCAGCCAAGATGTAGGACTCATGGGCAGGCCAATAGTGGGAAACTTAAGAGGGTGTGGCAGACAAGAGGGATAGGGTGGGTCTCTCCGTTGTTGAAGGCGGAATCTTTGCTAGTTACACGATCCAAACATTTTCATAAATTCTTTCTGTCTTGCTCAGAATCTGGTCAGCTTGAGCAATCCATAATGGGGACCAGAGAGAAAGGGAGGAAGAGGCTAACATGGGATGGTACTGCTGAGGGTTACGGCATGGATCATCTGTCCAAGTCAGGCAGGGTTTCTGTGCAATAGAGTTGAAAGAAAGACATCAGCACCTGAGGGGAATTCTGTACAGGAATCAATCAACCAGGCAGAAAAGAATTCCATGATTTGCTGTCAGCAAACAGTGAAGTGGAGCTGGAGAGATGGCTTAAAGGTTAGGAGCACCGTGTGCTCTTCCAGAGGCCCTGAGTTCAATTCCCAGCAACCACACAGTGGCTCACAACCATCATTAATATGGTCTGATGCCCTCTTCTGGTATGCAGGTATACATGCAGGTAGAACACTCATGTCTGTAAGATAAATAATTAAAAACAAAACAGTGAAGCCAAACAACAACAAACCAAATCAAAAAACAAAATAAAGCAAAACAACAACAACAATAATTCTACTTGTAGGTGTCATTTATTCAGTCTGAGTCCAAAAGCCTTACAAGTGGCATGGTATAACTCTAGGGAGCTCAAAGATCAGAGCAAGAGCTCTTCCAAGAGAAGATGGATGAACAGAACACTCATCCTGTGTCTTAGTACCCTTTCCAGTTGCTATGATTAAATCACCGTGAGGAAGGGAACTCAGGGGAGAAAGATTTCATTCTCACTCACAGCTCAAGGGTTTAGTCTTCCACAGTGGGAAGCCATGTTTGAAGCAGTTGGTCACGTTGCACCATCAGGCATAATGAGAGAGAACTGCTGCTGTTTCTCAGTTCCATTTTCAAATCCAGTACACAGTCTAAAATACTATCAGAGAATGGCACCACCCACAGTGGACGGGTCTTCCCACTTCAATGAATACAATCTGGATAATCCCCCACACCGTTTGCCCATAGGCTCTTTTCCCAGAAGATTCTAGATTCTGTCAGGTTGACAATTGCTACTAACCACCACACCCTTTTTGAGACCCTGCCCCACTCAGGTCCACACTGGTAAGGATAGACTTTATTTTCAGCCTATTGATTCCAGGGTTAATCTCTCCCTGAGACAGTTGCTCATACACATTTAGAAATATAGTTTGGCCAGCTTCTTCGCTTCCCTTATGAAGGTCACATTAACTTCCAATGGTTAGTTAATGTAACACTAACAGTCACACTGCCTCGCTCCCTCTCTGATGAATGTGGCTGGACCAGACTAGGGCTCGGACCCTACCTGGGCCATGGCTTGACAGGGAGGGCTCTAGGCTCTGCCAAGGTCTAGTTTAGTGGTCAGGCCAGGTCTAGGTACTCATCTGAAGAACATGAGTATAGGAAGCCCTTCTTCTCAAGACTGTGGCTCTATCTCTTTTGCAGCCTTTAAGGGGCTGTACCCTGGGTCTGTGGTGTTATAGCAGAAGCTGCCCATAGGGAAAGAAGCAAGCCCCTTGTACTGTGTTATAGAAACAGCATGTGATTGATGTTGTAGCTTTAAATATTGGGGGCACCTTCTCAGCTAGTACTGAGCTATCACTAGTAGTAAACTTGGAAAGAGACCTCACCCCTCACTCCAAGTGTATTAACCCCCACCCCCTTTCACTTTTCTCTGAGCTGAGATAATTTTACCAGCCCTTTCAGGAGCTTCTCAAGAGTGGCAGGCTCCTGCTTTAATGTAGACTTCCTTCTATAAAACCCAGGACACAGAAGGAGGTGTTCAGAAAACCAGGACCAGGCGGGGTGGACAAGGCCTAGGACTCTGGAACAGGCATCCAAGCTTAGAAGCTACAGAGGACCTGTATCAACCACTAAGGCCATGTCCATACCATCTCCAGGTGGCCAAGGTAGCCACCAGCTGAGTCACAGACTCAGAACAGTTGGTGGTTGGTACAGAACACAGTGACCAGGAAATACTTTGCAGACACTTGGGGGAATCTGACTCGTTGCTGCCAGGCGCCAAGGACTACCAACCGCAGGATTACCCTCTGCTAGGAGAAAAATGTTAATTGTTCCCACGTGCCTACAGCTCATAGCCGCATGATGCTCTCAATGCAGTACACACTGACTTTCTGCTCCCTGCCCTACCTCCTTCTGTGACTCTGTAAACATGGTTGTGCCAGGCAGACGCTCTTACTACACAGGCAGCAATTTGTTTCAGCAAGGATTTGAAACGCCCTTCTGGCTTTAATAATGTCACAAGGAAATGTGTGTCTACAGGGAAGCTTTGGCAGATTTGAAATTTGGGGTTCTGAATATTTGAGCCTAGGCCCTGCCAACCCACAATGTCCCTTGGACAATTGTTGCTGACCCTACAGTCGGGAGAATCCGGAGTGACGATAGATGGGTGTCCATATGAGAAGACCTCCCAGACAGAGGCCTGAGCCCCTGCCATTGTCATGGCCCTCCTCCCTCAGGTCCTGTAGAGGACAGAACAGCTGAGGGAGCAAAGGCCACATGGAGGCGTTTAGCTCAGGTTGTCTTGTGCTGACAAGCACAGACTTTTGGGGATCTGCTACATCTTGTCTAGCAGCAAAGAGACATGTCACATGTGACATGTCATGACAGTGAGGAAACTCAGTGATTAGAGGTTCAGTCAACCCACAAACTCTGTCACATCCCAATGAAGGAGCCTTTGGTAGAAGCCTTAGCTAATGTACAGTGGGATCCCCGTACATCCAGGGAGATTGGTTCCAGAGTTCCCAAGAACACCGTCCCATGCACCTCAGAATTCTGCAGACAACTCAAAAGACCTTACTCCCTAGATATCGTGTGAGTCATTGCTACGCTGGATTCTTCATAAAACACCAAGAAAAGCGTCTGCACATGTTTGGTAAGGATGAAGTACCTCTGCCCAGGGTGCAATTCCTTCATCTACTTACAAACTGAGATTGGTTGTACCTTCAGATTAGAAGAACCCTCAATGCTGCTGCTGTTCTGCGGCCACTGCTTCCTTCTCCCTCTTCTTTCCTTCTCTCTCTCTCCTTCTTCTCCTCCTCTTTCTCCTCATCCTATTTGTTTTCCTCTCCTTCTTCCTCTCCCTCCTCTTCTCCCTCCTCCTCTCCCTCCTCCTCTCCCTCCTCCTCTCCCTTCTTACCCTCCTTCCTCCTCCTTTTATGTCTTCTGCTGTGCAGCCACTTTTATTGTTCATGGCTTTCTGTTGTTTGTTTCCTAGGTAAGTTTACTATTTAGCAGAGGCTGGCCTTGAACTTCTGATCCTCCTGCCTCCATTGCTGAGTGGTAAGGTTAGACGTGTGTGTTACAGACCTCAGATGCTTATCATTTTCTACAGACAGAGAGAAGCTTGGGGAAGAACAGTAGTATTTATGATCATGAGAGCAACAGAGCACAGATTCTTAGCCGATGTGGCTCCATATACCAGTGTGCTGGCCACAAGGGCAGCTCGTGGATGAATGGTTTTAAGACACACCCATGGATTCTTGGACACATTTTCTTCAAGATATAGCTTTGTCCCCTTCCTCCTAAATGGGGACCATGCTTTGTGAGTCTTTGTACCACTGAATAGGATTTAGCAGAAGTGAGACATTTGGCTTCCAAAGACAGGTTACCCAAATCATCCAAGCATATCCCTCACTTTCTCCAGTCCTCTAGGGGAAAGCCAGCTGACAGCATAAAGTTACTTAGGCAGCTGGATGGAATGATCCAATGCCAAGTAGCTGAGGCCCCCAGCAAGAAGCCACAAGGACTGGAACTGCCTGCCAAGAGCCCTGTGGGAGAGGCGATCCATTCAAGTCTTCACATGCCAACATCTTGCCTTCAGCCTGGAGCCAGAGCCTTCTGGCTAAGCTCCTTGGGATTCCCCCGTGCAGGAACTGTAGGCAAAGATGTTTGTTGCTTCAAGTCACTCAGTTTAACAGTGATTGGCACACAGCAATTGAAAACTAAAACAACTTGGTTTACAAGTTTGGGAAATAGCTATACAGAAAATGCCACATGTGACTTCCTTTTGTCTTCACCCCAGTCCCTAACAGAGGCAGCCAGCTGGGGTTATGGTCCACATCCTCCTGCCCAGGGCTGCTGAACCCATGAAGGCTGTAGAAGGCTGTAGAGCTACTGAACGTCTTAAACAGGGAAGCAGAGCCAGCTTAGGTTTGAGTGTGAAGTGTTTCTCCCAAGATTCCCAGATGGTGGTTCTGTTTGGGGAGGTCCTAGAACCCTGGAGAGGTGTGTAGCAGGCAGAAGTAGCTCACTGAAGACTGGAATGGGGTCAATGTGGGTTCTGTAGACTAGCTATGTCCAGTAGAATCTGATGCACTGTTTCCTAATTGGTGGTGTCTTAGTTAGGGTTTTACCGCTGTGAACAGACACCATGATCAATGCAAGTCTTATAAAAGACAACATTTAATAGGGGCTGGCTTACAGGTCAGAGGTTCAGTCCATTATCATCAAGGCCGGAGCATGGCAGAGTCCAAGCAGGAATGGTGCAGCTGAGCTGAGAGTTCTACATCTTCATCTGAAGGCTGCTAGCAGAGTACTGACTTCCAGGCAGTTAGGACTAGGGTCTTAAAGCCCACAACCACAGTGACACACCTACTCCAACAAGGCCAAACCTCCTGATAGTGCCACTTTCTGACCCAAGCATATACAAACCACCACAGGTGGGAATATAACTGGCTCCCACCACAGCAGCTAGAACCCCAGCAGGCTGGAACTGTGAGAGAAATGCTTCTTTTTCTCAGGTGTTTGGTCATCGGAAGAGACATCAATGTGACATGAAACCCTATTGGGCTTGCTCAGCAGACAGAGCTACCCTGCAGCTTTATGAAGAGAGCTGAAGTAGGTGAGACAAGAAACCAAGGAGAGGCAGAGTTGCAAAGATGAGGACAGACAGACAATCCAGGGAGTTTAAGGGACCATTAATGGAACCTATGGGCTTTCCTCCATTTCCTTCTGCCCCTGATATGATTAGGCATATGCAAGGTGTTCAGGGACTTTTTTAGTGACTCTGACTTTGGTGACCCAACACTCATCCAGACCTCCATCTTATGCAG
This sequence comes from Rhynchomys soricoides, assembly GCA_019843965.1. NCBI lineage: Eukaryota > Metazoa > Chordata > Mammalia > Rodentia > Muridae > Rhynchomys > Rhynchomys soricoides. The sequence goes on along the minus strand of JADRCH010000116.1, from coordinate 2,224,045 downwards.
TGGCCCAGATGGATGAAGGAGGGTCCCAGGTTCTACAAGCACACCAGCACACAACCCATCAGGAACAGCTGGCCCAGCCTTCTCACACACCCTGTTAACAGCAAGCATTTATCACACTGCCAGGTTTTGTGCTAAGCCCTGGGGCGTTTTACATTTTCTCAACATTCCTTCATGCTAGGCACCTTCTTGATTCATGTTTCACAAATTAGAACAGGGGTCCATAAACTACTCTGCAAGCCAAAGCCCACTGTCACACTTGTCTGTAAATATTGGGGGAGTGCGGCTGGCTGTCTCCAAGGACAGCAACTGAGTGATCACTGGGGTTAGAGATGCTCAGACCCTGATTTTGAGCAGATGGGCTGACTGAGCCACTTGGAACCAGCAAGCTGAGTGTGCCATAGATCTGGCCTGCCTTTAAGCTCCCCTGTTATTACGCTGAATGGGACTTTGAGGTGGTCCTTCTCTGCTTTCCCTTCAGCACAGAGTGAGACAGCTTAGGGAAGCTGCAATGTGAGGTCTTTAGAAGCTCCCAGCATGGTTTGTGGGCCAGCAAGAGGGGATGTAACTTTGTTCCCAGGAATGTGGCTAGAAGGCCCAGGGGAGAGCTAATTACAGACTTCGGTTTGTGTGTGCTTGACTTGTGTCATCTATGCAAAAAGAAAAAGGAGACTGGGTCTCTTGCTTCTCCATCTTAAACTCTTGGGACCTCACAAGGAGCAAGTCTAGCCAGAGAGAAAGAAAGAAAGAAAGGGATTGGGAGAGGGAGGGCAGACAAGTAGACAAGTACCCTGCCTGATACCTGGGTGCTACTGAGTCTGTCTGTCAGAAACCTGTCCCCAGTGGTCTCCAGCTGGCCTACAAGTCTGCAGCGTTGACTTCCTGTGCTCTGTTGGCTGCATTTGGTTCCTGTTCTTTCTCAATAGGCATTTTCTAGTATGGATGAAGATCCCATTCTCTCTCAGTGAGGCTCTGAGTTTGAGACCAGCCTGCTCTACATAGCAAGCTTTGGGCCAGCCAAGGCTACACAGTGAGACCCAATCTCAATTTAAAAAAAAAAAAAAAAAAAAAAAACCAACAAAAATCCTACCAGCAGGCCTAAATGCAGACATACCAAAGTGCAGAGCAGACAGGGGCAGTGTGATAAAGCCATGACCATCCCAAGCTATGGCCCTCAAAGAGTTGCTGGCCGGTCACAAGGCTTTGATAACGTGTGCAGAAGGCTGAGCCATCGAAGCTCCCAACAACGCCTACCTTTTTGGCAGTTCTGCCTTCAATAACCATTTCCTCTAGTGGCTGAGATCTATCCTCAGAGTCCTAACCTCATCTCTTATCCTCCTGTGGCTTGATCTGTCTATCTTGTGGACTTTGGGATAGTCAGGCATCAGCACAGAATCGAAAAATCAAAATTGTTAGTCTGGGTCCTGCTCCAGGGAGGCTGTTAAATGCAGACCCTTCCTACCCCACCATGGGGAACCAGAGCGGTGTGTGCCTGAGAGCATCTGTCTCTGGTCCTGTCCTTTCTCTTCCATTAGCCTGAAAGGTTCTGATCTCCAGAGTTCCTGGTCCATCCTAGGGAAGGGAAAGAGGTCACTCAGGAGTGTGACAGAGTACAACCTAGACAGCGGGTGTTGGGGAATGGACTATCGACATGACGGGACCCTACTCAGTTTCTTGGAAGTTTATGACACTCCTCATGGTAGTTTGCATGTGAAATAGCCACAAAAGTGCTGCTGTTTCACGAGGTTATGGAACCTTCTGAGGTAAAGAACTACAGGGAAATTGGATCCAGGGCATGGACTTTGAGGGATCGATAGCCCAGCCCTACTTCCTGATTGCAGAGGCCATGTGGCCAGCCCGCCAGCTCACACACTGGCTGCATCAGCTTCCCCATCATAACAGGTTATATCCTTTCCTTAATGGAAGTCAGGATGAATGCCCCCTCCCTTAAGTTGATTCGGGTTGATATTCAATTTCAGCAAAGAGAAAGGTAACTAACATGGTCTCCTTGTGCGCCAGAGCCAGGATTCGGGACGTGAAGGCGTGAAGATGAGTCATTGGGGGGGATTGGTCCTGAGCTGCCAGTCTCAGTAGGAGCACAAGGTTTGGGGTTAGTTCCCAACCCTGTTTCTTATAAGGTGAGGGCTTGGAGGAGTTCAGATTATCCCAGATCAACCAGGCTATCCCAGAGACTCATAGGAGTCCTTAGATGGATAGCAGGGAAGAAAGCCTGGTGGTGAAAGCAGAGATCAGAGCAATCCCAGAGGAGAGTCAACCAGCCACTGATGGCTTTGAAGGAGGAAGACAATGAGAGGCAGATACAAGCAACCTCGCTGTGCCATGAGAATGACAATACAGATATAGTTGTCAGTATCAAATAACGTCTGGGTCTAGTTTGCCTACCTAGATGCTCAAGGGCAAGAACTTTCAAAACAGGTTTATTTATGCCTAGTTACCCCTGTAAGGTTATCCCTGGAGGGATGGCTCCATGGCAAAGATCATGTGATGCTTTGAATGCTTGGTCATCGGGTAGTGGCATTATCTGAAAAGGATTAAGGGTGTAGACTTTTTAGACATTATTGGCGGAGGTATGTTGCTCGCTGGGTTGTGGGCTTCGAGGTTGCAAGGGCCCAAGCCAGGCTCACTGACTCTCCTTCTTCTTCCTGCTACCTACTGATCTAGTTGTAGAACTAGATCCTGCACCGTGTCTGCCTGTCTGCCTCCCGCGCTCCCTGCCACAATGAGAATGGACTGCACCCGACACTGTAAGCAAACTCCAATTAAACGCCTTCTTTTATAATGGTTGCTGTGATCTTGGTGTCTCTTCCCAGCAATAGAACACTGACTAAAATCACTTCCTGCTTTTTCAGAGGACCAGAATTTAGATCCAGGCACCCACTGTTAGCATTCTGCCTAAGCTCTACCCTACAGTTACCTAGAAACAGCCTGACCCTCTATACAAAAGGCTGCTTGCCCCCACCTCGCTCTCTTCTTCCTCTCTTGGTCTCTTGTTTCTCTTTTGCTCTTCCTCTGATTCCCTTCCCCTTTCTCTCCCCACTCCCTCCCCCCCTCCATGTGCTCATGGCCAACCTCCACTCTTCCTCCTCCTCCTCTTCCTCCTCCTCCTCCTCTTCCTCCTCCTCCTCCTCTTCCCTCCCTCCCTCCCTCCTTCCCTTCCTCCCCCCCTCCCTGTCTCTCTCTCTCTGCCTCTACTACCCTCTTAACTCCTCTCCCCATGCCCTGAATAAACTCTATTCTATACTGTGGCTGGTCCCTCAAGGGGGAAGGGATGCCTTGGCATGGGCCTGCTGGACACCCCCTTCCCCCACACCTCACCACACCTCCATAGATCATATTCCCCCCTTCTTTATCTTTCTATGAACATGTCACACACATCTGGAGATTCACACACATTTGTAACGCCAGCTTTAAGGGATCTAAAGCCCCACTTTAGCCTTCATAGGTGTTGGCTTACAGGCCACTCCACTAGGCTCTTCCCAGGGACCTAGCAATGGCTCACATCATCATCTGCTGCCTCTCCCTGCCACTGACAGGCATGGGCAACATAGAAAATGACAGCTTGCCACTTCAGCTAGCTCTCTCTATTCCCACAAGTTCTAGGCATCTCTCTTTCTCTCTCTCTCTCTCTCTCTCTCTCTCTCTTCACCTCTACCCTTTCCCCAGGCCTCACTCCCCTCCCTTCCCCCAAATAAGTCTCCTTTATATCAGATCTGTTGCATGGCATGGTTTCTCAGGGGAACACCTTAGCATGGGCCTGCCAGGCACCCCCTCATCTCATTATAATTCATAACAATGGGCAGCAGCTCAGGCGCACACACACACACACACACACACACACACACACAGGAAAATGATAAATCTTTTTAAAAATAGAATCATTGATACAGTTCCACTATCAAGGTGCTTGCTGCCAAGCCTGATCACCTGAGTTCAGTCCCCATTACCTGCATCTGCATCTGCATCTGCATCTGCATCTGCATCTGCATCTGCGGGCATGTGTGCATGTACACATATAATCAATCAGTCAATTAATCAATGAAAAAGTTTAACTAATAATGACTAGTTATCCATTCTCAAGAGCATGATGCTCATGTCTGCTCCTCTCCATTGGGAGCCTGAGGGTAGGAACTAGTTAAGTCTCATGAGACCTGAGTTAATCTTTTCCAAGTAGTGTTCCCATGACCTCACTTCCTTGCACTAGGCTCCACCTCTTAAAGGTCCCACCTCTTAAAGGTCCCACCTCAACACAAGAACCTCTGTGGAGGTTGGGGACAAACCACCAGCAGAGGAAATAATAAATACAGCTTATGCCGTAGCCTGAGGGCTCAATGATCTACTTACACGAGGTGTGTGCAGACACCTGCTGCCCCAGTCAATGTGACCTTTTTCCTTTCAAACACAGCAGAAGGCGTGGCTATTGTGGATGCCACAGAAGATACTGGGAAGGTCACCAACTGAGAGCCATGGGGCCACTTCCAAATAGACCTGTGACAAAGGGCCATGTCTACATTTAGGGCTAAAGGTTTGGGTAGCCAGCTAAGATGTCACAAGGGAACACAGATTCCCATGAAAAAGAAGGGGAAGGTTGAAGCCTCTGCAAACGCTTGGCTGCTGTCCCTTCCCAGACTGTGCCCCAACTGATTTTCCTGCTCGATTACCTCTTTTGACCTTCTCCCAGAGACTTTGGCAGCCCTGCTTTGTGGCTTTTAAGTGCAACCTTCCGTGACCTCTGTGTCACTTGAGATGTCACCATGGAGATTGCAGGACCTCCCTGGAGTTGACCTTTCCAATTCATTCTCCGGTTTCCAGGCCATGGGTACCACCCCCAACACACATCCTCCTTCAGCTGTGGGATGTGGCCTGTAGGATTCTGGGGCTCTGTGGCTGGGTGTCTGGGGTGAGGTTGTCTTGCTGACACGGTGAAAGTGACATCCTGACTCATGTATTCTCAGCTCCAGCTGACTTCAAGTTTAATTCCATGTAACTGAGGCAGGAACAGACAACTAAAAACAGACAAATAGCAAGTCTGTTTCTCTCCTAAGTTCCTGTCAGCAAGTCCCCAGGCTTGGTTGTTACTGTCATTTGCTTAGGTGTTGATAGTATATCATAAATATTTATACATATACACATATAACACCCACAAAGGTGTACATACACATGTACACACACACACACACACACACACACACACACACACATACACAAACACTTTATTTTGTCTTTCTGAAGAATGAGCACCAGAGAGATATTTCTCTGGATTCATCCCCAGTTGCACAGCATAGTCGTGGGCCCCAAGTAAATGTCTGTTATCCCACTAAAGGAGAAGAAACATCATGACTTTGAAGTTATGTGGTTATTGGAGTCACATATCAGTGTGTTGAGGTTTTTTAAACCCAAAGGCTGTCAGCTCTCCTAAACGTCAGGATTGCCAACCAGGCTTCCACAGACCCTGAATGATAAGTAGGATATGAGAGGTCGGGTGCCCTCACAGGGTAAGCTGCCATCTGAGCAATGCCAACCAAGGTCATTGAACAGCTTTTCATCATGGCTACCGCTGGAAGCAGAGGCAGGACCAAGAGAAAAGTAGCTGTCTTAGTTAGGGTTTTACTGCTGTGAACAGATGCCATGACCAAGGCAACTCTTATAAGGACATTTAATTGGGTCTGGCTTACAGGTTCAGAGGTTCAGTCCAGTATCATTAAGGCTAGAGAATGCCAGGCAGGTATAGTGCAGGAGGAGCTGAGAGTTCTACATCTTCACCTGAAAGCTGCTAGGAGAATACTGGCTTCCAGGCAGCTAGGACGAGGGTCTTAAAGCCCATGCCCACAGTGACACACCTACTCCAACAAGGCCACACCTACTCCAACAAGGCTATATCTTCTAATAGTGCCACTCCTTAGGCTAAGCATATTCAAACACCACAGTATACAAAGGAAGGCACAAGAGGTGCCTGATGTGGACCCTTCCCTTTGGGTCCACCCATCCACAAGATGGCAATTCTGGTAGGCAGCCAGGTGCATCGCTGAGCCTCTGAGGCCCTTCTTAGCTCCCTTCCATGACTTCCAGTTAAGCCTTCACCCCATTGCCCTGTGTGCCTCTCCAATGCTCCCCTTTTACTGTGGAACCAGTCAGGGCAGTCATGGACATCTGGGATGTCCCCATAGGCTGGTGGTGTGAATGCTCAGTCCCCAACCCTGTGACACTATTTCGACGTCTGTGGAGCCTTCAGGAGAAGGAATATTTAGGATTGAGAGGAAGAGTGTATAGAAGCCCAGGAGTAAAGTAGATGGTGGCATCTGCCTTGTAAGAAGCAGTGTCATTCAGCCAAGTGACAGTGGCTGGGATAAGGACCTGGGAATACACATCCTGATTGCACCTTCGCCCTTTGACCTCTGAGTGCTCCTTCTACCCCACCCCTGCAAAAGCCGGAGGGCAGAGACTGTTGATCATGCTCTGTGTTGATCATGTTTTTTATTCTATTTTCTGAAGTGTGGATATCTTGAGGTCTTGTAGGGCAGAAGCTCCCCCCCCTCCCCAGGGTTAGTTCAGTCCTAGAGACTGAGGACCTTGCTGATCAGCTCAGAAATGCACTCAAAATGGATCCCAAGTCCACTGCATAGTCACCACCTTTTACATCTCAGATACCATGACAGTACAATCCTCTTCTCAAGCAGAAAGAATACCCCCTTTCCTTCTGGTGGCCCGTTTTCTCCATTTGCTTCCCGAATGAGTTGTGTGATGTGGCTGTCCTCTTGCTCTTAGGAGCTGTAACAGACTGTTCACCTGAGGAAAAGTCTGTGTCATCTCCCTACCTCTGAAACATTAAAGATCTAGGGATGGCTGGCCAGCTCCATTTCCGTTCATTCAGTGCCCCACCACAGTATTCACTGCTGGTGGTCCCAGAGCGGGCCTTTAGCAAACACTGTTTAAGTCTTTCCTTCCCACTTCTGTGGCATTCTGAAGCCCTCAGAGGTCAGGTAAAATGTGACATGTTTTCCAGATCAAGCCTGGCTCACCCCCAGCACAGAGCAGGGGTCTAGGTCAACAGTCATTGAGCTGTGAGACGTGATGGAGGCAGGCCATTCCCAGCCCTTGCCAGGTGGCCAGCCCTGAGAAGCAGCTGTGACAAACCCTAGTGTTCCCCTGTCTCCAATGTTGACTTCTCTTTCCTGCCAGCTCCTTACTGTCCCTTCCAGTAAGAATAAAGCCCGAGGCTCTCAGCTATGGATTGTGTGTGCCTACTCCCTGTGGCTCAACTGCACCCAATTTCCAGGTCTTGCTTGCTTCCATGTGCCTGGCCTGGATCTACATTTCACACACTGGTTGGTCTAAGCATGTGTTAAGAGTGAGACATGCACTCGAAAGTCCCCTTGCCAGACTGATTTCAGAGGCGGTGACAGGTGTCACATTGCCAGTATTAGTTCCCTATTATTTGTGCTTCTGGTTGCTGCATCTGTCTCAGCTGCAGGGTGGGATCCAGGGATGGCTGTCCAGCTCTATTTCCATTCATCCAATGCCCCACCACAGTATGCATTGCTCATGGTCCTAGAGCTGGCCTTTAGCAAACAATGTTTAACTCTTTCCTCTCCACTTCTGTAGCATTCTGCAACCCTCAGAGGTCAGGCAAAATGTGACTTAGTTTTCTTCTTCCACACCCAGCCTCTCATTCTGCACATCTCTGTGGGAGCATTGTACCATTGAGGGAAGCTCCTGTCTATGAGATGAAAACCTGTCCCAGTAGCTCTGTAAAAGATCCATGTGGAAAGCCTCTGCTCCTGATTGGATACTGTGAACTTCTGGCCAGTCAACAGCCTCAGACTTGTGGCTACTAGGAGCCTTGAACATTTGTGATAAGCACATATCAGCTGTTGGGGCTAAAGGCAGGCTCATCCATGCTGAGTTGGGAGGTAGATTGCTTTGGGGAGGAAACATACATTCACTGGAAGAATGTTCTGCTCCACATTGCTAAGTGGATATTACAATGTGATGGTTTTTCTAAAGCAGGGGTGAGAGGAGGTATGGCTGTCTTGTAGTGACATCCACCCTCTGGAACTCAGTGGCTGGGAGCATCCAGCACAGCTATGTATTCTTACAGAATGAGCACAGGGCCGATGGAGTCAGCCTTCAGGAATCCAGGCCACCCAGGTGTACTGGCTGGTTTTGTGTGTCCACTTGACACAAGCTGGAGTTATCACAGAGGAGGAGTCTCCCTTGAGGAAATGCCCCCATGAGATCCAGCTGTAAAGCATTTTCTCAATTAGTGACAAAGGGGGGATGACCCCTTGTGGGTGGTACCATCCTTGGGTTCTATAAGAAAGCAAGCTGAGCAAGTCAGGGGAAGCAATCCAGTAAGAAACATCCGTCTATGGATTCTGCATCAGCTCCTGCCTGTGTGAGTTCCTATCCTAACTTCCTTTGGTGATGAACAGCAATGTGGAAGTGTAAACTGAATAAACCCATTTCTCCTCAACTTGCTTTTTGGTCATGATGTTTTGTGCAGGAATACAAACCCTGACTGAGACACCAGATAAATTAGAATTTCAGGTAGCTGGGAGAGACTTCCAGTGGAAGTGTGACTCAAGTGTTCCTCAAGCTCAAATTAAATTTAAACAGGCCATCCTGACTTCAGCAGCAGCCCTGGAAGAGGCCTGTGAAGGTTCCAGCCACTGACCTCACCAAGAGGTCAGATGCAAACACCCAAGTTCAGAGGAAGGGAAGCAGGGCAAGAAGCCAACCAGGGAATGGAGCTCAGGTGGGTGTAGATCTGACACAAGAGAGATGGGATAAGGACAAACTGTCTGGAACAACAGGAAAGTCAGTCACCCTCATAGGCTACAGTCAGGCTTCCTGCTCTGGCCTGATGTGTGTCAATGAATAGAAAGTGAAATGTAACTTCTGGGGTCACTGAGAAGACATGGAGAAATACAGAACCTGGGCAGACCTTTCTCCTGGGTGTGACTGTTATGTGGTTCTGCCCTGTACTCTGGCTTTTGGGGACACAGTCTCACCATGCAGTCTGCCCTGGCCCTCTAGACCTTCCTCCCATTCTTCACTATAGTACGAAATATTTTCAACAGGAAAACAATTGCATAGTGCCATTTGTGATGTGGCCTCAGCCGCTATTTCCTCTGATATCAAAGGGCAAATAAATGAGATAAAAATTCAGGAAAGCAGCTAGGAGTCCCTTCTGCTCCCTGCTGCTCCACACTGCTGCTCTCTGGTGCTCCACACTGCTTCTCCCTGCTGCTCCACACTGCTGCTCTCTGGTGCTCCACACTGCTGCTTCCTGGTGCTCCACACTGCTGCTCCCTGCTGCTCCACACTGCTGCTCCCTGGTGCTCCACACTGCTGCTCCCTGGTGCTCCACACTGCTGCTCCCTGGTGCTCCACACTGCTGCTTGTTGGTGCCCCACACTGATGCTCCCTGGCGCTCCTTACCAACATTGGCTTTATTTTTATGTCTCTGCTGCCTCTTGCCACCCACTGCTCATGTTCCAAAAATGGAACATGGATAGGTGGCTGCAAAGGGCCCCATTTAAAGGTGTGGTCCTCAGTGTGACTTTGTTGAGAAATGATAGAGACTTTAAAGTATGTCCTACTGGGAAGAAGTTAGATCATTGGGGAAGAGTCCTTGAAGAGGTATTGAGACCCCAGTTCCCCAAGTCCAGTGTCCCATGATGGTGTCCAGTCCCCCATGTCCCCTCCTCCCCAAACCTGTCCCCCACTCTCTCACATTCTGGCTGCTTACTCACACCTGGTACTCACATCTGGATGTGCCACCCTGCTACACACTGAAAATCAGCAAGCCAAGTGCAAAGCTCTGAAACTAGAAGCAAAAATAAACCTTTCTTTCAAGTTGATTGCCTCAGGAGTTTTGTCACAGTGACAGAAAGCTGACTGATAGTCGGTGCCTTTTCACATAGGTGCCTGGGTGGTACTCAATGGTGAGGGTAGGCTCTTGAGAACAGTGCCATCTACATGGCAACTGTACTGTATTCCAAATAAATCTGAATGTGAAACATACAGGTACACTGCACACATGCGCATTTGAATGTGCAGGAGAAACATGGACTCTGATTTTTCACAGTGACTCCGTTGTTCCCTAGTGACAGGTGAGGAAAGAGAAAATGGAGACCCTGCTGAGGAAGCCAGAGACCTGAGGCTACTTGGTCACCCTTGAAGATGTCAATCAGAACTAATTCTAACAAAACAACCTACTTAAAGGTCAAGTGGGCCATTGGATCAGGTCCTTCACCCCCACCCCACCCATACCCCATTCCCTTCAAACCCTAATGTAGACTATTCAGGTAGGGGCTGTGATAGTTAATATTGACTGTCAACTTGACAGGAGGCAGACTTTCCTTATGGACACTGTCTCTGGGCATATATGTGAAGGAGTTTATAGATTTGGTTAACTTGGAAGGGAAAACACACTCTAAGGGTGGGCAGCAGCATCCCATGGGCTCAGGTTTGGGGCTAAATTAAAAGGAGAAAGACAGCTGGATCCCAGTATTCATTTCTCTGTGTTCCTGGCTGTAGAAGCAATGGACCATCTGTCTGTCATCCCTTCTCCACCATCATGGACTGAACCCCGGCTGTGAGTCAAGGAAACCCTTTCTTTAAGTTGCCTTTGTCGGGTGTTTAGACACAGCAATGAGAAAATTCACTCATACATCAGACAAAGGTAGAATCAAATTGCTGAAGGCTCTTCTCCCTTTCCTTCTGCCATGAATGTAGGGAGATGTCTCCATGGGCATCTGAACCATGTCTGAGGCCCAGCCTCGCTCTTGGGACCTCAGTGGGAGCCATGAGGGGTACTGAGCTAGTGAGCCACATCCTTACAAGGTGCTGTAAAGGAGGCCTGGATGCCTGGATTTTTTCTCGTAGCAGCATTAACTAGCTCTCTTGGATTTACTGAGAACATCAACCAGGGGTATTTTGCCTATATTTGAAATTGTAGGGACCAAGTGTCATGCCCTTAAATAGATGAGATAGCTGAGCATACTGGGCTCATGGATGAAATGCCAGGCTCTGGCCAGGAAAAAATTCCTAAGAGGAAAAAATTCACGCTAATCCATGTTCATGGGATTCTGAGATGCAAGTCCCACCAGTCCACAGGTGGGAAAATGCCAATCGTATGTGGTATTGGAACAACGATATTTTTAGTATTTATTAAATTTAGACTTCCTAATCTCTCTGTTACTAAACATCTACACACAAACAAGATGCGACTTTTTCTGGCCCAAAAATAAACAGAGCAAATACTTTCCCAGATCCCATAGCCCCTAGTCATGAGAGAGTGGACAGCTGCTATGGGTGCCCTGGCTTTGTTCTCACATGGGGGCAGAGTTGGGGTCAGGGTGCCCGCTGCGAACCAAATGTCTCCAGAGCACCCGTGTAATGAAGTGTAATGAAGTTGCTACCGGATAACCACCCTCCTTTGGGAGGCCAGGGGAGTTCTCATAGGTCAGCTCTGGGGTAGAGAGAACCCTGTCATGATAATTGTCTGGTATCCTCGTGAGAGTCTTCTACTGTCATCTCCATTAATGGGTCAGTTCTTCCAAGACTCCTCCACACACATGGCAAGCTCTGCTCTCTAGGCTGACCTCACTAACCCCCCTTCCATGTGAGACACACACCCAAAGAGAGAAGGTAATAGTCATGTCACCCCAAGTAAAAGCGAGCCGATCTCTTCTGCTATCTTACTAATATTTCAATAATTGCTGCATGAGGTGTCCAAATGGGGATGAGGTCATCGGTTAGCTGGTGGGGATGAGGTCATTGGTTAGCTGGTTGGCTAGGTCCTTTTTCTCAGCTGGTGATCCAGGTGTAGGTCCACTGGATTAATGCTAGAGAGATGCTTTTAAAACAAAACCATAAAATAACAAAGCATGTTTCAGATAGCATTTTAATAGTAAAACAAATCTGTGTCTAAATATGGTGGTTGCAAGCATGATACCATTAACATTCTCTTCTTAAACTTAAAAAATTAGATGCATATAGAAGTTCATCTGACCTGTGAAAAATTAAAAGTAAATGTGCATTGTGGAAACTTTCAGCCCATATAACAAGCAAGTAGAATATTTAGTATTAGCGGGGACTTTCTCAAAACATCAATGACTTTGAAAAATAAGGTATTCATAAAATAATAAATTCCCATAGCCAATAAGCAGTAAAGTAAGGATTTTCCCTCTGTATACCAGAGACATACAAACTGAGAAGACATTCTTCATTTTTCGAATGTGTGCCTATGTGTCTGTTGTATGCATGTAAGTGCAGGTGCCCACAGAGACCAGGGATATTGGATCCCCTGAAGCTGCAGTTAGAGAGAATTGGGAACTGGTCAACTTGAGTTCTAGGAACCTGACTCTTGATCTTAGCCACTGAGCCATCACTCCTTCCCCTGGTTTCTACCTCCAATGTTGGAGAAAGCTGAGAACACGTATTGTACCCAGCCCTAGTGTAGTCTGGGAAGCCGGGGTCCTTGTGGAATGGTAGAATCCTTCCTGGTGGGATTGTATCACTGCAGCAAAGCAACAGAACACAACACCCTGACCCAGAAATTCCTCTGCAGCCATTCCCACTGAGGAGACACTATCAGGAATGCTGGCCAAAGGCTGAGATTCAATCTGATGGTTGACATGAAGGTTGAGGCTCTTACTCAAAAAGTCCCAGAGGAGGGAACGGGGAAATAACATTCCTGGTGGTTTCTGAACTCACTCCTGACAGGCTAAATGAGGAAGAGGCCTAGGTTAGGGTTGGTGAACCCTGCACACACATACATCCACGAACAAGTCCTACCGTGTCACTACAGATAGGTGTAGAGTTAAGTCTGGAAGAGCCTGATCATGACATTCCAAGTGGCTTCTGTCTTCTTCTTGTGTGTTGGTATTTTGTAATTCTTTTGAGAATAATCTAGGATTGATCACATTAAAAAACCAAGATAGTGCTTAACATCTCTTAGGTCAGTAAAACAACAAAGACTTAAAAAACGCAGTGCTATGGTTGTGCTGTAAAGGACACACCCTGCATATTTTGTGACTATGTAACTTAAAAGGAATATTTTTGGAAGTCAACATAGCTTTATTAATCAAGAACTTTCTGATTCAGCAACACTACTATATCAAGATTCTACAGAACAGAATCGTTCTGCGCGGGCATCAGGCCAGGATCACACATTTGTATGAGAAAATGAAGGCATGTGACAGCAGTAAGCAAGAGAAGACAGTCACTATTCGGACTCTTGGACCAGCATACGGTTTCTACTGCAACTTTAATTCAGTGCCATGGGATCTCCTGCTTGGGGCCTAGGGTTGTTTTCAAATCACGGTGTCCCATCACACTGGGACTGCATGTTTATACACGTGGGTTCCAGTTCAACTAACTGGGTAATAAATCAGTCAATGCTGGAGTCCATTTCTGACCACAACAGCCCTGGATCCCATCTGCCCCAACAGCAACTACAGTAGAACTGCCACCATTTTTAGTCCTCAAACACTGGGCTGTGTGCTACTCTCTACAGACGGATCGCTCTCCTGTTTGACCACAACCTATTCGTCACTGATATGATACAGTGGCCAGGATTTGTGTACTTGTTAATAGGCTGAATAACTTTTTAAAACTCACAACACAGTGGTGTGTTTTGCTTTTGGAGGATCTCAAGCAGCCCACACTGGGAGAAGGAGCTCTATCCATGACTGTGGTGGGACTCTAGCTGAGACCTGCAACATCCCCTTTCTGTTCCAATACATAGCTAGGCAATGTCTTCATCTCCCTGCATTGCTTGCCTGTGTCACTGAGAGGTCAGGCCTGGGCCTTGACCGCTGCAGTGTGACCTGTTACTTTAGGAAGCAGCTGTCTAAGTCAATTTAGCTTCAGGTTTCTTAAGCAGCCGTTGTCTTAAGTGTGCAATGGCTGCTGGCACTCTTACTTCCCTTCATCTTCATCTCCCCCACCTCCATCTTGAAGTCAGTTTGGGTGAGATTTGTCCAAGAGTCCCTGTTGTGTCAGGGACCACCAAGGACAGTGGCCCTGCATCTTTAAATGGAGCTCTGAGCAATCTTTTCCTCCGGTGACTTCACGTATAACTTAGATTTAATGGAAAAATAAGACCAACCCACGGGGTTGCTGGAGAGAACCATTAAAAGTTACACCATGCTTTAGAAGGTTGCCATACATAAAGTCCTTCCTTGACCCAGTTCCAGATCTCTACAAGGGCTCCTTAGTAGCCTGATAAGCTCATAGGTGATGGCCAGAGAGATACCTGACACCTACAGTTGTCTCAGGATAGGGTGTTGCTGCTATGCCTCAGGTTACACTTATGCAGAACTCACTACCACCCTAAGCAGAGTCACAAGGCCCTCTCCTCGTGTCTCCAAGTTCCAGGTGCCTTTTAAGCCCTCAGGCTCTCTCTGAGCGTCCCCCAGTTTTTGTCTCTTTCCACTCCCACAAATCTGTCACTCTCTTAGCATCTCCCACTCACTGCTCCTCCGCAACTTGCTAAGTTACCACCTGCTCCACAGATCAAGCCGCTGACTTCCCTGCCAGGAAGGACATAGACCAGGCTGAGCAGACAGAGATGCCTCAGACCACCCAGGGAATTATCCAGAAGCCAAAAGTTGGCACGTGGAGTATCAGCATTAACTAGCTGAGTGGCAACCAGGGAACTGATACCTGGAGGAGGTCAGAGAGATAATAGCAGAGTGCATGCTGGGGTCATCATGGGCATGGCCCATGGAGACTAGAATAGGAATGAGTTCATTTCCAAGGCCTCAGGATGCACAGGGCAGAGGCTGAGGTCTACAGCAAGCCTGCTAGGGAAAGACTCGATGTGAGGTGGATAAAGGGGGTCACCTACTACACTGTGTATATGCCCCTCTTTCTAGGGCACAGGATAATAATATTTATTTCAGAGTCAACTCTCAGCAGGTTCCCTGTTTAACTTTTCTTTACAGTGGCTGCTTCCATGCTGAGACAAGACACCACAGCTAAGGGGACCTAGGGGAGGGCATAAGAACAATGGGCATCTCCTATCAGGCATTAGTTCAAATCCCATCCTTTGGTTAGTGTGTATTTTGTTAATGCCTACCTTGGTGCTGGGCAAGTGTGCAGGAGTGTGGATCAGGGATAGATGGCAAAAGATCAAACCCCAGCCAGGACAGTGACAGAGGGAACACACATTGTCATAAAGATAATGACAACCAAAGGCCGGCTTTTCTGAGTTCCTGCCACAAGCTGGGTTGCTCTGGTATCTGTGCCTCATTTTGATTCTAAGGGAAGAAGCAATATTTTCAAAAGTATGCAAGGAATCCTGGGAGAAACCTATTCTAACAGGACAGTTCCTGCTCTCCCCAGGCTGCAGTTCCCTGTGCACACAGCTGAGACAGAATTTTCATGCTTGCACAGAGATGCTTATCAGAGGATCTAAGAAGGAACAGACTGCTGTGCATCTAACTCACCAGATGACCCATAACTAAGAGGAAAATGAAGAAGCATTTGGTTCCTTTTGGCTCTGAGAATGATCCTCAAGAAGTGTGGACTTGTACCAGGCTTCCTCAGCTTCAGAGAGAACAAGGAGTCATTGGCTGATCCTCAGATTATCCTTAATTCAACTGAACAGCCCTAATTTAAAATTGCAAACAACAACAACAATAGTAACAACAATAATAACAACAACAAAAACCCTAAAGTGCTTTGAGCACAGACATGATATACCACCATTGTGGTAGAGATCACCACAAGGGCCCTAGTGGAATGGGTCATAGCTAAGGGGTAGATCTACATATTATAGAGGTTTGAATGAAAATGGCCTCATAGACTCATAGGGAGTGACACTATTAGGAGGTTTGGCCTTGTTGGAGTGGGTGTGGCCTTGTTGGAGGAAGTGTGTCACTAGGAGGCGGGGCTTTGAGGTCTTAGATGCTCAAGTCAGGCCCAGTATCATTCTCTCTTCCTGCTGCCTGCCTATCCAGATGTAGAACTCTCAGTTACCTCTCCAGCACCATGTCTGCCTGCATGCCACCGTGCTTCCCACCATGACATTAACAGACTAAATCCCTGAATCTGTAAACCAGCACCAACTAAATGTTTTTCTTTATAAGAGTTGCTGTGGTCATGGTGTCCTTTCATAGCAAAAAAAAAGAAAAAGAAAAGCCCTAACAAAACAAATATCATACTGAAGTAGCTTCATGCAAATTGAAACATAAATAGCTTTGTGTGTGTGTGTGTGTGTGTGTGTTTTAAAAACCTTAGGGTCCCAGCCCTAAGCTATCTTGCTATGTATATGCAATTTTAAAAAACCTGAAAGCACTCTGGTCTTAAGCAATTTAGATAAGAGCCCTCCAGCCTGTGTTGTCTGTCATCTTTCGATATTTGGAATTCAGCAATATCATTCCCATGACCTTTGTGTGGAGTGATGTGTATTTTCCAGGCAAGATAAGATGAGTGCCCTGCCCATGAGTAAAACTTTGTGAAGGCATTGGTGTTTTCAAATGATGGAGTTTCCATGGTATTTGCAGCCATAGACCAGTAAGGACAGCATCACTTCCTGAATGGGACTCTGGGAGAGCACAGTGCTCCACCTTCAGCAGTTTCCTATAGTGCCCACAGGATGTACTGTGCAGCATAACTTATGAACTTTCTACCCCTTGGGCTGTGAAGGGAAGCTGAGCTCCCACTAATCTGTCTTTAATCAAATTCCTTGTAAATGAGAATGGGGCGGCAAGGTTGGCTGGGCCATGAGCTCAACATTGGAAAGGAAATTAATGACTATACTTGATTGAGGTGCTGGCAGAGAAAGGCTGCTACTCTGGGACCCCAGTGCCCTTGACATTGGGAGGGACACATATCAAGCAAGCACCAAGGGAAAAATGAGTATTAGCTAACCACTGAGTCACTCGTGGATTCATGCTGCATAGAGTTGAAGGTGGTTGTCAGAACTCCTGCAGAATCATTGACAAAGAATCAGATTCCCCACCCTGCAGATCCCACTGTGTTCAGAGCAATAGTGGATGGTTGTGGTCATTCAGAACCCTATTCTGCTTATTGTCCAAAGACCATGCCTGGCGACAGTATCACCCATGACTAGACCTGTGCCCCACAGCTCACCAGGGTGTTCAGGCTTCCTGGAGTTTGGGAAGAGCATTAACAACACACAGGAGGAGCTGGGAAGACAGCTCAATGGGTGAGGGCACTTGCTGCACAAACAGGACGACCTTGGAACCGGAGTAAATAGCTAGGTGTGGCCGCACAGGCATATGTGACCCCAGGACTGTGAGCAGCAGAGAGCAGTGGGGCTTACTGGCTCTCATCTTGGTTCCAAGTTTTGTGAGAGACCCTGTCTCAAAGGAATAATGAAGAGAGTATAAAGCAAGACACCAAAAATTCTCCTCAGGCCTCCTTAGTGCCTGTGTTTGTGTGCATGAACACAGGCACACACATGTACACATAACCATACACACACACACACACACACACACACACACCATAAGGAGCTGGAGAGAGGCATGAGCTTTTGGTCTCATTTACTCCGAAGGCCTGAGGTACAGGATCACTTGAGCCCAGGAGTTCAAGCCCAGCCCAGACAACCTAGTTAGACCCCCCATCTCAAAAAACAAAAGCAAACAAAACTACAGGGGGAAAAGAGGTGAACAGCTACAAACCTCCGTCATCCTCAGACCCTGGAGAAGCATGACCCTGCTTGGGCCATTCATCATATCTTTTCCTTTTTTAAATTTATATTTGGCACATGAGACTTTTCCCCAAGAAAGTCTCAGTTCAATGGCATGGCCATTCTTAAGCTTTTATTTTTATATAGCTTGTGTGAAATGGGTAGATATTTTTAGAAGTGTCCTCTGTTGCCTCAAATGGAAGAAATTGCTGGGCCCTAGAAGCCACTTCTGATCTCATTTTATTGCACTCTATGTTGGTGAGAAAAATGTGCTTTGAGAAACCCAGAGACCCCATGCCAGGCCTGCAGCCTGTCCATCACGGACCAAGAATGCAATGCATCTTCCCACTTGGACCCACAAGCTCCTCTACTCATTCCACAGCCCCCTAAAGTCAAGATCTCCAATCCTAACTCATGTTCCTCCTGTGACAAGTGGGCCCCCAGCTCCATCCTACCCGGAAGCTTTACTGGGCAACTGCAGGCTTCCTGTGCCACCTCTCTGCTAAGAACAACAGTAAGAAGGATCCTTGTCCCTGTCCCAAGCTCTTTCCAAAGGTGGGGGTTCCCCCAGAGACAGCTATGCTTGCCTCTGCCTTCTTATGTGGGAGGCACAGGGCCCATTCTCATCCCTCTTTCCATGGTGACCGATGACTTCCAGCTCGCCCAGGCCAGAGCAGAGGGAGGCAAATAACAGAGCCCTAAGGCTCCCTCCAAGGCTCCTCCAAATGCCCGGGGTTCCATGTGTTTCTGAGCTTCTGCCCAAACATCTTTGTCTAGCCACTACTACTAACCTAGGAGTTGTCAGAGTCTTGGTGTTTCAAAGGCCCTAGAGGCACTGAGGGTTTGGAAGAAGAGGGTGTTTTCACAAATGGTTTGTGTTTAACGGCAGGACAGCAAAATAATTTACAGCTTACCTCAGTGACACAGACTCTAGCATCAAAGTTTGAGAAAAGCATCTTGGGTAGTAGAGGGAGTCGGGTGGTGTTCACACATGCGCAGAAGAGTGCAGTGAAGTCCCCGGCGCTCAACCTGGGGTGGAGCTGATGGACCACACAACTTTCATGCTTATCAGGAGGGCATGGGTTGAAGAAGGCTGGACAGTGTGGTTCAAACCGGGTTCCTTTCTGTGTTTACTCGTATTCTCTATGAATCATTCCTGAAAATTCTACAGTTGGGACCATAGGGAGTAAGACATCCCCTGTCTGCAAGGAGGTACCATCTATAGAGGGGGAAGTCATGAGCATGTATACATATGATATCATATACATATGATCATGTACACTTGATCATAAGGTTGTCGGAAGGACACTTAATCCAGGTGTGAAGTTTCAAGTTTCCTGATGAGGGGCTTCCATAGCCAATTATCAAGAAACAGGTATTGCCAGGTAAAAAGGGGTGGTGAGGGCTACCTCAGGGAGTTCTGGAGGTTCTCGAGTGAGGGACCATGAGGCCAAGTAATGGTTTGGAACACTTGGTACCTGTGTAGACAGGAGGGTGCTGAAGTGAGCAGCTCAGATGACCCAGAGCTTTGTGGTCATCTCAGGGAGAAGAGGCTCTTGGTGGGAAGGAGTCATCGGGAGTGGAGAAGGGGCATTGGTCTCTGCAGGCTTGGGAGAGACCACTTATGCCAGTCCTGCCAAGACTGCTCTGGAAACTCTGGATAAAACCTGAGCCTGCACCAATCTTCTGCAGGTTCATCTTGATGGGTCCTTGCAGTACACATGAGAGAACACTGTTGCCTGTCAGTTCCTGGTGTCGAAAGGTGCCCTCACGGCACTGTGACTTGGGACTGCTTATGTGGCTTCTCTGAGAAACTATTTCCTCCCTTGCAAAATGGACATAAAATGACCAAGCCTCGGTGCCCCCAGCCCTGGCATGTCAGTGCCCCGAGGTAAGAATCAGTTACTGTTCATGTAAGTAGTGCCTGCTGCTGCATTAGTGCCCATGGCTTTTATCAGTGTGGTTTTTGCTTTTTCATGTGTGTCAGGCAGGGTGCTTCTCCATGATCTGGGGAAAGCTGATGTCTGGAGCTGCCACTTGCACCCTTACCTCCTTTCTGCCGTCAGGTGTTTCTGGGGATCAAACCAGGTTGCACAGCCTTGAACTCCTGAGCTAATGTCCTCCCCAACTCAGGCTTCCAGAGTAGATGGGACCACAAGCACATGCCTAGTCCAGCTCTTGCATAGTTTTCTTGTGCATGCATGCTTACGTGTGTGTGTGTGTGTGTGTGTGTATGCAAATATGTATATGTGTCTATATGTGTGCATATGCGTGTATATATAAATGAATGTATGTTTTTTGTGTGTACTTAGATCTATATATGTATACATATGTATTTCTGTGCCCAAGTACACATGGAGGCCTGAGGAGAACACTGGGTATCCTCTCTGTTCTCTTCCTTACTCCTTGAGATAGGGTCTCTCACTGAACCTAGAACCAAGATGGCAGCCAATAATCCTCTGCCCCTCACAGTCCTGTGGTCACATATGTGTGTGTTGCCACACCAGCTTTTATTTGGGTTCCAGGGTTCTCATGCTTGTTCAACTGCTCTCACCATTGAGCTATCCTCCCCAGCTCCTCCTGAGTATTTCTAATGGCTGTTCTCAAACTCCAGGAAGTCTGAACACCCTACTGAGCTGTGAGGCACAGGCCTGCCCATGGGTGACATCGTCTTTGGAGGGCTTCTAGAGCTACTATCCCAGGACACGAGACAGGAAGGGGAAATTTTTTCAGTAGATAATTTTGGAATGATGACATTTAGGAAAATAATTTGCTTAGATGACTTCATACCACACACTAAAATATGCCCAGATGGCTTAAAGGAGGGCATTTTAAATTATCTATCTCCATAAGAAAGCAAAACCCAAGCATCCAGAGAATCCTTCTAAATTTCAAAAAATAAAATAAATTATTACGGGGGAAAAAGTGGTCATATTTTGTCCAGATAATCATTTTAAGTTCTGACGCCATTAAAAAAATAACATAGTTTCCTAGCAAATGTATTTTTTTTTCTGAATTTTCAGGCAGGGAGTTCATTGCACAGCAAAATGGCATATCCTTCCAACCCGAAGGGTTGTGTGTCATGAGCCAAGAATTCACAAAGGAAATGCAATTAGTAAACAGACACTTGGGCACATTTCCTGCAACATTGGGGATGGGATAAATAAAATTAAAATAATTACATACCATTTTGACCTATCAAGCTAACAAAGTTTAAAAAAATAAACAGTCTTGCCAGAGAAGGTATAGAAACACAGTCTCTTAGGCAACCAATGGCCGGCTCTTCATCTGGTGTTCCACAGCCATCTGCAGACAGGCTGAGTTATCTAACTTCTGGGAAGCCTGAGGTATTACAAACAAACCCCATAAGAGCCCCAGAGACAATGCTTCTCAGCACAATGTGTAATTAATAACAAGGACAAACCGGAAAGATTGTAAGCAATCCTCCGGGAGATAGATTGCTTGAGGAAATACGTGGCTCTCCATTCTAGACAAGTCTACAACTATGATGGAGAAAGCATAGCTCTGTACTGAATCGAAGGCATGGGCCAGGCCATAGTGCAAACATTAACAAGGAATACGAGCAGGAAGCACAGGGCGATGTTGGGTGGGGTGGGAAGTGGTTTCCTTCTCAGTCTGCTTGCTTGTACCTGGCATGGGGCTTTGCGATGTTCAAGAGTTCTCAGATTCTAATGGTGTCAAGTCTCACTAAAGCTCATTGTAAATGAGGAGTCCCCAGCCATGTGATCTGGTCTACAGTTTGAACCTACATTTGTATTAACATTCCAGGGGTTGGGTCTGCTATCTTTGCTGACACCAACTGGCTTTCCTACCACCTCACACATCTCTGAGGCTATCACCTACCTGGTAGATTCCCCTCTATTCAAGGGAAGGGCAGAGTCCTTCAGCTTTAGCACTGACTGCCTGGACTTAGTGTCCCATTCCACTCCCTGAAGGTCAAGGCCCCCTCAGGGCAACCGCTGATATATTACCTACATTACCTACAAATATCTCCAGACTGATGTCATCTTCTCACTCTGCTGCATATCTCAGTAAACTGTGTCCCTCCAGAGTTCCTGTGTTGGAGACTTAGTCTCTAATTGCATATGCTAATTTTATTTGGTGGTAACCTCAAGTAGATGAGGTCATAAGTCCAGGGAACCATGACTATCTGTGGCTTTAGAAGCCACATAGCCACAGATCAGACATAGCACGTTTGCTCTATCTCATCTTGGGGTGTCTCTGCCATGTGAAATGATCCAGGGAAAGGTCCAGCCCTCCAGATACTTAGAAGCTCCTCATACACCACTCTTGAGCTTCCTAGGACCAAGAACCATGAGCTGAATAAGCCTGTATTTTCAATAAAATGTCCAACTTCAAGTATCTTGTGATAGTAACAAAAATGGACTAAAGTTGGATTTTTGTGTCCATGCTCAAACTTGTTAATTACCTCAAATTACTCAGGACTTGAGAAAACATTAATTAGAGTTTATATTACAGGATTTAAAGGAACAGTCAGCTGAAGATGTAAATGGCCTTAGGTCTTGGGTGAGGAAGATGCGTAGGGAACATATGACCTCATTTGTGGGGCTTCCTGGAGTCTGGTTTCTGGATTTTTATGGAGGGTTTCATTTCCTAGACAGGACTGATGGATGGATGAAATCACTGGCCACAGGATCTATTCTCTCCTCCCTAGAGTTCAGGGCATGAAGCTGTACATCCCAACCTTCTAATCAAATCTTCTGTCTTTCCATCCTGATCCTAGCCAGCCCCTCCCTTGGAAACCTCAGCACCGATTAGGCAGGGGATGTTTTTTAAGTGAATAACTAAGAACTCTCCATCATTAGGAAATTCCTTAGGCTTTGAAGTTCTTGAGCAAAGGCCAGATACATTATCTATTAATTCATGGCTGAGGATCGCAGTTTGAAAAATGCTAAGGTGCATTATTTAGGTCTTTGAAAATAGTGTTAGAAGTTAAGTGCTTAGGAAGTTCAGGGGCCAGGGTGCCAGAGGCGCTTGGGAAGCTGAGTGGTATGGTAAAGGTGGTGTGGGATAAGAGAGAGAGCCTGGGACATACTCTGGATGAACCAGAATGGTCTGCAGCCAACAGAGTTCAAACCTCTGTGGGGGCAAAATGATCTTAAAGGGTGTGGCAGATAAATGGTGCTGGATGGTGGCTCACCATGTTTGCTATGTGGGGGAGACAGTGTTGCTTTGATCTTCAGTTTCCTGCTTGATGTCATGTACCTTGCATGGCTGATGTCTAGAACAGCCAAACTGACAGGCAAGCCAAGAATTGCAAAAACAAACAAACAAACAAACAAACAACTGGCTTGAAGAAAACCTGTTTCCATTTTATATAAGGGGTTGCTGGACTGGCACATGTCTGCCTATAAACCTGTGTGGGGAATGGGTACCTGTGTGCCTGCACACCTGAGGAGGTACTGGTGATAGCTCTAGTCTGCATCCCTGGTCCAGAGCTTCTAAAAGCCAAATCATCTGCAAAGCAGTGGGAGTGGTAAGGTAAGGCAGGCCTCATTACTCATAATAATCTTCTTCTAGCCACAGCTAATTTCTACCTATCAGGCAACTCTTGGAAAGCCCCGGAGGGTTAGGTTGTTACAGAGATGGAACGTTCATCCCCAGTATTTCTTTGAAGAGGAGGAGACTGGAGATTGACTTACATAATGGATGGTATAAAACATGCAGGTATCATAAATGCTTCACAGAAGTCCCAAGAATGTCTCAGAGAGGTTGCGCTCACACACAGCACTCCCCACCCCCTGACTCTTCTATCTTCTGTCCTGAGCTGGATGTCCTTTATCATAAACAGGTAGCCCTGTAAGTAAGTGTTCTGAGTTCTGAGCATCTCTAGCTGAACTGGAGAGGGAGGAGGAGGAGGAAGAGGATGAAGAAGGAGAAAGAAGAGGAGGTTCACAAGTTCCTCTGATTTATAGTTGATGGGTTAGAGGTAGGGGTGACGATTTGTACTTCAGGCTGCTGTCTTGAATGAAGCACTTGTGGTGAAGCTGAGCCCTAAGCCATGGCATGAGATGCTGACCCTAGGTAGCTGTGAGGTTGAGTGGTACCTGAGTACCTGGTAAGCATGCCGGGGTTGAACTGTAGTATAAGGCATTAGTTATCGGCCAAGAACAAAGGTTTTGTTTTGAAAGCATGTGTGATGTGGTATGGCATGTGAGTGCCTGTGTGGAGGGAACACTCTTGTAGGGATCTGGTGCATTAATTATTACTGATACTCAAATCATCCCACTGGCAGCAGTGCACGTTCCTCGACACCTGCCCAATGTTCTAGAATCTTGAATGAAACACACACACACATACACACACACACACACACACACACCGTACACACCACACACACATCACACACACTCACACATGCTCATACGTACACCATGCACAACGCACACACACACACACACACCACGCACATCACACATACATACACACCATACACGCACTCACACATCACACACACACCATACATACCACACACACATGTCACACAGGTCACACATAAACACACACACACACACACACACACACACACACTTCTATTTTAATATACCTTAAACAGCGCAATGGTTGGGCCACTCTCAAACCTCCATGCTGCTAACACCTCCCCTCTGATATTCCTGAATTATTACTTACTAGAATCTAAATTCCATCTTTGCTACCCTAGGCTCCTTGGGGCTGCTCTTTCCCAGCTCTTACATGGCTGTACACTGTCAATTCCCCAGCTCTCAAGCCTGATCTCTCTGCTTCTCCAGCATGGCATTTCTAAAATCATTTTTAATTCCCCCTATTCCCTTACCCAGGAAATCTAAAGCCTCTGTCTCCCTAACCAACCATTGGCCGCAGACACCTTTACCAATTAGAGCCAGCTGGGGGCAGGAACCTTGGGCAACCATAATGCAAGCATTAAACCAAATCCACAAAGGTATCAAGAGTGACCAGTGAGAAGAAGGAAGGGCTTTCCTTGTTCCGGGTTCCCTAGATAAACATGCTGAAATTGCAAGTGACTCCATCAGGCTGGGAGATGTAGCCAGAGAGCAGGGATGAGGTAATAGTGTAAAGAGATTGCATTTCTCCAAAGATGATCCGGAGCTCCAGCGAAGCCCTTCAAAGGAAGGCCAGCAGGTGGGTCCGGGGGGCCTTCATGGACAGAGGGGTGCTTCTATGGAAATGCTCCCACATCTCCCGAATTTCAAAGTTAGTGAAGTTACTGAGCTGGAGAATGACCAGGATTTCCCAGTGTGTGTGTGTGTGTGTGTGCGTGTGTGTGTGTGTGTGTGTGTGTGTGTAAGACCTACACAAGTCCATGGAGGGTGAGGAATCAGCGGGGCTTGGGGGGCTAAGGTCACCTAGCTACGGGGACTTCAAAGGATGCAAAAATGTGGCACTTGCCCAGATGTAGATTTTGCCGTGAGAGGAAAAGCAGAACGGAACTTGTGGCCACCGGGGTTTCAAGGACACAGAAGAGACCACTAGGGAGACTGGAGTTAGAAGTCAGGTCCCTGGAGGAAAGGAAAGCCACACAAGCTGCTGAAGCTCTCCTCCCTCCCCCAGCCCAATGGAATGTGCATGGCATCTTACCAGCCAAGCTCCACCGTGAAGAAGGCTTGAGAACATAAACCAGAGACTTCCCAGAGCCCGGAAGGAGGATCCTGTCTACATTGGGGGCTTAGAGACTTTTAGAGTCAAAGGCATTGAAACCCCATATCTCTGATTAGCAAGGAAAGAAATGGGAGAAGTTGTTTGGGGCCCTGTTAGGTTTATGTGAGCAAGAAGCATTTACAGAGACTGCATCCCAGCCAGGAAAGCCAGTGGGCCTTTACCAATAGCATCAGGATGGGTGGCCCATGCTTACAAAACAGAACAAAACATCAAGGCAGACCCTCACCTTACATGAAAGGTAAACAAGTGTCAGAATGGCTGAGTTAATAAATCATAATAAATCTATGAGCATTGTCCTGATCTCCAGGAATAGAAGGACTTGCCAAGTAATCAATCACTTATGTAAATGATTTTGAAGGTCAGCCAAGGTAAAAGCAAACCAAGAGGAGGCATCACAGAGAGGTCACAGGGAGGTCACGGGGAGGTCACAGGGAGCATTCAGGAAGAGGGAAACAACTTGTGGTGCTGTGCACACCTGGCCTGGGCACCATGGGAACTAGGTCTGAAATAGGAGGCCAGACTTAGTCAGGTATGGGGTAGGGAGACCCACGTGTTCCAGCACAGCCTATGAGGCCTAGCAAGGGGACAACCAGGCCCTGGTTTCTCTCTCCCCTTGTTATCAGGTTACAATAGTCCCAGGTAAACAAGGCCACCTGCACCAAGGGCACTGCCTGACCCACTTCCATTTCCTCCTGCCTGTCAACATAGATGTTTGCAAGCTCTAAGAAAACAAATGACCCCTGCGTTCAGGAGAGTGGATTTTATGCAGGAGTCTAATCCACGGTGTTTGCTTTCCTATTGGCAATCCCCACTTTAGGGAAATGAGCCCAGTGCTTTTCATGGATTGCCTGCAGATTTGGTTTTCTAATTACACCCTTGTTAGCAAACACATCTAAGGGCAGCCTAACTCGTACTGCATGGAGAAAGTCAAGATACCCGCAAATGAGGGCCTCTCCTGGGGAAAGAAGAGAAAGAAGCCATGCGACCAGGCTACATGCCTGTACTGTCTTATATTTATTTTAAAAACAGTGTGTGTGTGTGTGTGTGTGTCCCCGTGTGTCTCTCTGTGTGTATGTCTTTGTAATCTGTGTTTGTGTATGTCTTTGTCTGCATTTGTATATGTCTCTGTGTTTGTGAGTCTATCTGTGTGTCTGTGTGTATGTGTCTATGACTGTGTGCCTTTGTGTATGTGTATGTCTTAGTCAGGGTTTCTATTCCTGCACAAACATCATGACCAAGATGCAAGTTGGGGAGGAAAGGGTTTATTCGGCTTACACTTCCATGCTGCTGGTCATCACCAAAGGAAGTCAGGACTGGAACTCAAGCAGGTCAAGGAGAAGAAGTTGATGCAGAGGCCATGGAGGGATGTAACTTACTGGCTTGTTTGCTTCTCCTGGCTTGCTCAGCCTGCTTTCTTATAGAGCCCAAGACTACCAGCCCACAGATGGTGCCACCCACAAGGGACCCTCCCCCCTTGATCACTAATAGAGAAAATGCCTTACCGCTGGATTTCATGGAGGCATTTTCTCAACTGAAACTCCTTTCTCTGTGATAACTTCAGCTTGTGTCAAGTTGACACGAAACTAGCCAGTACAGTGTATGTGTATGAATGTGTGTGTACTTGTGTTTATGCACATGATTATGGGTACCCATGGAAGCCAGCTTTGGGTTCCCTGGAGCTGGAGTTACAGGTGGTTGAGAGGAGCCCAGCATAAGTTCTAGGAAGCAAGCTTGAGTTTTCTACAAGAGCAGTACATGTCTTAACTGCTGTGTATCATCACTCCTGCCTCCCTGCTGGCATTTCAAACAATTCACGGCATCCTTAAACCCAAAAGAGTGCTGTTTTATCTTATCATATTTTCAGGAAAGAAATGCTTTTTAAATATCTGGCAGCCAAGCCAGAGTCCTAAACTCATAGAGCTCTTTATACTACTCTGTTGTTCTTTGAACATGGTTTCGCTATTTAGCCCAGGATAGCCTGAAAATCATTATGTAGACCAGGCTAGCCTGGAGCTCATAGATATCAGCCCACCTCTGCCTCCCAAGTGCTGGGACTAAAGCTGTATACTATCACATCAAATGATTTCACAGCTCATTTTATTTCCTTATATTAAAGAAAAACCCCAAATGTTTATACAAAAAAATTAAACAAAAATACTATTGTTCTTGTCAAAGCTGATAGAGCCTTGTTGTTCCCTAGGTTCTTTCCTTTAACATGGCACCCAGGAGGCTGGAGTCTATGCTTAATGCCAAATGCACAAAGCTCATTCACAAAAGTGGCACAGCAGCAGGATTTTTTACGGATTAACCTGGAATCATAATGACACCAATAACATCTAGGAGCTGCAAAAGGCAAGAACTTGTTTTACTTGTTCTTGAGTTTCCCACTGCCCAAGTCTATCCCCTCATGAACCTCCACAGACAACCATTCTTCCACCCCCATAAACATACAACAGGCACCTCACTGCATCCCACACGCACCTCACTCCATCCCACGTGAACCTCTCTCCATCCCACACGCACCTCATTCCATCCCACCTGCACCTCACTCCATCCCACCTGCACCTTACTGCATCCCACACGCACCTCACTCCACCCCACATGCACCTCACTCCATCCCATGTGCACCTCACTCCAACCCACATGCACCTCACTCCATCCCACATGCACCTCACTCCATCCCACATGCACCTCACTCCACCCCACATGCACCTCACTCCATCCCACCTGCACCTCACTGCATCCCACACGCACCTCACTGCATCCCACATGCACCTCACTCCATCCCATACACACCTCACTCCATCCCACCTGCACCTCACTGCATCCCACACGCACCTCACTCCACCCCACATGCACCTCACTCCACCCCACATGCACCTCACTCCATCCCATGTGCACCTCACTCCATCCCACCTGCACCTCACTGCATCCCACACGCACCTCACTGCATCCCACACGCACCTCACTCCAATCCACATGCACCTCACTCCAATCCACATGCACCTCACTCCATCCCACATGCACCTCACTCCATCCCACGTGCACCTCACTGCATCCCACATGCACCTCACTGCATCCCACATGCACCTCACTCCATCCCACGTGCACCTCACTCCAACCCACGTGCACCTCACTGCATCCCACACGCACCTCACTCCACCCCACATGCACCTCGCTCCATCCCACATGCACCTCACTCCATCCCACGTGCACCTCACTCCATCCCACACATACCTCACTCCACCCCACATGCACCTCACTCCATCCCATGTGCACCTCACTCCATCTTTTATGCATCTCAGACACCTCAAAAAGATCAGGGCAAATTTTCACTTTAAATAAAGAGCAAACAACTATCTGTGAATGGCTAAGTTGGTGCATCATAATAAATCTATTAACATAGCTCTGGTCTCCATGAATAGGACTCCCTAAGTAACCAATCACCTATGTAAATGATTCTGAAGGTCAGCCAAGGTGAGAGTGGAAAAGAGGAGGTGTCATGGAGAGGGGAAGGTGTGTGATGTGTGATCACAAACACCATCTCCTTCCTGGCTTTGAGAATCCTTCGTTCTTAGTCTCTTGCTGACTTTCCTAAGCACTCCCCTTCTCTTTACACATGTGTGTGTTTATGCATGCATGCATGTTAGTGTATATATATGTGTGTGTGTGTGTTTGTGTGTATGCATGTTTGTGTATATATATATGTGTGTATGTATGCATGCATGCATGTTTGTGTATATGTATATATATATATATTTGTGTGTGTATGCATGTTTGTGTGTATATATGTATGTGTGTGTATATGCATGCATGCATGTTTGTATGTGCATATATATATGTGTGTGTGTATGCATGTATGT
Organism: Rhynchomys soricoides; assembly: GCA_019843965.1. Taxonomy (NCBI): domain Eukaryota; kingdom Metazoa; phylum Chordata; class Mammalia; order Rodentia; family Muridae; genus Rhynchomys; species Rhynchomys soricoides. Next base: position 2,194,798 of record JADRCH010000116.1, on the reverse strand, counting down.
TTGTGTGTATATATGTGTGTGTGTGTGCATGCATGTTTGTGTGTATATATATATGTATATGTGTGTGTGTGCATGCATGTTTGTGTGTATATATATGTGTATGTATATATGTATATATGTATATATGTGCATTGTATATGTGCATATGTGTACATATACGTATATAGATATACATATATACACATATACATGCACACACACATACATGTACACATGCACACACATACACACATATATACATATACATTCATATGCATATACATGTATATACAATATACACTTATATAGAGATATGAATACATATATACATACACATATACATGTATACATATATACACATCTACACATATATGCATATACACATATATGCATATTTACATGCATATATACACATATATGCCTCATATATGCATATATGCTTATTCACATATACATATACACACATGCACACATGAACACACATACACATATACATATAAATGTACACATATGCAAATGCATTTACATATACATGGGTGGATATAGATATATTCGGAGATCTTCCAGTCTAATAATTTAACCAAACATGGAAAAGCTTACCCTCTCCATCACTCTGATTTTATTAGAGGATTATAAGATGCTGTCTGCCTGTGCTACTCCCTGTTTTCCGTTTGTCCTGACCATTCCTCGCAAACTCCCATTGTTGTCACCACTGAAGTCTCAACTATCAAATCCAGTGAGGACCGGGACTCATGTGGCAACTCTGGATAAACAGGCTAACTAGACTTTTTTGAAGTATTTCTTCCTGCGTTTCTGAGGTCTTTCTCTCCTAGGGCACACCTGAAGTCTGTTTCTTCCACGCGTCCTTCTTTCCCTGTCTCTTCCTCCTCCTTCACTCGCTCCTTTTCCCACCTCCCCTCCCTTGTACTCCTTCTCTTTCTCTTCCTCCTCCCCTCTCTTGTATTTCTGTCTCTCTATCTCTTTCTCTATAGAGAATATTTTTCTATACTCTATATTTTCCTTCTCCCCGTGTTTCCATGGATCCCACTGCCACACTGCTTTCCTCCCTCTCTCTGTCCTGGTGTGACAGAGACTGTACCCTGGTGTGACAGGCAAGTACACCTAGTTTAAAATTAACTTTACCCCAACCATCTGGATGGCATTAGACAAGTCACCCACCTCTCCAGGTTCCATATTCCTTGTCTCTGAAACGGAGGTCTCAGGCACACCTCATGGGCTCTGTGGAGAGTTAGTTAATATTCTCATTCATGCAGGAGAAGTGACATGAACACACCAGAGAAGACAAATGCCAACCCCTGGTAATGGTGCTCTTGGGAACCTCTCTGGATTCAGCAATTACTTGTGGCAGATTCTAATTTCACAAGTCACTAACTTAGGTACGCAAACATTTTCCCATATCGGGACTTCTGCCGGTTGTGTGCCTACTACTGCTTGAGATGCAAGACATCATCTCGTCATTTCCGTGACACTCAGAGGCCCCTCCCTTGCTGTTCTATTACAACAAGACAGTACCACGCTTTGTTCATACTCCACTGAAGTCTCAGGGCTTCTCACTACCCACCCACCCACAGGCTTGGGGACCCCAAGGCAAGCTTGCCCTGATGTGTGGCTATGATCTCCAGCTCCCCTGCAAGCCACTTCCTTGAGAACACATGTCTACTAACAAGGATCTCCAATATCCTGACAACCAACCCAAAGTCTGACCCCAGTGCTGGAGAAAAATCTAGAAGCTTATCCCTGTGAGAAGCTCAAGTGAGAAAACCACATACTCAGGTCCCCAATTACACCAGCTCTTGGCTGCAGATTCAGTGAGCTCTTATGGAAGGTCAGGCCTTCAAGGGATCACAGGGTTCTCTGAAGAGCAGGCTGCAGAGCCTGGGCTACAGTAACTAGGGACTGCTGGTCAGTTGCTACCCAAGGTAGCCAAGGAGGCATCATCAGGCAGGCAGTGTTACCTACTGGGGGAAAGAAAAAGAAGAAGAGGAGGGAGACACAGGAATATGGGGCCATAATGTTGGTCCCCCCCCCCCACAAATCATTAATTTCATAAAACAAACTTTAAGTAAGTTTAAGTAAACTTTCAAGTACTGTGTTTTGAGCCCATATAAGAAACTTCCTTCCTTGCCAGCTCCTAGTGAAGATGTCAGGAAAGATTAGAAGACTGGGTTCCGGGTTCTAGGGGACCCCCTTCTAAGCACACATGTTTATGTGTTAATTAATGCCATGTGCTGTTGTGAGGGTGGCCTCTTGTGATGGGATCAGTAGCCTTCAGAGAAGAGGAAAAGAGAAGACAGCTAGCTAGCTAGTGTGTAAGTTCAGCGTCCCTGTGGTATACCTCTGCTGTGATGACCTGGTGGTAGGTCCCCCTCAGATGCTAGCCGCAAACTCTAGGACTGCCTAGCTCAAAATCCAAGTAATCTGGATTCATTTCTGTTGCTCCATTAAGATACACTGATAAAAGCAATTTAAGGGACACGGGGTTGGTTTTAGCTCACAGGTTGCAGTTCATCGCTGTGGGGAAGTTAAGGTGGGCAGGAACTTGAAGTGAGGCACATCACATTCACAGTCAGCTGAAAGAAGCAATGCACACATGTTCAATGCTCAGCTCACCGTCTCTACTCCTATATAGTCCAGGTCCCAAACCCAGGGAATGAAAATGACGTCACACACTGTGGTCTGGGCCTTCCCACATCAATTAGTGTAGTCAAGACAACCCTCAACAGGCCAACCTGATACAGACAATAGTCATTGGGACTGTGTGCCCACATGACTACATTGTACCATGTTAACGTAATTAAATACCACACCAAGCTAATAACCCTTTGTTTCTTAGGGATTACCCTGTCTGTGGAACTCAGGGACAGGGACAGAAAACAGACAAAGACATGAGCATCCATGCCAGACACTTGAAGACCAGCTTCTAATGGATAAAGCCTTTTAAAGATGCTGTGTGAGCCTGGCCAGGCATAGACACAGGCCATCTCAGGTCATCTCCTCTCCTATAAATGTTTGGGGAGGGCAGGCTAGACCAGGGCACTAATCACAGAAGGTCACATGCAACATTCACTGGCACAGGGCTAAGCCAAGAAGTGAACCTCCAAGGAACTTTATGAGCAGAAACTGCAGAGGCTGGAGCCTCCGCTTCCAGCATGACAATAACCCAGGCATGAAAAGCCACTCAAGAAGGCTGCACTGAAACTAGAGCAAAGGCCCTCCCCCAGGCCAGGCCAACACTCTACAGGCAGCTACACTCAGACCCCTGTGGTTGATTTTGCAGTACTGGGGATGGAAGCCTGGGTCTTGCATGTGTTGGGTGAGTGACTGCCACCATGGAGCTGCACCTTGGCCTGATGAGAGGTGTGTGAGAAGAGCAGTCCCATGCAGGTGTTAATGTTTGAACTCTGAATTTTCCTCAGTAGGAGCTGAAAGTGAGACTCAGCAAAGCCATGTCACCCAAGAAGGGTATTCCGACGGGATTAGGTTCTTCACACAGATGGGGCATGAGCAGACAGACATCTTAGACAAGCTTGTGTCAGGGAAGGACATGGAAACCATTTTGCTTCTGGCTCTGGACAGCTCTGAATGAAGTTTCCCAGCCCCTCCACTAGGTGACCCTGCTCTGACTCCTGGTCCAGGCTCCAGCGTTGGCTGGAGTTTATTATGGTGGAGTCTCCCTGATGCTGGCACCAGCTAAGGTGGGCGTCAGCTCTGTTGGTCTCCCTGCCCAGCTCATGTTTGTATGGACTTTCCCATGGTCCTGCGTAGTACCTTCTAGACCTGTTCTTTTTCTGGTAGCACCATACCTAGGAGCTCACTCAGAGGAAAGGGAAGTTTGGAGATACCTCTTTGGAGGCAGAGGTTATTTGTCTTACACAGGATACCCTCCCTGGTACTGGTCTCAGAGCCTGAGCTCCAAGCACATGCATTGGAAGCTACTAGAAATGCTGAGACAGCCAAACATATGTGTAGGAAAAGCTAACCCTGAACTGAGATGGATGTTTGATCTGGGTTAGCTCAAGAGAAAAGAAACAACAGGCCCATGGGAAATTCTGGAGCCCAGCAGTCTAGGCTCAGTGGACAGAGAAGTCACCCTAGTGTGATCCAGTGGCTGTAAAGACACCCCAAAGGGACAGCAGTATGGGCCATAGGTGATTAATAGTTGGAGGCAGTTAACTGGATCTGCTGGAGGCCATGCAAATGCCTCAAAGTGTTGCAGCAACAGCCGGTGAGCAGTGGAGCCAGGGCAGGAGAAGTATGCCCAAGAAGTGGAAGTAGTTTTTATTTCAGTCTCAGTGGGACCCAAACCAACTTCACAATTATCATTCATTTGCATGTTTTTTTATTCCTTGGCATTTCTTCCTGTGTCCAACCAGTCACTGCTCCCTGCTTTTGGTTTCCATCAAGAATCAGACTCAAGAGGGTAATCCATCTTGCAGGTAGATCAGGTAAAGATGGTGCTTGTGGCCACGCATCTGTGACGTCCAAAAATACCCAGTGCCTATGACACAGCCAACATATGTGAGCATCCCTGGTCTGAAGATCCAAAACCTAAAATGTTTCAAGTTTATTTATGTTCAAAGAATGTCAACATAGTGACTGGGCAAGATGCATCCATTGGTGTAATGATGCCACAGCTGTTATGGAATAACCAGCATCTCTCACACTACCCAGTCTTACTCTACAAGACAAAAGCCATGCCTAAGACTACAAACCAGGTCCAAACCCACAGCTGAAAGGCCTTAGACCCTGGGGGGAACCTAAGATGGTTGCTTAGCTACATGACACAGCATCAAACCAATCCCCAAATAACTGTTTATAGCAATGGCCAAAGGATACTCTAGTCTAAAACAGAGAAGTCTCTCTTGCAGTGAATGCAGGAAAATGCAAAGACCCATGGCTGCACAAGATGCTGAGAATAAAGGGCAGTTAAGGGCACTGCCTTACAAAACACATTTGCATCAGTGAACACTATGGAAGGGGGGGGATAGAATGTAAGAGATAGGGGATGGGATGGGGATGGGGATGGGATGGGAATGGGATGGAGATGG
>JADRCH010000116.1:2146548-2184316 GCA_019843965.1 Rhynchomys soricoides | reverse complement strand
ACAGATATATACACTTATATTCTAAACACTCATACAGATATATGCACCTTCACATATACTTTGTGGCACACACCACACATACACAACACACTTTCACACAGAGAGTATTTGTCAATGGGCTGATCGGCAGGAAATGAATGACTTTCAGGTCTCTACAACAGTTGAGGTCAGGCAAGCCACAAAGCAGAGGAGAGCAAGCAGATGCAGGGAGATGCATCTCTGTTGGCCTTTCACAGGCCAACTCAAACCACTGGTGCTGGGCAGCTGCTCTGGGGGACCTCATCGTCGAGGTGGTGTCAGTCTCAGAGGTGCTGCCCTGTGCGGCTTAGCAGGACTTTGCTCATGCTGCTTCAGAAGGGAAGCACAAGGTGATAATCTGCTGGCCCCTTGCATGTGTGAAGTCTCTTAAGTTGCATTCCCACCACACACTGACTGATGTGGCCTATCTCTTTGTCCTGTTATTTTTGGAGCAGACAGGCTGCTCAAAACTCAGATGTTGCCTTTGTAAACTTTGATGCCTCTGAGGGCTGAGGAATCACAGAGCAGAGCTGCTTTTCCAGGCACAGAAATGCCATGGCTGGATCTTTGTGGCTTTTCTATAGATTACAACCGTCCGTGGGGGCCGATGATAACTGTCCAAGGCAGTAGTGCTGGCTTCTCTACACAGAGCTCTGACTATCACAGACCACCACAGAATGCTGTAGCTCTACTCTGCCAAGCACATCCCCCCTCTGTTTCCCTCAGTGTCACTGGCAGGCTGGATGGTATTTAGACTCTGTGTGTGTGTGTTTTGTGTGGTGTACAAAGGTGTGTGGGTGTGTTTGCTCATCTGTGGAGGCCAGAAGGTGACCTCAAATGTCATACCTTAGCTGTCATCATTTTTGAGTTTTGAGACAGGGTTTTCACTAGTCCAGGGCTCATCAAGTAGCCTGGCCAGGCCCAGGGCTCTGTCCTTCTCCATCTCCTTAGCACTGGGATTACAAGTTCACACCACCATGTCCAGCATTTATAAGATTTATAAGCAGGATTTGAACTCAATTCTCATGCTTGCAAGATAAGCACCTTACTGACTGAGCCAGCTCCCAGTCCTGGACCATTTTATAAAGAGCTGCTTTCTCTGCATTCCTGATACTAACAAGGTGTCCTGGCCCTCTCCACTGATGCAGACAATGTGGAGAAGCCTCTCCTTCGCAGCCTTAAGCCCTTTCTGTGGTTGTCGTTGCCCTGGGTCCATTCATACAGGCTCTTAAACAACCATCATGCTGGCTGAAGATACTCTGTTTTGCCAAGCACTTTGCTTTGAGCAGAAGATACCAAAACTCTTGGGGATAGAGACTAAACCGAAGCAGGCTTTTGTTAGCTACGGATTCAGGTATCTCAACTCAAGACAGAGCTACAGGCAAGTTACATGCAGAAGAGGATCTGTCTCTCAGGGGACAGTGGAAGATCCCAGAAAGACATATAAGACAGCCACCAAATCAAAGGACTGGTGACAAGATGGTGGGTAGAAGGGAGCAAGCATACAGAACAGCTGATACTTGGGCCTGAACTCCAAGGCCGCACTGGGAGAGGACTGCACTGTGTCATTGATGCCGCTTATTGTAAATTAAATGAAGGCCTTCCAAAGCTCTGCGTGCAGGATTTGAGGGGTCTGTTTGCCCAGGTGCTGGGTGGGGCTCAAGCCAAGGGAAGTGAAATAGGATCTCCTCAACTGTGGGGCTCCCTTCAAAGCAGACCTGCCATTTGTGACAGAGGCCTCTGTCGCCAGTGCACCCCCTGGTTTCCACACATCTTGCTTCGATTCATCACTTTAACCATAAAATTCCATGCAGAAAAGAAAAGAAAAGCCTGACATAATGACTTCTATTGGAAATTATGGCTCTCTAACATAAAACATATTAGATGCCATTAAACTTTACAGGTTATAATTCCCCAGAGGAGGGTGTACCGTGCAGGCTGTTGAAAATGGTACTTTGGTGAATTTAGAGCCATGTAACTTATCAGATGAGAAAGATCATCAAAGGGATTCAGTTATTCATGGGACAGGAACAGCGGACAGTGGCCTGTTAGCGTCTACTTTGGGCTGCTATGTTCATGGGCTGATATGTGTGAACAAATCCCGTCTTCTACATCACACTGAGGGAGCTTGCTTGGCTTGTTTTGGACAGTGGAGGAGAAACACGGTTTGATTTGCTTTGTGCGTGCATGTACACACACACACACACACACACACACAATTGTTTGTTTGTTTGTGTGTGTGTGTGTGTGTGCTCTGCATTCTTGCTCCAGACATCCATGTTGGCAAAAGTCCTTTCACCATCTGTCTGCTGTTGTCCCTTTCTCATATCTGTGGCTTTGTTGGTGAGTTGGAAGATTGCAGTATTCCCTACGCAAGATGGCTACAATGGTGACTCTGTCCTCAGTGTAAGAAAACCAGTGGTACATTCTAGGGACAGTATACACACTGTAGTATCTTATGGGGACACTGTACACACAGGCGTGGGGCTTATACTGTCAGCAATGACTTCAGGGATAGAGAATCAACAACAGGCAAAGTGGAAACTTCTGGTTTCTTTGGAAAGTCAGTTATGTGAAATGATGTTTTGCTGGGGCACACAGGCAAAAGGATGTTTTGCTAAAAGCAGACGTGCAGAAGGACTCGAGATGTTCAGAAGGAATATGAATATGACCTCCAGACAGTGGGACCTTGAGCATTAGTTTGCTTAGCTCCACCTCGCTATTCTTCCCTGACAACACTTATGAATTGATTTGCCATACATTGTGTTGCTGAGCTTCGCTTGTGGTGACTTCATAGATAGAAACTCGCCAAAGAACTTCTCATGAGGTTCCTGCGACTTCTTGCCACTTGGACTAGACTCAGGCTGGTTGGCCAGTTTCACGGTTTCTCCTGGGTTGAACTGCAGTTGCTGATTCGTGTGTGGTGTCTGCTGAGTGGACTGGTCTGTGCTGCTGATCCATGTTTGGTGGACTGGACTGAGAACAACGAAGATTGGAATTGCTCCAAAGAACTATTTCTAAACAGCTCCACTTTCCCGTATCTTAATAATCTTTCTTCCTATTACCTCTGGTGGGTGGTAGGCTAGAGGAGAGGTAACACCCTTATAGGTTGAGAAAATTTTCTTTGCTTACAAACAGATAAATCAGGAAAAAAAGAATATATTTACCAGTCTTCACACTTAGGAAGCTCTGGAAGGTTCTATAGTGAACAATGGTGTGACAGAGAAAGTGGCTGAATCTGGGACTCATGAGTCCATGGCTGGTACTCATGTACCCCAGGATGGCCTCAAAGTCACTGTACTGCTAAGCATGACCTTGAACTTCGGATCTTTCCACTTTCCATCTCCTCTCATCCCAAATGCTGGGATCACAGTGTGTACCACCATGTCCAAGTCATGTGGTGCTGAAGCTCTAAGCCAGGGCCTTATGCATGTTAGGTGGGCACCCTGCCAACTGACCACATCCCCAGTCCAATGGCTGATTTTTCTGAAATGTAATGACAGGAACATCATAAAGAGGAAAGCCAGAGAAATCTATGATATAACCCAGAGTCAGTAACATGTTAAACACTTATTGTAAAGAAATATTGCATGTAATTGTTCATGAGAAATGCATACACAAGACAAAGTAACCTTAGACAGGAGACACATAAAAAGCTAATTTGCTAGTTGGTTGGCTGATGAAAATGTGGCTGAAGGCTCATAGGGTCTAAACCCTGTACCTTCCCTGGAGCAATGGCTCAGGATGTGCTAATACCATATCTATGGCAACATTATAAACTCTAACTGCCATAAATAACAAGGATTGACAAATAATAAGAATAGCTTTTTAAATTACAGGGTTTTAACAGGCAAAGACAACTTGAAACATGAAAACTCACACACACACACACACACACACACACACACACACACACACACACAGTCTGCCTCCCAGGATAACCTACCAGGGAAACAGAGTCAAGCAGGTGCACACCCCATGCACCTCTTTGAGGCCACACCATGTGAATATACATTTTTCACTATTTGTGACATATTTTTGAGGTTCCTTTGAAAATACCACCTTTCTGAATGAATATTTTAAAATTCGGTTTTTAAAAATCTCTATATAATATCCAGTCCTATGGATTTTTCTCATGTGTATGCCTAATTCCCAGCCACTGGGCAAATTTTATAGGTAGAGGTAAGGCAGGGTGTTTACTGTGCAAGCACAGGGAAGCCCATGAAGGATGAACCTCACCTCACCAAATCATGCTTTCAGGCAGGAGTGAGTGCTTGCTGGGCCATGAGTCTTCAGTCTGACGAACAGTCTGTATCTCATTATCATTCCCTCTAGGTCACCTCATGGACCAGGCAGGCTTGTGGTTGGAGCTCAGGTTGTTTCCAGTCTGTGAGCTGCTTCACTCAATACCCTTCTCTGCAATAGCCACCAACAGCCACTTACTGATCAGTTTTGAGAGACGGGTGCCTAAGGTAGCAAGCACACCATTGATTGATTGTTATTTCAACAAACAGAATTTGGGTAAATAGAGGCCATGGTAAACCCTACCCCCAAGAAAGAGTCTCATTGAGTAAGCCAGAAAGACAAAAGTTTTGGTGGGACAGATGCTAGAACTCTCTGAAGGTCCCAAGCACATATGACAGTCATCTCAGCCACCTTTAAGAAGTGCTTTGATCCCACATGTACATATTCTATAATTAATGTATTGGGTAGTGTTGGACAAATGCTACTTGAGAGAGAGGAGGAGGAGGGAAGGAGGAAGAGGGAGAGCAAGTAGGCAGGAAAAAAGGAAGGAAGGAAGGAAGGAGGGAGGGAAGGAAGGAAGGAAGGAGGGAGGGAAGGAAGGAGGGAAGGAAGTGATCTCATAATGTCATCTTTCTCACTGTAGGCTACTAGGAGGCCCGATCCTCCATCCTTAACTCTAAATGGACAAAAGGATACTGAACGAGGTCAAGTGAAGCTAACATGGTTTTCAAGCCCATTTTGTGTTGGAAACTTCTTTACTCTGATTCTAGTGGAGAGCATCCTGCTCAGCAACACTGCCTCTGAAATAGGGGTGATTAAATGGATCAACCCCAAGATGTATTGCTCCTTTAGAGAGAGGTTTCTTATGTTGTGCTTGCTGGACTTCCAACTTTTGTTTTGGAGTGTGTTTCTTACCCACACTTTAGCCAGCAGCATGTCTTTACGGGCAGTGGTGGCGCATGCCTTTAATCCTAGCACTTGGGAGGCAGAGGCAGGTGGATTTCTGAGTTCAAGGTCAGCCTCGTCTACAGAGGGAGTTCCAGGACAGCCAGGGATACACAGAGAAACCCTGTCTAGAAAAAACTAACCAACCAACCAAACAAACAAATGAAAGATTCTATACCCCAGGGATAGGAGAGATGCTCAGTAGTTAAGAACACAGATTGCTCCTCTAGAGGACATGAGTTTGATTCTCAGCACCCATGTCAGCTGGGTGACACTACCTGTCATTCTAGCTCCAGAGGATCTGATTCTCTTGCCCTTTATACAATTCTTCACACCTCTACAAATAATTAAATATAATAATAATATACCTTTAAAACCCTGTAGTCCAGTCTTCTCCAGACCCTAGTACTCTTTGCTCTGAAATGTCATTATATTGCTATTTTGCCTGTTAAGCAAAGATGCTCTGGACCAGAGATGGTGTTTAAACATGGCTTCCATATATAGCTCCATGGTGAGACTCTACCCACATGCAGCAGGTTCATCACACAGACACAGCCCCACTAGTGATATAGCCACTTGAGGACGATCTCTCCTGACTTCCCTGACATCCATACCAAAGGTCCAGATTCATAACCAGCTGAGAAAACTGTGACATTTCTAGGATGTTGCTGCATGGGTTAGGATGACCCACCTGACTTACCAGGAAGTTCCCTGGCAGACATGTCTGACTGCTTTGTCTCTGGACTCAGGCTTTCCACAGCTTCATGGAGGAGCTGTGATTCCCAACAGTGTGAGTACAAGTCAGGGGGCCCCAAATCCAGATTGTCTGCTGTTGGTTGTGCCTACAGGTGAAGACGTGAGCAGGGGTGACCACATGGGTAGGGGACAGTGGTGGGCACTAACTGGGAGGTAATGGTGGACACTCTATCTCAATGCTGCAAGTGAGAGACACAGGGATGAAGCTTCCTGAGATGGTGTGTGTGTGTGTGTGTGTGTGTGTGTGTGTGTGTGTGTGTGTGTTAATCAGGTCTCTGCCTGTTTCCAGTCCTCAGAATTATCCTGAGTTTCATGAGCTACACATTACTTCCTATTCCTTTGTTTTCTGCTGAGCTACTGTATTTGCCTCTCTGGAAATTTTATGTTGACTTAACATTATGAATAGTATGGCTAGGTATAAATTTTCAGGTTGAAAAATGGTTTTAAAACATTGATAGTTTTCATTATCCTATGATCCTAAGGGTTGGGGTTTTATTGCTGTGAAGAGACACCATGACCATGGCAACTCTTATAAAAGAAAATATTTAATTGGGCCCAGCTTACAGGTTCAGAGGTGTAGTCCGTTATCATCATGGTGGGAAGCATGGCAGGGTGCAAACAGACATGGTGCTGGAGAAGAGCTGAGAGCTGGATCTGCAGGCAGTAGGAATGGAGAGTGAACCACTGGGCCTGGCTTGAGCATCTGAAACATCAAAGCCCGCCCTCAGTGACTCATTTCTTCCAAAAAGGCCACGCTTACTCCAAGAAAGCCTGACTTCTTAATACTGACACTTCCTATGAGCATATGGAGACCATTTTCATTCAAACTAACACACTGAGGAATCTTATATGACCTGCTTTTGAAATGTCTCAATAAAGTAGTCTGTTCTTTCTAGAATATATTAGGAATGAAAAAAGTGTGTGTACAATTCTACACAATTTCAGTAGCCATGCCCAAAGGTGAATCTTTTTGGCTTTCTCTTTTCTCTATCCTTTTTTATATTCAATAGTTCCATTCTAAGGACTACTGATAACTTTGATCTTCTCTTATTTTTTCTGCTTCCTTGCAAGTCTGCTTTTCAATTGTCGAGCTTCCTGTTATGAGGCCTGACACCCACAGTGTGCTTCCTTTACTACACATCCATCCATCTATTCTGTATGCAAATGCTTCCAGCAAATGGAGGTTTGCAACTTCCTGCGATAGTCTGTTCAACAGTGGACTTCCTGTTGAAAACTTCTAGACCAGTGAGGTGGCTCAGTCAGTGCAGTGCTTGCCTTGTAGGCACGAAAACAGAAGTTCTGTTCCACAACCCTTATGCACAATGCCAGGTGTGGTGGCGAAGGTTTGTAATCCCAGCACTGGAGAAGCAGAGACAAGAGGATCCCTGGGGCTCCGTTGCCAGCTAGCCCAGCCTAATTGGTAAGTTCTAGGCAACTGAGAGACCCTGTTTCAAAGAAAAACAATAGAGATGCATGAGGAACAGCCCCTAAAAGTTGTCTTCTAACTTTCTTTCTCTGTCTTCTTTTCTGTCTCTCTCATACACACACACACACACACACACACACACACACACGAGAGAGAGAGAGAGAGAGAGAGAGAGAGAGAGAGATTCCTTGTGGGAAGCTTCTTTTCAGCTCCTCAGTGTTCATCAGAAACCTTCTGTGGGTCAGGGTACAGCGCCACCTAAACTGTTCCCTATAAAACCCTGTCTGTGCTTTCACCCCTTGGTTTCTTTACTAGGCCAATGGTTGTCACTTCTAGTTGTTCTTGCATTCCATTCTACACATCTGTCTCCTAGCCTCCTATCCCACAAACGCTCAGTCACTGTGGTCTGTGATTACCCACATCTACATTCTCCTCTGCAGCCTCTCCACGACTGAGCACCAACTCTCTGCCCTGAATGGACACCCTCTTCTCTCTCTGGCCATTTTATATGACATTCCCATGTCCAGCTCTCTGCTTTTTTCCCCTTCAAATCTGAAGCGCGTTATTCTCATGCAAGGAGTTTGGGACTAGGTGTCTGTGATTCCCATCTCATCTTTGCCACTAATTGCCTGAGTAGCTCAGGCAGCAGAGCTAAATTTTCTCAGCCTCTGTTTCCTTCGTCGGCATATTTCCCAGCACCAGTCTTTGGATTGGAGCCAGGCAATAGGAAAGGTTTTACAGCTCCACAGCTAAAGGAATCCCGGGGGACACAGATGAACATGTGTAGAATCTCAACTACTGATCTGAGTGGGGCTATTTCTATCCTTTACATTAGAATTTTCTAGAATGGTTTAGTGGGCAGTTAGGATGGAATGTAGTTGTTGATTAAATTGTCTTTTTATTATAATAAGCAACATCTGTTCAATTTTTATCTTCCATGAATAATAATAATTTAATTTATTGTTAAATTATAATATATTATGTATATTAATTACACATAAATTATATTATATATATATACTAAATTATATAAGGAAGAAGAAGAAAAAGTAGATGAAGAAAATTTAAGATATTTCCTGCTATAAAAAAATGAAAAGTTGGCCATTTTGTTGTGCCCATCCCCTCTCATGGTGACCAGTGATCTCTTAACACACAAAGACAAGGAACAATGGGTTAAAGAATTCTTCCTTTCCAAAAGTCAGAACTGTGTGAGCATAGCGACCAGGACTCTGATTTTCTTTTGTAGAGACAACTATGACAACAGTATTTACAACCCGTGTGATACGTTTTTACAGTAAACTCCTTCAAATGCTAGTAGTATAGTTAATCTGCTCCTTTTGAAGAATATAAAGCCCTGAGTTTTTTCCTGCCCCATCTGTCACTGGAAATCTGAGACTGAGGACCATGGCTCCAACACAGAGCTTACTGGGTTTGCTCTGTATACCAGCTCATTTTCTGTTGATTTCAGCCCTTTTATCATTTTTTCATCATAAAAAGCCATGCCAAAACCTTTTCTGAGGTAGAGCATAAATACTAAGCAAAAGATAAAAGGAGTTTTAACATTACATATATGTTAGTATATGTATGTATGTATGATCAATGAATACTGATTACATGAACCAACAGTAAGTTTACACAGCAAGGAGATATTCTACTCTGCCCACTTCCAGACACTATAAACAAGAATGGGATTTGATTTTTTGGTACTTTACCATTTTTGTGGTAGACAATCTAGGAATAAATACCAAAGGCTTTAAAATGTGAATGGTTTCTGACCATGGACCTCTCCCCTTCTTTCTGAACATAATTAAGGATTGTTACAAAGACCATTCTAAGTGGGACCATAGTAACAGAAAACGATAACCAGCTTGGAGGGACAGCAGCCTAGCATGCCACCATGTTTCATCCACACAACAAAATACTGTGCAGCCGTTGTCTGTGATTTCACACCGGCTTGCTACTGTCTTAGTGAATAAGGCAGGTGATCAAGCAGGACACTACATTGACAGTGTGTTCACAAAAACGATAGCAGCTAATATCCTGAAGGTAAACTTTAACCTTTTCTTCTCTTTTCTTACCTTTTTATTACATCTATTCATTTATGTGGCTCTGTCTGTGTGTAGGCACATGCCTGCCAAGGAACATGTCAGAGAACAACTTTATGGAGTCAGTTGTCTCTTTCTGTCAGGTTAGACTGTAACAGAGCCCTAGACCTTAGCACAGCTGACTCATGATGGAAGCACCGTTCAGGCCATAAAACACAGCATGTAGACAGCACCAGCTACCAGAATGAAAACCAAGATCTAATTCATCAAGGTCCCTAGTTCTGGGAAAGTCTCTAAATGTACTAAACTTGCTCTTTGGCTTCTGCAGTTCTGCTTCTGGCTAACTGCTCTTGTTGACTGGAGTGTATCAACCCAGGATATGATTTTTGCACTTAAAAGCCACACTGAGAAAGGATCTGGACTACACTGGGATCCCAAATACCCAGTGTAGTCCCTGGCTGGCTAAGACTTCCCATTGGCTCAAACCCATCTCTGAGTAGTCTTCTCAGATAGATATCCCACAACAATGAGCTTTACCCACTGAACCATCCCAATGGCCACCTTTATGTTCTGCTCTGTTCCCTTTCAATGAGCCTGTGATGTTTATGTGGTGTGAGAAATTTAAGCTAATGTTTTGAAAGCCAAGAACATACCTGTCATATCCCATACAGTGGGACCTTGTGGTTCTAGAGGACAGAGTCTATCATGGTGCCCAAGGTAGGATGTAAGGCTGGCAAAGCACGTTGTTGGTAGTAGGAACCTGGATGACCACATTTCAATTCACACACAAGAAACCAAGAGAACAGAAAGTGGGTTCAGGCTGTACACATTTAAAGCCCACCCCCATGATATACTTCCTCCAGTGAGGCCCTACTTCCTAAAGGCTCTACAACCCCACCCCCCACCCCAACCAGAGTCATTCACTGGATCAAGTGTCCGTATATACGCGTCTCTGAGGGACATTTCTCATTCCAAACACCACACCCTTCCTATGTGACTGATGTTATATTTAATGGCAAATACGACACTTTTGACATGGCCCTGGTAATCCAGCATGTTCAAGTTTATGCGACATTTTTTTTTCTTCCTACAGTGTGGCCATAATTTGGAGTACTCGACCTTTGGAGGGGGCAGTGGGCACGAACAGGTTGGAGCAGGATGGGTCACACCAGCTCTTCCAGCCACATCTTACATCCTGAGATCTTGGTAAATGTATCCACCCTCGAGTAGGAACCAGCATGGAGCATATGCAGACATGCTCACATAAACAAAACCTTTTACCTTCCATGAATCCAGAACTAATTGGCTCAAACTTCCAGATGCCATGGCCTCAGACATGTAGGAGTCTTCCTCAAATTTTTGAGACTAAAATCATCCCCTCCGCCTCCCCATCATTTATCCATTCACATGTGTGTAAACGAATAGAGCAATACAAAACAAAGCCTTCTTTGCTCAAGATATCTGTCGGTGTAGCATAGATTTCCCTGGTGCAAGGCCTGCGTTTCTTAAATGAGAAACAGAAGGAGGGATTTCTTAAGCTTAATGCACCCATTTCAGATGAACCATATGTGCTACTAACCCAGCACCCATGATGCTTCACTGTCATCTCTCCCAAACGTCTGAAAATATAGATTCCTCTTTGCCTCCCCTCACCGCCTCCTGTGGTGAGGAAGGCAGTCTCTGTCCCACCATCCCTTGGGGTCTCACTCCCTCAACATCTTGGAAAGTAACAGCATCTAACATGAACTGTGGCTGCCACTATCACTTAGAGACTGTGTTAAGTCCATTCCACAGCCTTGTGGTAGGCAGCTCCCCAAGAGGAACCTGCTGGCCTTGCCTCATCACATAAATAATGAACTGTAGCGGCTGTTCAGAAACTGGGACTTGTCTCCGGAGCTAGAAGAAACAAATGGACAACCTCGTGTTTGTCCTCTGTGTCTCTGTTAAAAGGCAGGAGAGCTTCGTGCAAACATGATATTTTCTCAGATGTTCTCTCGTTCGAGATGAGCCCAAACAAGCGCAGCTGGCTCCATCCCAGAAGGGACTCAGGCAAACAATTTCACTATTCTGTTCTAATTTAACTCATCGTCTTGTTTTTAAGCAGTTGGAGAGAAATGAGATGGCTCGGGGGAAGAGGCAGATATGAAGTTGAATAACTGTAACGTGACCGAAAGAGAACAATGCAAAGCAGTGGGCTTCGCTTGCACGCATAGGATTGGAATGGCCCGATGAGCCCGGTCTTGCCTGGCAGTCTTCCTGCTTCCTCTACCTGACTGCACCTTGGTAAACACTGTTGTGCCTGGAGCCTGCTAGAACCTAGTCTCATGTGAGTGGGTGGCATGTTTGTTGCTGCGATCCCCTCCTCTGATTTGGATGCTGTCTGAGAGTGGTCTGCAAAGGCTCGTGTGTAGGAAGCTTGGTCCTTCGGTTGCTGGTGTTTGGGGATGGTGGCACTTTTAAGAGGTTGGACTTAGTGGGAAGTCCGTAGGTCGTTTGGGAACTCTGAACCTGGATGGAACTGTAGGTCTCTGGACTGTTTGTTGGCTTCGTGTTCCCTTTGGCATCTCATCTCTTCCCTACAGGGAATCTCGTTTGTGACAGGCTAAGGCCAAGGGGTTGTCCTTGAAGCTCCAAACTATCCATTAAATAAGGATTATTTTTCTTATAAAGTTAGACTGCCAGGGGGCATTCTGGTATAATAACGCAACTGAAGTACCTGGAAGAAGGGAGGGAAAGTCTAGAGATTGGAGAACCTCTGTTTGGGCCACAGAGAAGTGATGTAATCAGAGCAAGAAGTGATGTAATCAGAGCAAGAAGAGCAGGCACCCCCCCTTCCAGGAGGAATCAGGAGAGACAAGAATCCAGATTGCGGTCTCCTCTTCCTTTCGGATTTGAGTCAGCAATCCTCACTCCTGAGCTTAGAAGGTAGAGGAGGCTTAACAGACCTCAAATGTCAGTCACCTGGCCCAGAGAGCAGGAGCAGAGAGCTGGGACAGAGGAGAGACAAACGCCAGGTGTCCTGTTCAACAACGCTCCACCCACACGTGCCTGTTCTGGTTGCAGCAGGCACAACCAGTGTCCCCCACATGGGTCCATCTTCCCTACAAGTGGCAATGGTAGTTCCTATCTACTCTTGGTTCTGCCTGAACCCCTTCAAGCTGGTACTTACTCCATCACTTGCCTCCTTCACTGGTCTAGATTGAAGGTTCCATGGAGTTAGGAGTGGTGTCTTATCCCACCATCTTATCCCTGGTGCTTAGCCAAGCGACCTGTCATTCAGTGTTTACTGGGGAATGACACAGAATAAAATAAAATGCACTACATCATCGATGTAAGAGGTCTGCATCTTTTTACTTTGTGACATAAAGTTATATATTTTGTCTTAGGATTTTACTGCTGTGAAGAGATACCATGACCAAGGCAACTCTTTAAAGGACAACATTTAATTGGGACTGGCCTTCAGGTTCAGAGGTTCAGTCCATTATCATCAAGGTGAGAGCATGGAAGCATCCAGGAAGAAAAGGGGCTGGAGGAGCTGAAGGCTCTACTTCTTGATCTGAAGGCAGACAAGAGAAGACTGGCTTGCAGGCAGCTAGGATGAGGGTCTTAAAGCCCACCCCTACAGTGACACACTTCCTCCAGCAGGCCACACCTACCCCAACAAGGCCACACCTCCTAATAGTGCCACTCCCTGGGCCAAGCATATACAAACCAACACACACACACATACACACACGAGTATGAGTGTGCACACTTGTGCAGGCACCCAAGTATATAGAGGCTAGCTATATCTTATTTTATGAAATACAGTCTGTCACCGAGCCTGGAGCTCTCCAATTGGCTGGATTGACTGGCCAATGAGCCAACAGATCTCTTTCTCTAGCACCAAGATTACAGACATGTAATCATGCAGGTACACAATGGAATATGATATGTTTACCCTTCACTGTATCTTCTCCATCATGTCCCTCTCCTAACTTCATATATAACCCACTGTGGTGGTTTGAATGAGATGCCCACCACAGTCCCAGGGATTGAAGACTTGGTTCTCATTTGGTGCTGCTATTTAGGGAGGTTTAGGAGGCGGGGCCTTCCAGGAGGAAGTACGTCACTGAGGGCAGGCTTTGTGAGTTTAAAGATGCAAGCCACTCCCGGTGGATTTTTCTCTACTTTGTACTTATACAGTTCAAGATATGAGCCCTCAGCTGCCTCTCCATCTACCATGGCTGCTCCATGCTGCCTTTGCTTTACCAGCACTGACTCCAGCCCTCTGGAATTGTAAGCCCAAATAAGGCCTTTCTTTTATAAGTTGTCTTGGTTATGGTGTTTTATGATAGCAACAGGAAAGTAACTAAGTCCAAGCACTCACTAAGGCCAGCTAGTGCTGCCTGTGTTTACAGGAGCAGAGGGCCATCTGCTGGAGCCACACCTGTGGCCAGATCCTCCAACAAGAACAAGTCTCCCTGTCAAGTGTCAACTCCTAAATAGCTCCTCGAGGCTTATGAGGAGGACCAGGGCCTGCAGATTGTCTATCTGTGCCAGAATTGTGGCTAGCCCAGTCTTGCCCTGGTAGCTAGCATTGCTGTGAGCTCATGAGTGGGCTAGCTATGACATCTAGAGCTAGGACAATGCACTTGCCTAGCTTGTTGAATCGACAGAACTGGACTAGTTTCACTGTAAGTCCCTTTGTAACAGTGGTTCCCAGCCTTCCTAATGCTGTGACCCTTTAATACAGCTCCTCATGATGTGGTAACCCCAACTACAAAATCTCTTTTGTTGCTACTTTATAACTGTAATTTTGCTATTGTTATTAATTGCAATATGCAAGATATCTAATATGTGACCCTGTGAAAGGGTCATTCAACCACCCAAGGGGTCATGACCCACAGGTTGAGAACTCCTGCTTTATAATAACTATAAATTGAGTGGTGCTCCCAGAAGTCATTGTGCAAGCCCAGATCCCTCAATGCCCCCAGAAGTCATATGTGCAAGCCCAGATCCCCCAAGACCTCAGGCTATGACAGCCTTATGGATAGGACCTTCTGAGGTCCTATCCATAAGGCTGGTTAAATACGATCCTGGACTGGATCCAGGCTGGAGGATGAGGTTAAATACGATCATGTGACGTGGCCCCACGTACAGTCCAGGGGAGAGACCCGGAGAGAAATTGCTCTGTCATCACTACCACCCTGGACCCCCAGCCTACAGACTCTGAGAGCTGAGTCCCTAAGCTGCCGCAACGCACCTGTGGCTCACAGTCAGTTCGTAGAGGCTGGAGGGGAGCTATGGGTAGGATTTGCAGAAGAGCACATTTTCTGGCTTGAGAATTCTGAAAATTTCATAAGGTAATATAGAAAAGCGAAATAAAGAAAAAATTCTACGTTTCCTTTTTAGACAACTTTTAACATCCTTAGCACTCCAATCAAGGGCTTAAAATGTAATTTCAGAAAACACACTTCCTGTGGGACATGACTAGGATTTGGCCCCACAGAATCCATAAAAGCAGACGGTGTGGGGATTATTTGCACGGCACTGCAGACCTCTATGAGAGCTGAGGTGGAATCGGGTTTGAGAGCCCCATGTCAGACATAGTCATGGGTGGCTTGGTTCATGGACCGAACAAGGCTTTCTATACAACAGATGAACATTCCAGCAAAGAAGCACTGAGCCACGTGTGTGCATGTGCATGCGTATGCGTGTGTGAACATGTAGAGACTTGAAGGTAACAATGGGCATCTTCCCGGAACTCCCCTTTATATATTAAATGGGTCTCCCATCGAATCCGGAGCTTACTGATTCTGACTAGCTACTCAGCTTAGCCCACTTCCGGCATTTTAGGAAGACTACCATGGCAACCTAGAGTCTACGTTGAGTGCTGGGGATTTGAACTTTGGTCCTCATGGTGGCACAGAAAGTGCTTTATCCATGGAGCCATCTCCCTAGTCCTCAAATGTAGTATTTTTAAAGTAACCTTTTGGGAGCCGATTAGTAATAACTCACAGTCAGAAAAGCTCTCCCCAAATGCAGGAACTCGGCATCCACAGGTAATCGTGGAACAAATACAGACTCTGGGAACTCAGTCCTAGATGCTAACCACTCTGCTGTGGTCAGTCTGGCCTGACATACTCACACAGTACGATCACCCCATCTAGGCCTTGTTTCCCTGGATCAGTGGTTCAATAAGACAGCCTAGCTTGCTTGTGTCTGGGGGCAGTGTCAGACACAGGTGACTTAGGGGAATGAGACTGCCGGAGGCACACCTGGACCACAGTGGCTCCCCAGGAACCCTTGGGTGCTCAGTAGAAACAGGTCTGCTGTTCATCCCTCACAATAATTTCCCTCAGGAGGAGGCTCCTCTGAGAATGGATGTGGTGAGCAGGTCCTGAGATCCCCTAAACCTAGGCTGGTTCTAAAACCAAACATCTTAGTTTTTGAAGCTCCAGAGTGAACGGGAAAGTATATCAAGTCCCTTGATGACCTTTGAGGACTTAGACCCTTCTGATAGGAGATTGTTCAACAAGTGTCATAGAACTTAAGTTGGCACCAGCTCTTGGAGGGTGGAGGCAACAGACATGGCTACTCATATCTGTAGATTTTTTATCATTTAGCATTCTGAATTTGTAGTTTTTCTTTTAGAGCTCAGAATCCAGTGGTCAGTGATCTTTGGGAAGGATGCCGAGACACGCAGCAGCACCTTGGTGTTTCGTCTTCAACACAGAGTGAAGCAAAAGCTCTGCCCAGGGCTGACCCTTTTGAAAGCCTGGCAAGAAGTGTTAGCTACAGTCATAGGCAAGGTCACCGTGAAGGAACCCATCTCCTGCACATGCATTTCCTAACTCTCATTACTGGACCCCATACTCAGCTGACCTTTAATCTTTGACCCCATCTACTGCTACCTACTACCTGGTGTCCTCAGTTCCTATATTTTGATAACCCCAGCTGCCTTCTCTTGTGACAAGAAACAAAGGGGAAGGGTGTGTTCTTCAAGGCTAAAGCAAGTTAGCTTGCGGTTTAATTCCTAGTAATGGTATGAAGGGGTGTTTCTCGTGTTCAGATGAAATTATCCGCTGTCTCCCATACGAAAGGCAGAATGCTCGAGGGCTGGGGTGACAGATGGAGAGAATCTGAACAAAAGCCAAATGCTTTTCTCCAGCCCAAGCCCCGTGTGAACGGGAGAGGTCTGGTTAACATCCCTGCGTACGCCCATCTGTAATATGAAGTCAGCGACACCACACACCATGGCCTCTGATGCCTGCAATTTAATAAAGTGAGAACCCAACGCAAGGGCTCCCTGAAGCAGTGATATTCTCTCCTGTTGGATCACATTTCCCAGCCTGTGTGTGAGCATAGAGAAGATGGAGGCAGGACTCGGGAGGCAGGCGAGGACATCCTCTGTTGGTCAGAGTCTCTCCCATTCAAAGGAGACCTACAGCTTGGCAGAGTGACCCCACAATGCCTTCATCCCTGAGACCCTTCTAACCTTCCCATCTGCCTTGATGTCAAGGGTCTGGCTTCCCAGGGAAGCTCACGGTCTCGCATCCTGTTTCGTTTTCATTTTCAACGGTTTTATATTTAAAGTGTTTTTAAAGGCTTAATTTTTAAAGGGCTTTTTAAAAGTAAGGTAATTGGTAAAGCTTTTCAAGGAAGGAAGAAACAGAGGAAGGGAGAGAAGGAAGCAGGAAGGGAAAGGAAAACAAATACTTTCTGAACAGTCTAGCCCCGATTCCAACTACTGGCTCTTCTACGTCTGTCTTACCAGTGGGTGTTAGGTGCATGGTTTTAAAGACACAGTTGTGGTTGTGTGTACACAGTTCTGCACCCAGTTATGTATGTCACATCACATCATGAGAGGAACCTCTAGACATGTTGGTGGTATACCTGCTGTGTGCTGGGACAAGCCCAGGGGTCACTGCACACCAGTCTCCACCTGCAGAGAGCAGTAATGATGAGGGCGGAAGTCCTGGCTCGATGGGAAGAGAGCTTGCCTAGCATCCACAAACCCTGGGTCCAGTCCCCAGCACCCAATATACTCACTGAGGTGTGCACGCCTGTAATCCAGGCACTAGGAAGTTAGAGGCAGGGAGATTGTTTTCAGCTATATAGCAAGTTCTAAGCAACCCATGAT
This sequence comes from Rhynchomys soricoides, assembly GCA_019843965.1. NCBI lineage: Eukaryota > Metazoa > Chordata > Mammalia > Rodentia > Muridae > Rhynchomys > Rhynchomys soricoides. The sequence goes on along the minus strand of JADRCH010000116.1, from coordinate 2,166,756 downwards.
ACATGAAACCTTGTCGAAACAAGAAAGAAAGAAATCATTGAATTTATAGCACTGATTCTCAACCTGTGGACCGGGACGATTGGGAAACATATTTCCAGTGGCCTTAGGAACTGAGACACTACGCGGTAACAAAATTACAGTTAAAAAGTAGCAAAGAAAATAAATTTATGGTTAGGGATTCCTAAGACCATTGGAAATATCTGTTTTCCTATGGTCACAATCCACAGGTTGAGAACCACTGATCTACAGACTTAAAAAAAAACAGGAAGAAGCAAAGTTATATATTTAGCAAAGCATCCGACAGTCTGTATGTGCTTTTCTAAAAGAATAAAAAAAAAATGAAGCCTGTAAATGGAAAATTGAAGAGGAGATGTAAACTCAGCAGCCTCACCCAGCTACCCAAGGTTACAGGCCCTACTCTTGAGTCCTGTCCCCAGCACCTGTCTGTCTGGTCCAATCCTGATCCCCCCACCCCACCCCATCCTCCATCCTGGCTTCTGGCCCTGGAACTTGGCCATGTAATGTGTTCTCCCTAAGAACCAAGCTAGCTCTGTGTTTCTAGTGAGTCTCTGGGCCTGCTTCTTGGCTGTTTAACCTCTGGTTCTAGGACCTGTTTCTAAAGTACATGATTGGTGCCAGTGTCTGGACCAACAGGAGCCCCTGACTTGAGTCTTTTGGTCTTAAGAGTCACCCACATACCTGGACACTTAACAGGACTCACCCAGACATCTGGGACTTCCCTCAGTGCCATGTGGTCCCAGACCATCCCTGGCAATGCTACCATTGCTTTGGTCACCACCTTGGTCTTCTGACATCATTTGCTTTGAGTCTCTCTAGGCCTACCATTGCATAGACAGCTCATTCAAAAAGTCTAGAACATTTCTGAGATGTCCCAGGATCTGTGATCACTTCAGGGTGACCAGGAATGCTATGAGGATGTGATACAAATGTGCTGTGATATAATGCAGCAGCAGCAGCAGCAGCAGCCAGGAGTAAGAGGGTACCTGATGGGTCCATGCCGTGGTGTCCCCCTGAGAAATCACACCATGTGACAGGCGTAGTATAAGTTTATTGTGGGAAGAGAGGGGAGCAGGGACCTGGAAAAGGATAGAGTCAAAGAAAGGGCGGGGCAGTGGGGGCAGAGAATGGGGCAAAAAGAGAGGGGGAGGGAGAGGGAGGGGAAGGAGGGAGAGATGGAGGGGGAAGAGAGAGATAACTGGGGGGGGCAGAGGAAAGGAGGGAGGAGGACGAGGAGGACAACAACGATGAAGAGAGGTGGGTAGGTAGCGAGCAGTCCTCTTAAAAGGTACCACACCTGGCTCGCATCTGCTGGCGGTGCAGGTGGTAATGGTCGCGGTGGTAACGCCAGCTATTGCTAGGCAGCTGTTGGGTGGAGCCTGGTGGAATTGTCTGTAAGCCAATAGGATGTTCTACAAATCCCCCCCCCCCCCCCCCCCCCCACCCCCCCACCCCCCAGCCATCAGAAGCTTGGAAGCCACTAAGATCTTTAAAGGTTCCCATCACTTCCCAGCAGATTCCAGAGAAAGTCTGGCTGGCTTTTAGAGAAAGAGCTGATTCATTCTGTGGTTTTGGTACAATTTTCCAAACTCATTTATTGGAACCACCCTTAGAAACCAAAGCAGCGTGGGCCAAGTTGCGTGCGCAGTGGGGCTCTGCACACGTGCCTCCCGCAGGTTCTAACAGAGGGCCTTTTATCTGAGGTGTGCTTTTGAGCCCTGCTTTGGGTGGGCATTCTGGAAAGGTAGGCGGCTTCTCCTCCAATGCCTGCCAAGGATAGCAGGCACGTGGGCAGGTGACTCCTGAGAGAGGACTCTGGAGGCCTTTGCGAAGCTGCTGGCAAGGCAGGTGGTGAGGGAAGGCTCCTATGTGGCAGGGAGATGAGCGTGTCCAACCGTAAAGAGGACAGATCCTGCGGTGAGTGGGATGCCAGCAATTCCCCAGACTCTGGGACTCTGCCCAAGCCTGGAGTGATGGAGCCCAATGGGAAGGGAAAGACAAAGAGACTAAGAGCTTACCTCTGCTCAACCACACTGTAATGGAGGGATGGGAGCAGAGGGAGACACTGAGAGGTGCCAGGATGACATGAATACATCTCTAATCCCAGCACTCAGAGGGGCTGCCAGAGGACCACTGGATGCGCTAGGCCAGCCAGGAGTACTTAGAGACTCTTGTCTCAAAACAAACAAACAAACAGGATTAAAGGAAACAGGGGCCTGGGGCCTGGATGGGTTAGTGGAATGTTGCTATGCAAGCATGAAGACCTGAGTTCGAATCTTACGCATTCAAATAAAAGGCTGGGTATGGTGCTATGGGGGTGGTGGAGAGAAAAAGATCCTGGGACTGTTCATCCAGTCTTGCCAATTGTTGACAACTGACATGGACCTCTGAGTTCCACACGTGCATATGCTTGTGTGCACACAGCCACACACATGTGCACACATGCACGCACCACACATGTACATACAGAGACAATGACATTTTGTGTCTCAGTGAAGTTATAACAGGAACCACATGCCCAGGACATCAAGAGGCCTGGTAGATATGCCAGGTTCAAAGCTGAACTTTCCCAGCTTAACACCCCCGACACCACTCTAAAACTTACTGCAGAAGACTAGGGCTATATAGCTCAGCTTGTAGAGAGCTCTTGCCTAGCAGGCAGGAAGCCCTGGGTTTTATTCCCAGTGCCTTATAAATGGGGGATGGTGGTGCACACCTATAATCCTAGGAGTGAGGAGGGAGAGGCAGGAGGATCAGAAATTGATGTTTATTCTCAGCTACAGTGAGTTCAAGGCCAGCCTGGGCTACATGGGACCCTATCTCAAAACAAAACAAAACCACATCTTTCTCCTTTGGACCAGTTCATGCTTGGTATACTTGCCGGGAGGGACTGGGAGGCAGGATATTCCAGATGGTTTTTCTGAGAGCTTTGAGATGGCACTTGAAATTTCTGTGCTCTTCTTTTGACTGGTGGTGAACAAGGAGCCTGTTTCTACCTTCCCAAACACTAGCTCAAAATCCTATTTCCAAAATTCACCTTTCCCGACTTTCAGTTACCCCCAAGCCTGCGGCTTGCATGTGCCACTGCCTGAAAACCTAACCCCCTGCTCATATTTATTTTCTCACGCCTTGGTGTAACTGTTCAGGGCAGGAGCTTTGGTCCTCAGCCCCTGTGCTCCATCCCATGGCAGGCCTGTTGATTTTGACTGAATTATGACTGCTGTGATTCATCTGGTCATTTCAAAAACTCATTAAAACCCAGTTTGTCTAAGTTTTAGTTGTAACCTGATCCAGTTGCTTTGTTGAACTTATTTCACTGGGGTAGGGGTGTTGGGAAGTGTAAACCAGGACTGCATGATTAATTGCTCAAAGTGATTGGGAGTTTACTTCCCACCTCCAACATTTCTCTTCTTCTTGTTAAAAGACCAAACCCAAGCCAGCGTTTCAAAGAAAGGGGGCCATTCCTATGTGAGGTGGAGATTCCTCCACAGGCCCAGGAGAGCTGTACCCAGAGATCTGGCACCCAGAACTGATGGGGACCCTCTTCCTGGGACACATGAGTGTCTCAGCAGTACCCTCAGGATAGTGTGTCACCAGCATGACACCCAGAGAGGTGCCCTTAGAAGACCCTGTCTCTTTTGCTGAGATCATACAAGAGAATCAGCAGATATGACAGAAGCCCAGGCCACATGCCACCCCACCTGCTGTTCTCCCCAGCACAGTCACCTATCAGGAGCGGCTCTGCTTCTCAGCAAATGACTCCTAGACATGCTTTGCTAGCCAGTGTCTCAAGACCAGCTCTGGCCTTTCAGCTTGGCATTCACCCTGCCTGGCCCATTTTGATTCTCACAGTCCTTTCTCTTGGGATTCATGAAGATATACAATATGAGGCCTACACACAGGAATTTTTCAATCCAGATGAGCCCAGGGATTACTGCTTCTTAGCCCTTCAGTTTTAAAGGGTAGATGGAGAGATCAGCCCTATCCCAGTCCCCAGGGAAGGGCTTTATTGTGTCCCTTTGTGTTCATCCCGGGAGACCAAGCACAGGCTAGCATGGCCTCCAGCCCCATGCCTGACTTCAGAACCAGTAAGCTACCACCACCTGTGGCTATCATGCGCCAAACTCTCATTCTTTCTCCGACCAGAGTGTCCCACCATCCATGTAGCCCACAGGAGAAGACACAGGATGCCTGCCCATACAGTAAGCCTCTCTTTGGTTCTGTTGGACTTCTGCTCTTGGTGACTGACAAAGATGACAGTCTAGAGCAGGAGATGGTCTCAGTCTCTGTACTTAGCTCTCATGAAGGCTTTACAGACAGCAGTGACTAGTGCGTGGCACTAATCATTTAAGGAGCTTGAATGAGATAGTGCCTCTGTTCCCTCTTCCTCCTCTGGAGTGCGAATATCTTATGTCTGTATGGATATGGCACCTGTCAGTAATAAATCTGGTAGCCAGACAATAGGGTATCCTGGAGGCAAAAAGAATTCTGGGATTGTGCCAGCCAAGGGAGATTTGTACAGACAGAGGTGGGAAGACAGACACATGGTACCTGAGCACACAGACAACCAGCCACATGGGAAAATAGAGATTAGGTTACATGGGTTAACTATGATCTGGTCAGAGAAGAGCCAGGCTATATGGCCAAGGCATTTGTACATATATTTTGAGTCTGCGTCTTATTTCTAGAAGCCTGGGGTTGGAAGGAAGAATCAGGCCTAAACTTTAGACTCCTCAGCCTCTCACCTCCATTTTCCTGGATAGAGATATCCCTCAGAGTAAGCCTCAGCAACCACCCACCTGCAGCTCCACCCATTGTTACCCTCTGAGCCTCAAATCCAGGCATCCATCAGTCACACTCATCACTTGCCCTGCCCCTCTGCCATCTTCCTCTGGACAGCAGCACCTCCATCCCTCAGGATGCTTAGTCTTACCACTTCCTCCCAGCATGTTTATCTGTAACCCCCCCTCTGTCTCCATGACCCCTGCCTTAGGCTGAGTCCTTCCATGGTTCCCACTGGATACCCACCAGAGTGCATACACTGAGGACAGATACACTCCACATAGTGTATGTAGCACACACAAAAATACCAGCCACCTTCCTGTATTCTGATTAGCCTTCAAAGGCTAACTGGTTCCTGATTGAAATCCTCAGTGTTTCCACACTGTGCTTGCTACACAATCCATACTGTCGACAGCCTCTGCCGCCCTGTTCACAAACCAGATATCAGCCATGCACACACAAAGAAAATGCAATTGCCTCTGTCAAGAAGGTGTGGCTTTTGTGTGGCTCAAGCACTCCCAGTACTGCAGTATGAGGATCAGGGATGCTAGCTCTTTGCTCAATTCTGTTGAGTATTGTACTGGCTGGTTTTGTGTCAACTTGACACTGGAGTTATCACAGAGAAAGGAGTTTCAGTTGAGGAAATGCCTCCATGAGATCCAGCTGTAAGGCATTTTCTCAGTTAGTGATCAAGGGGGGAGGGCCCCTTGTGGGTGATATCATCCTGGGCTGGTAATCTTGGGTTCTATAAGCAAGCAAGCTGAGCAAGCCAGGAGAAGCAAGCCAGTAAGGAACATTCCTCCATGGCCTCTGCATCAGCTCTTGCTTCTTGATCTGCTTGAGTTCCAGTCCTTGACTTCCTTTAGTGATGAACGGCAGCCTGGAAGTGTAAGCTCAATAAACCCTTTCCTCCCCAACTTGCTTCTTGGTCATGATGTTTGTGCAGGAATAGAAACCCAGACTAAGACAAGCATCGTGTACATCTCATCCAGCCCTTCCTTTTCCTTCTCAGTGTATTAATGTCATCTTTGTAATTACTTTGTAATTACAGAGTTCTAATCTCTCCTCTGAATTCTTTGTCTGGCATTTCTTCGAGGTTGTTTTCATTAGGAGCTTGCGCTGGCTAGTTTCATCAACCTGACAGCCAGATAGAGTCATCTGGCTCGAGACAAAGCCAATCATCAATGAAGAACATGCCACGTGGGTTTGCAGCTAGGTCGATCTGGAGGGGCATTTCCTCAACTGTACCTTCCCTCTTCTCAGATAACCCTGGCTCATCCAAGTTCACAAAAAATAAAACAAAATCCAACTGGGACAGGGTCCCTTCACTAAATTTGTGCCTCAAAAACATAATCTCCAAAGTAGTGTGACCTTTGTGGGGTGACCAAGTCCAGAAGGAGCAGTGATCATTCTTGGGATTGGTAGCCAGACCACATAGACCCTAGAGAGCAGTCTCTCGTCTCTTTCAAACCCTGGCCTTCCTCAACCTTTCTGAGCTCCCTCATCTTTCCTGCCCCATGAGGACAATGGAGAGATGCTTCCCATGGTGCAGCAGTCCATGCCCTGGTCTTGGACTTCTAGCAAGTGTCTATAAGAAATAAACACCTGTTGTTGCCAAGTCACCAATATGTGGAATTCTAAGGAAACAAATATACTCCTGCCAGAATTTTCTCTTTTTAATGTCTGTTCTAGGCCCCTCTGGCTCACATAAAGGTCTGAACCATATATATATATATGCAACTTGTATGATTGGATAAGCTCACCTAGTGGCCATGAGACCATGCCCTGCCAGGAGCACCTCTCAGAACGTTTAGGAGTTAGATAATATTCCATATCCCATTCCACATTTCACCAGACTCCAGGCCTGGTACATCCCTTCAGGAGGACAGTTATCGGCACCTTCCAAAGAAGATGAAAGCTCTTGAGTGGACAGTTAACTCTGCCCTGTGTGCATGAAGTGTTCTACTTTGAACCCTATCCCTGATCAGATGCTCTATCTTGAAGTTGTTTGCGGATCCTGAAAGAGACTCTACCAGTGTCCACAAGGAACACTGGTGAACTTGGCACTCCCCTGGAGCTGGAATCCTCAGTGTGGGTTTTAACGAAAGGGACCAGAATATTGAAAGTACAGAGGTGTCCTTTGTTCCCAGGGGTGCAGTTAACCATGGGTGTGGCTTCTGACTGCATAGGGTCCCTAAGGCCACTCCTTGCTGGTGAAGTAGGTTTCTGATCACAAGATGGTTGATTCCATTCTCAATCACACTCTTCCCGAAGGTACCTCTACAGGTTCCTAGTTTGCCTCTGTCGCTCATTTTGTTTTAACGTTTCTTCCTGTACCTACTAATAATGTGAGGTTTCACACTTCCTTTCTGAAGATTCGTTATTTACAGCTAGCCCTCGGCTGCGATGTTTACTCCAGTAAATCTTCCTGTCTTCTTGTGTACACTGCCAAATCCCTCCACCCCCAAATAATCCAACCCCAAAAGCTGCATCAGAATTTAATAACTGAGGTCATAAATCAAAGCGAAGGTTTTATCCTTTCATTTCACATTCGACAACACAGCTAAATGAGCAACCAAATGCGCACAGGACCCATCAAGCAGGGGGAAAGCCTTTCTTAATCAAAGGCGTATTTCATTTCTGAAAAATTCATCAGAATGAGTTTGGAGTGACTGCGCCTTCTGAACCTGGCAGCTGCACATCTGGAAACCCATTCGTCCCCCCCCCCCCCCTTATATTCAGGAATACAAGTGGGTTTGATTTGCATGCATGAAGTGGTCCCTTGATCTCTTATCTCCCAGGCCATGTGAATGAATTCCTGTGATCCAAGGCTACAATTACTCATATGGATTAAGAACACTGCAATGTGCAGATGGTCCCTGTGATCCAGGATCTGCTGGAAATCAAGCAGAGCAAGCACTGGAAATGTATCGTACAGCCCTGGTGTCTTCCCTGATCCTTCCTGCTGCCTATGGGTAGGGCTTTCCAGAGCCACTGAATTCAGAGGTACCAGGGGTATTTCTCATGCCAGTCCTCCCTGGTCATTCTCCATCCAGAGCCACAGCTGAAGTACCTCATCCAGTTCTGGAAGCCCTGTCAGCCCTAGTCACTCCCTTCCCTCTACCTACCATGTTCTGGTGATAAGGGCCCTCTGCCTGCTCTGGCCAAATCCTCTTATGTGCATGGTAAGTGCCGCCTCTAACCAAGGAAAGATTTCATCATATGTAACAGGCTTGTCCTTCCTATTCACAATGTCCCGTGTGCACAAAACAAAGGGTGAGTGTGAGTAGTTTGGGGTTCTTCACCACCCTGCAAGGGCAGGACTGTAGGCATCCATAATGCCTACCCTCAGTGAACAGCACCTATATCCACAACAGTGACCCCCTGTGGGGCTGCTGAGTGCCTAAGAAAGCTGAAGATGTTTATGATTGAATCTATTCCACCAGAGACAGGAGCCAGAGGGATCCCTTACACTCTCGGATCTCAGTTTCCTATTTTAAATGGCAATGTTTTCTCATATGCTTCTTCCACCAGTTTCTGTGAGAAAGGATGGCAATACACACATGCTGATCATAGCCTAATTCTAGAAGTCATTAACTCTAAGCCCAGTGGGTCAGCCAGGTCATGCTTCCACCCAAGCCCACAGGAAGGACCCTTCTATTTCTTCTTACAGTCCCTGCATGCTCCTGGGAAAGGGACAGCACAGCTCTGGGTCTTCTCATGGGATTCTTTCCCTTAGTGTCCTGCCCAGAGCCCACTCTCTGAGGGACTACCTGACTCCAAACTTCCCCTTTCACAAGGACCAGCCATATTGCATTAGGGTCCGCCAGACTGACGTCATTTTGACTTGGTTATATTTGCAGGGTTGCATTGTGAAGTACTGGGGGAATCAATACTTCCACCAATGTTTTGGGGGATACCAGTCACCCACTAACTTAGTCTGCAGGTGGTATGAGAACTCAGAAGCAGGGTTAGCTCCAGGCTCAACAAAATAGCCATAGGATGTCCTCTCCATACCCTTCCACAACCCAAAACAGTCAAGCTGGGGTCAGCACTGAGGATGTCCTGTGGCCATGAGCAGCCGTAAGCAGTGGGGGACCACTGTGCCATGGGGGCTGCAGGCTCAGCAGGTCCCTCAGCCAGACATGCAAGCTCAGCTTCTGCACCCGCTTCACTGCCTGCACAGCTGCCCTACAAAAGCCTATTACGATAAGAATCAATGTGAGACTCTGAATTGGGCACAAAACTCACTCTCTTTAGAAATCATGAGCTATTCTCCTTCCTGAAAGGAGCAAGATTGTGCTTTGTTCACGCAGAGGCGGGAAAGAGAAAGGATTGAATAAAAAGGAACAATTCAAAAGTGCTGTGAAGACAAATGTTAATGTCTGGAGCAAGCATCAGCTAAAAAAGGCATGCTCCATTTTTAAGATAATGATTTTTACTTATGTGTGTTTGCCTGGATGTGGAGAAGTGCATGTGAGTGTGAGTGTCATCAGAAGCCACTAGAGAGCATCAGATCCCCCGAAACTAGAGTTACAGGTGGTTTGGGACAACCAAATGTGGGTGTTAGGAACCCAACCCAGGTCCTCTGAAAGAGCATCGAGTACTCTTAACCAATGAGAATCTCTCTAGCTTCATATTTTTCTTAAAGAGGACAAGACAGAATCATGTTAAGGTCACAACCAGGGTTTCCAGCTTCTTAGTGTGATGAATCTCTATCCCCACCCCCACCCTGAGAGCCTGTTAACATCTTTGAAGAGTCGTATATAGCAGAACAGTGTCTGTTACTCTCCCAGCCTCTGACAGAGCCCAAGCTCTCAGAAAGGCAACTCTCTGTCCCCCAGCCAGTTCCTGAGCCATGCTTAGCACTGTTGGTCAAGCAATCTGTGATCTCTTAGCAAGTGAAACTGATTTCAAAAGGCACAAACTGGGCCCCTTCTCCCTGCATCACTGAAATAGCTTCGGGGAATGCTGGGTACCTGTCCTTCCACCTGCTAAGGCCTCTAAGTTCTTATCAAGGACCATATGGTTTAACGGTCTGGTGGTGCAGTGATCTCTGTCCTGCTAGTTAACTACTGCCAGAGGTGACAGTGTGGTGACCACTTGTTCCAAAATGAAGTCCTCCTTCTAACAGGTGTCCTCAAAATGACCCTCCACAGGAGTGTACAGTCGCAGTCCTTTCTTCATGCTGGTTTCTCTAAGCAACTCTGCAACACCAAACTGATGCTCTTGCTCTGTGGTACTGTCCTGAACTTTCTCTCCTAGCCATAAAGTTTTACAACTAAAGGGATTTCTACAGTGTTATCAAGGGATCAGGGCCTTGGGGATACCTCATTGATCTCAATACATTGTGACATTTGTCAGTAGGTTCTCTCAGTGTACTTTAAGCAGAGAGCTCTTCTCTGCCCAGCCCCCCTAAACAGACATGCCATATCACAAGTTAAGTATCCTGAGTGTGTGGCCCTGGTCTCAGCCCATAGCATGAAATGCTTAGGGCACTTTCACAGAGACCTTTGTCTATGGACAGACAGACTTCGTCTCAAATGCACATAAAAAAATCTGTTCAGTTCTCTACAGGTTCTAGAATTTTCCACATGGGTTAGATGCTATAATAACCTGTTTCTTCCTCTACCACTGACTTTGTCATCTGTCATAGCTTTTGTTGACTTAATACCTTGGGAACTGACTGAAGGAATTGGCCTGTGAGCATGTCTTGGAGGGACCATTTTCTTGATTGCTGATTGACATAGGAAGGGTCGGCCCACTGTGGGTGGTGCCATTCCTAGGCTCATGGGCTGGCTGTATAAGAAAGGTAGCAGAATGAACCAGGAGAAGCAAGCCAGTTCTCTGTGGTTTCTCATTCAGTTCCTTCCTCCGAGTTCCGGCCTTGAGTTCCTGGTTTGGTTTCCTTTGATGTAAGCTGAAATAATCTACCCCACTCTCCAGCCCAACAAGTTGCTTTTGGTCATGTTTTTTCACAGCAACAGAAATCAAACTAAGACACTATTAAAGCTTCTGCTTGTATATAATGAAACCATAAGAAAAACCCTCAAGGATGCTGTGCACAACACTGTAGATGCCCAGTGTGAGACATAGTGTTACGTATACTCTGAGAGAATTTTCTTCTTTGAGGGTCTCATCTTTGTTCACTTTAAGAGTATTGCAGCCTGCTAATTGATTCAGGTTTTTGCTTTCTTCCTTCTACCAAAAAGATGGTAGCTAAACAATAAAGAGTAAAATTCCATAAAATTAACATAAAATATATATGAATCACTGCAGAGTAAACTTACTTCTTGTCTTTCTCTCTTGATGGTACTGGAGCGGCCAGGGGTTCTGGTAACCCACTCAAAAGGAAGATGAGTTGGAGATATGCTTTATATGAAGTACGGGCTGGTTTTCTGGGTTTTGTGTCTTTTCTATGTACACTCCCATTATTCACAGTCATCCTGTGCACGGGGGTGCTGGGGGTTCTGACATCTGGCAACAGCTTCCATCAGTTCAAAGGGTGTTGGGAATCATGACAGAAAGTTTCCAAATCCATGACATCGGACAGGAAAAGAGTCAATAGAAGTTTTCCCAGAAGTTTCTCAGACATTTCCAGTGCTCAGCTAACCTTGCCATGGCCCTGACCTTCGGCAGGATGGAGAAGTTGAAGGAAAGAAACCTTTTCAGACCATCAACAAAACAGAACTGAGTGACTGTCACTGCTAACAGAAGGTCTGACTTGACCTTCTGGTGTCTCTATAGAAAGAGATCAATCTGAGCTGTGGTTTAATCTACAGTCAGAGGGCAGACTGGTAAATGGAAGGGAAGACGATTGTAGAGGGGCTGTAGGAACGTCACAAAAGCATGATTCTTTTTCTGGTTTATATATGTGCTGTTTGCTAGATTTTGAAAAATTTGTAACGTTTAGATTTAGTTTAAGTCTTTAAGTACTTACCAAATTTAGCATTTGCAATTTTGTCTTACTCAGAAGAACCTCATGCTGACCATTGTGACCTGGACACCCCACTCCACCCACCACCTCATAATCTTTCTGATGCTCCAAACCCAGCATTCACTATCTACTTGGGGTCCCAGTGCCCACTAACCACATGGGGCCATGACTGTCTGCCTTGGAGACAAAGTGTGAGCCCAGGGTACTTACTACCCTGGGGTAGGGGTGGGGAATGCTTCTCTGAGACTCGTCACATGCAAATGGCATTGATTCCTGTTTACCCAAAACCTGATTCATCATTTTCTTCCTTATCCAGGAGCTGGGACTCTTCCTCAACAAGGTAGACTTTATTGGAACCAGATGTAGCTCATGAGCAGTGACTGTGAGTGAAGCTTCTACAGTGAGATTGTGACCACACACACACACACACACACCCTTCCCTCTTAGATGGGGCTCCTTGGATATGGGCACAAGGTAACCATCTCCCTCCTCCAGTATCCTAGGCATCCTGGTGAAAGATGCTCAGATAAAAATGACCTGAGATGGATGATTTTCCCAAATGAATATCTAATGCCAGCCTGAGATTTCTATGAGTAAAATGGGAAAGTTAACAGTCCTACTGCCTTGCTGGGTTATGAAGCATTAACAATCAAATTCGTATAACCGTGTCCAGAACTCAGTGAATGTTCAAGACTTTTGGTGGCTGTTCAAGGTGGTTATTATCTGTGGCAGTTTGAGTAAAAATGGCCCCCATAGGCCCATAAGGAACGGCACTGTTGGGAGGCATGGCCTTGCTGGAGTAGGGGTGGTCTTATTGGAGGAAGTGTGTCACTAAGAGGCAGGCTTTGAGGTCCCAGAAGCTCAAGCCAGGGCAGTGGTTCACTGCCTCTTCCTGCTGCCTTCAAATCAAGTTATAGAACTCTAAGCTACCTCTCCAGCACCATGTCTGCCTGCATGCCACCATGCTTCTCAGCATGAAGATAATGGATTGGACTTCTGAAGCTGTAAGCTGGCCATGATTAAATGTCCTTTGTAAGAACTACTGTGGCCATGGTGTCTCTTCACAGCAATAAAACCCTAATTAAATCACTATCTTTGTTATTTCAGCAAGTGAGAAGTTTTGAAACAACAGCCAGACCGACTGATAACACTCAGGTCATGGACAGAAGCATTTTACAGTACAAGAAAAGTGACAGGCCCTGCAGAAAGCTAGGCCATCCCTCATAAGACCATCCAGCCATATTCAAGGTCCTATTAATCCCTTCCGATCCTGAGTGATCCCCTAGGCTTACATCCCAGAAGACACCAGGAGAAACTGTTCCAAAAGCAGTGTTTCCATCCAGAAATACTGTGTTTGCAGGAGGCCTTGGCTCTGCAACTCCAATTTCTCTGTCAAAACAAGGAAATGAAACTAATCTCACATGATGGGCCCTCACTGAACTCTTACTGCCTTCAAATGATCACCTTCCCTCTAGGGTTTATAAACCATCAAATTGAATGCCATTTATAACCCTGCTGTTAGCTCTGAGGTTGGGGACTTGCTGGCTTCCTCTTTTTATAGAAAGCATTATGTCAGAATCCTCCCATGAACCACAAGCTTTCCAGAAATAGCTACCACGGAGGTGAAGTTGTCTAAAGCGAGGCCAGCTCTACCTAGCGCTGGCCTCCATCCTAATGATCTGAACAGTTTTCCAGTCATTCAAAATAGCCTGCTGTCTCCACCTATGTGTCAGAGCTAAAAGAAAAGAGTTTCTCATACAGTGATTAAAAATATTCTTGGATTTGGCTTTGGGGAGGTGTGTGTGTGTGTGTGTGTGTGTGTGTGTGTGTGTGTTTTAACATTAAATTAAACTCTTAAGGCAAACTTAAGTTTAACATTAAGGCAAACTCTTGTTTGCCTGAGAAGATGGATTTAGATTGGCAGAAGCCAAGGGCCTTGTGGAGCTCTTAGCTTCATCATCCTTGAGGCGTGGATCTGGCTGCCACCAAATTCAACCACGAGCACACAGCTCTGGGCCATTAAGGAGAAGAAGATTTAGTAACAAGGGATGGTGTTGACCATGTGGGCATGGGAGTTTCCCAGACTGGGGAAATAGAATAAAGCCATGAGCAACACCTCTGGAGAATAGCTGATGTTTCATTGGACCTGCAGCCATCCTTTCTTCCTCACACAAGAACACATTGGTTTGTCTGCTCACAGGCAAGCTAGGTCACATGAGGCTGGCCCTACCTTGGGCCTCAAAATGAATCCCTGAACTAGGATAGGCCAGTGAGAAGTCACAACCATGCATCCACCATGATCAACTAACATGTGAGACACAAGGCGCAGCCCAGCCAGCCTCCATCCTGAAGCACACATTGGGACTGATGAAAAAGCTCTGCTTCTTTTTAAATGCTTCAGGCCTGGATCTCTCATCTTTCGGGTACTGAAAACAAAACCTAAACAAAAGTAGAAGCTAGAGGTGAGCATCTTACCGCTGTCTGCCTAGCTGCAACCAGTCTCTTCAAAAGCTAGATTTAGTCCTCGCTGGAACGACCAGTCATTTGGTTTAAATATGAGTATCATTTCTTTCTGCTGAATGGGAAGATTGTCACCGGGTTAACCACAAAGTGTAGAGCACAAGAGTCAGAATCAAGAGCCTGGAGCTGATCACCAGGGACAGTCATTATTCAGTCGGTTCCCTGCCAGGCACCTTGGAGTCCTAATGAGAAAGTTCAGCACTGCCATGTCACTTACCTTGACAAATGAGAGGGGATCAGAAGATGTTCATGCCACTTCTGGAGAGAAACCTGAGAGCAGATGGGCTTCTCAAGAAATTCTTTCTGCCGCCCTATTCTATATGGAAATATGGAGATAAAGCCTCTTTCCACCAGGGTTCAGGAAAGAGGCATGACTCCATGCTCTAACTAGGCAGCTGTGGATGTTCACCACAAATGAGAGAAAAAAAAAACAAAGCAAAGATCAAGTTTTCAACATTCTGGGTTTGTTTGTTACTGTAGCCTAGCTTACCAGATCTGACCGGTACAAACATCCAGCAAGACTATCAACAAAGACATCTGAGGACATCAGACAACAGACCATGAGGCAAGGTGACATTCTTCCATGTTGTCTTCTGGACAAACGTTACTGGAACCTCCATGTGAGGCAGAAATAGTTAGCAGGGTCTTGATGGACAGATATCCACAGCCCAAGAGGTAAGAAATGTAAGCATGCTGCTAAAGCACAGGTAAAGAAAAGCATAGGGGTGGAGAAGCGTATTTGCCTAGACCCAGGATGATAGGAAAATGTGTGAGAGTGATCCCAGGCCAAGAAAAGGAGAGAAATGGAATTTGAAGAAAAATACAACAATGATCACACCTAAATAACAGAAACAAATGGCCTGCAGCTGTCTAGATGGCTCTGTGCGTTAGAGCCCCATGTGTTGTGTTTAAGACCTGTAGTTACTTGGGAGACTGTGTAAAGACCATAATATCAAGGGTGTGGTCATTGGGACCAGACTCTATTAGGTATGTCCAATAGCATGATGTGAAGTCCTGGCTGGACATGAGCATCTCTACGACCATGAGTGTACACAATAATGTGTTCTTTTGCTTATGGATTTGGAAATCTTTTGTCATTGTAGTTGGCTGGTATATGACAAGTACCTCAAATCTTTATGCCTTCAAACAATGGACTTGTTTATTATATCACCATTTCTGGAGGACAGGAACTTACATATAGATAAGCAGGACACCAAGGCTCAAGTTCTTTCCAGACTGCATAGGGAAGGTGTGATTGGGGTTACAGCCATCTATCTAAAAAGTGAGTTGAGGCTGAGGACATGTGTCAAGACAGCTCAGTCATACAACTGTTCAGAAAAAGTTCCCATTCGTTACCCTATGATCTCTCCATAGGGCCATTTGAACAACTTTATAAGATGGTAGATAGCTAGGTCCTCCAAGAGCCAGTGAAGAGGTAGTAATGTCTTCTAGCTTTAAGACCTCATCACAAACTTTAGACCTGGTCTCCAAGCAGTTACAGCCCATCATTTCTGGTGCGATCTCTCATTAGGCAGAGAGAGGGGAAGTAGGCAGTAGAAAATAGACAAAACCATGTGCAAATCAGATCAGCCACTGGTGGTTTCCTTAGGGGTAATAACATCAGCAGACCTGCAGATGCTTGGGGGAAGGATCCAGAAAGAAGAAACAGCAAGTCTCAAACTCCAGAGGTAAAAAGATTTTGGCATATTCTAAGGGAACAAGGGAGAGTGACTGGCAGAGCTAGGAACGATGTAATGGATACTGATGTCTGCCCCGGATCAGTGTGACAAGTCCCTAGAGACAAATTCTTCTGGCTACTGTGTGGCTAGTGATTAAGCAGTCTGAGTGGGCACTGGGAGGGGTTCAGGAAACTTCTAAAGAGTGCAGTGGAAAATGGAGAGATGAGGAGAGGTGGGAGCAACAGAAAGAGAAGAATAAACAATCCAGAGAGTGCGGTATTCCCCTGTGGGTTCTCATCAATTCCCACCTGTGGCTTGTGTTCTCAGAGAAAATCTGACAGTAGCTTTTGACAAGCAGTTACGACTGTTTGGATGTTTCACTTGATTGCAGTCTATAAGCATAGCTGTAAAGGAACAATCATGGCAACAAGGAAACCCACCATTCTCTGTGCATGGGACATCACAACAGTTTAGGACGTACTTTGTCCAGTAAAGGTGTGGATGAACATTGTATAGAAATCGGTCCCACCGACTAGACCTGTAGCATGAACCACTCTTCTGATGATGTGACCCTCAGAATGATAGGACTGGGAGATTTGTCATCAATACCTGTGGCCAGCATCTACAGATGCAGCCATGTGGCTGGTGGCATGGTTCACAGAAACTTCCTAATACGTTTAAAATTAAACCATTTCAAAACCATCACAGAGCCGGGCTGTGGTGGCGCACACCTTTAATCCCAGCACTTGGGAGGCAGAGTCAGGCAGATTTCTGAGTTCGAGGCCAGCCTGGTCTACAGAGTAAGTTCCAGGACAGCCAGGGCTACACAGAGAAACTCTGTCTCAAAAAACAAAAAAACAAAACAAAACAAAAAAACCATCACAGAGGGAGTATGCATTGATTTTTTTTTTTTTTTTTTTTGAAGCTTTGTACTATGTCAGCTCTTTCTGGGAACAATTTCAACTCCCAAACAGTGGCTTTAGAGGGCTTCTAAATTGATTCTGTCTAAGGCATAGCAGTACCCAGAATCTTAAAGCCACATGGATTTTGGGAAACAATTTCTTTGGAGCCCCCAGAAAAACGAAATAAATAACACAGCAGACGTGTGAAATCAGAGACATGTAGATGCCCCATAAACAGCTCCATCCACTGAGCATTTTTGCGCCAGCCGCTACACCTCATGTTTGTTTTAACACAAAAACTAATAAAAGCCCCATTCCTCCACGAACCCCAGGATGGTTCGGCTTTCTTACAATTTCTTACAAGATCCGAGTCAATTGGTTGGATGGAGAAAGCAGATGTGGAAAAAATCCCACTCCATCTCTTCCTCATAACACAGCTTGCTAGCAGCTCTCAGCCTCAACTCCTGCTGAATGGATAGCAGGGTCTCCTGTCCTACACAGGGCAGCTCCTGGGTGGATCTGTTCCAAGAGCATTAGCTCAGAGGATGACTGCAGGCAATGACAGGACTCACCGGATGGTCAGTGGACTGCTGCTACTCTGACTAATTGGATTTGCTGGTCAGTTTGGAGCCTGCTCTCTGGCCTGTCCTCCACGCCACCCAGCATCTCCTCCTCACTTGGGAATTGACCCCAACACTGCTGCTTTCATCTCAGCGGTGAGCCCTGCAGCCTGGATGTTTTGTGTTCTCATTTGCTTTTGCACGTTAGCCACAGAGTGTTCTGGAAGCTTAGGAAGGAAATTGAACGGAGCAGAGCTCCAGGACCTGAGCAGGGCTACGTGATGGTGATGTGGGAGGTGGGACAACCCTGGGAGACTCAGACATCTGCATTTTGGTTAAGACTTTTTACACAAATTCTCAGGTCATCTCAATCCACTCTCCCACCCTGTGTAGCATTGGGGGTGGGGCATGCTTACCCCTCTGAGTTTTAGATAAGAGGACACTGTCACCCAGGGTGAGGGTGTTGGGGTTTTCCTGGGAAATGGTGGGGAAAGCACCTGGATCCATGAGCAGCTCAATGGCTGAGTCTAAGCTGCTCGCTAGGACCTCAGAGAGAGGAAGATGGCAGCAGATGTGGGCGGGGAGAGAAGTCAAGGCAGGAGGACAGGTAGACCATTCTAAGAGAAGATGTGTCAGCAGCTCTGAGTTGAATTAAGGGACTAGGAATGGTGACAAGAGGAGAATCAGATGCAAGGGATTTTCTAGAAATGGCTTTCTAGAAGTGACAATCCTTTGGGAAGGTATGTAGGGACTCTGGGAAGCAATCAAATGCTAATGAGAAAGGGGAGGGGAAGGAGGGGGAAGAGGAGAAAGGAGCTCCTTTACTGACTGAGCCATCTCACCAGCCTCCAGAAACTTCTGTTTTTACCCGAATATGAACAAAATATACATGGATTGGAGCATGTAACTCTCACATTCTAAATGACAAAGACATTAAATATGCACAGCATTGTTAAAGAGCAAAATATTAGGAGATGGTCTACACTCTGGTGTGTAGGGACATGCTGTTCACACAGATGTTTGAAAATGATGGACAACCAATGGGACAGGGGTCACAGAAGTCTATGTTTACACAAGGGGGAGATTGCCCACTGAGCTTCCCAAAACTGGGCTCCAGGGCCCTGTGGTGACTGAACCCTGATGAAGCCTGAGGTTAAGGAAGAAGTGTCAGCAGAAGGTTGCTCTCTCTTGGGGAGCAGGGGAGAAAGATGGAGGCCTCAGCTCACATAGTCTTGGCAGGGAGTAAATGTGACAGACACTGGTGCAAGCTTCCAGTTATGGTCGCTGTCTACTGAAGCTGCAAGAGACTCACCGTGAAGTACTCTCCCACTTCCATCTGGTCCTTTGATAACCACCCAGGGATGCCTGGCAAGGATGTGTGAGAAGTAACAAGAGGAAAAATGAAGGATGCAGCAAAACGAAAAGACCACGTGTCACAGTGAACATAGTACAAAGGCCACCAGCAGCAATAGTTGCTTGTATACATTCGTTGAGAGCTTAATATCTAGTTGTCATGAAGCACTCCTGTAAATAAATAACAGCAAAGACATGCCACCTCTTGATTAAACAGACAAATGATTTGTACAAATATTTCTCTAAAGATCTATAGTTGGTCAATAAGTTAGTCAGGAAGGACTGCTTGCCACTAGTTATTAGGGGATGACAAATCCAAAGCATGAGGAGATGTCACCTCACAGCCATGTGAATGGCTATGAACAGAAACCAGAGACTAAAGAGTGTGGGTAAGGATGGAGAGGTGGAGAAAATTCCATTAATAAAGTTGTCCTGGAAGACTCAAAGCTTGGGCCTCAAAGCATTCAACAGAGGATTGCCACACTAGCAAGTCCACTAGCAAGTACCTTATGGGTAAAGACTCAAAAATGCAAGCAGGGAATTGAAGAGACAGCCATTGCATCTGTACAGTTGCAGCAGCAATGCCTGCAAAGGTTAAATGTGAAAGCAATAAATGCATCCGTCAGTAGATTAATGGAAAAATGTGTTGTATTTATACGGTGGAATATTGTTCAGTCTTAAAAAGGGTTCTGATATATTATGACATGGAGGACATTATACTGATGAAATGAGCCAGATGTAAAACTCAAATAGCATTACCATCCCACTAACGCAAGGTTCCTAGAGTCGCCAAGTTCACAGAAATAGAAAGTAGACTGGCAGTTTCCAGGAATGGTGAGAGGGGCAAAGGCACACTGTCATCATGTAATGGGGACAGAATTTCAGTTTGGGAAGATGAGAAAGTCTGGAGATGAATGCTTTTGAAATATACTCTTGAAAACTGTCATGATGATTGCAAGGCCCACATCATGTCCAAAGCACAGCATTCCCTACTGCCCATTCCAATCTTCAGTGCTCATGGTCCTTCAAGCCCCTCCTTCATGATGTTCCCTGGGCCTCAGAGTGGGTGATAGAGATGTGTCACTCAAGACAGAGCACTCAGCAGCCCCTATTCTCAAAACTTGGTGAGCTATAACCCTCTGCTTTAATGATTGCTCACTACTAAAAGATATTTCACTAAGTGTGTGAGCTGTGCTACTCAATGAGAGAGAGAGACAGAGAGACAGAGACACAGACAGAGACACAGACAGAGAAAGAGACCGACAGACAGAAAGGGAGATGCACACACAGAGAACAGAGACAAAGAGAGAGACAGAGAGAGACAGACAGGCAGACAGACAGAAACAGAGACAAAAGAAAGGGAGATGCACAGAGACAGAGAGAGAGACAGACAGACAGAGACAAAGAGACAGAGAGGGAGATGCACACACAGAGACAGACAGAGACAGAGAGACAAA
>JADRCH010000116.1:2110562-2140026 GCA_019843965.1 Rhynchomys soricoides | reverse complement strand
ATGCGGGGCCTGGGATGGGGTGAGGCATGGGGAGAGGTCTTCCCAGAGAGCTTGGTATGTTCTGTGTAGTGATGCTGATATTTTGATTTCAAGCTCCTGGCCTAAAGAGCTGTAGAGAAGGAGCTGCCTGCTGCCTTCAGCCACTGAGCTGTGGTACCTGTTAGAGCAGCCCTAACATGGGGCTGAAGGTGCTGAGGAGAGATTTGAACACCTTATTTATTCTCCAAATGGTAGGAGCTGGGGAGATGTCTTAATAGGTAAAAATAAACAGACAAACCAACAATCAACTCATGCGTGACCACCTGAGATCAGTTCCCAGAATCCATCTGAAAGCTTGGTGTGGGATCCCCTCATCTCATTAGCACACCTATGCCTCAAAAGTGAGGTGGAAGGAGGTGCCAGTTCCTGACAGCTGTCCTCTGAGCTCCACTCACACAGATACACCACGCATACACACAACGGTAAGAGATGAAAATGAAAACATCTATAAAAGGTAAAAAAATGAAAACACAAAAAGGGAGAGAAAGACCAGAAACAAATAGAAGGGACCCTCTCAAGAACAGAGGCAGACATTGTCCCACTGGGCAGAGACTCCAAAGTAGCAGTTCTGAGACATTGCTATTAGAGGCCAAGAATCCAAGAGAGTTCTGCCCACCCCAACTCCCCCCACCCTGCCACCTCTTCTTCTAACCCGGGTTCCTCTTATCTCTCTCCTTCCTTCCTTCCTTCCTTCCTTCCTTCCTTCCTTCTTTCCTTCCTTCCTTCCTGTAAGCTATACTCCAGGACAGGACTGACGCAGAGGAGACACCGGAATACTTTGTGGCTGGGCCAGCTAGATTGATAGCTCATCCTTTAAAGAGTCCCAGACTAATAGCTGGATGGTACCCTACTCTCTGAGAACCACTCCTGATTTAAAGGAGTTCTGAAGTCTCTCTCTGTCTCTGTCTCTCTCTGACTCTGTCTCTGTCTCTCTCGGTCTGTCTGTCTCTCTCTCTCTGATTTTTTTCTGTTTCTCTGTCTCTGTCTATCTCTCTCTCTGAACCTCACTCTCTCTGGTTCCTGAATTTCATTCTTCAGATTCACAAGAAAGAAAGGAAAAAACAACAACAACAACAACAAAAAAAAAAACAAAAAAAAACAAACCCTGAAATCTGAACTACGGTTCAGGATGGCTTTGGTGGCTGTGTTAGTTTGAATGAAATGTCCTCCATAAGTCTCAGATGTTTGAATACCTGATCCTAAGGAAGAGTCACCTTTGTTTTCTCCTGACTATCTGCCAGCTTCCAGAGAGAGAAAAATGGCATATGACCACTGTAATCCAGCCCCAAGATTGACAGGGAGCTTTTAACATCAAAACCCATCCTAGGCATCCCTAGTGGCATTATGGTCTGACCAGCTTTGATGGGCCAGGTTACTGCAAGAGACACCAGACACCTGCAAACTGAATATTCCCAGGCCAGAAGCAAGGACTCAAGGGCCTGGGAAATCTCAGTACTGACTTGCAAAGAGTGGATCAAATGTCTCTTTCAGAGGTAGGAGGCTGAAACAAAACGGAGAAACTGACTGACTTTCCTTTTCAAAACCCCAGCTTTATCAGGCCCCGGGTGGTCTCCATTCACTCCACCCTCTGATCCTGTTTATCAGGTTTGCTTTTAAAGGTTCCTCAAAGATTATTTATAGGTGTAGGCTTAAGCCTTTGGAGACTGTTTTTTCAAGAGACAGACGGGTTTAAAGCCACTGTCACTTTGCCTAACTGATGTGGTCACGTGGCAAGGCATAGGGAGAGTGGGATCTGTCTCACTTAAATATGACAGAGATTAAACTCATTATAAACAAGAGGGATTAAAAACCCAGAGCTGGCCACAGCAGAATCAAAGGACTGAGAATAATCTCCTGGGGAATTCTTTTTATTTTTAGAATGCTAGCAGAACTTGGGGCTGGTATCTTAGGCTATGCTCATAAAAATCAGCAGTCCTGTACTAGTGGGACAATAAAACAAAACGGTGAGCAGGGGAAACAGGCAACAGTGCCACACCAAGGTAAGGAAGATCTATCACTTAGCCATAGACAGCCATTCCCTTCAAGAGTTCCAACTGGACACTCAGCCCTGTCACTTCCACTGGTTCCCAAATGTTTAAGGGCTTAAAAGGAAATGGTAGAGTTTTTCTCTTCTGGCTTTGGCTTCTCGGGATGCAGCCCAGACCTTAGCAGCAGATACAAGGGAGTCCACAGATGCTCTTTGCTGCATTAACCTTTCATGGTGGCTGAAAGTGATGCAGGCACTGACAGAGCATCCTCAGAGGCCACAAGTGCTCCATGTGGTTGGGCAGGGTGCCTAGACCTCAGGGCACTGTGCTGAGAGCTATACTCAGGCCTCCTAGCTCTCTAACAACCAGGCCAGGAAGCTGAGGTTCTCCAGTCTCTTTTTAAAATAATTTAGGAGGAGGGACCTGAACATTCTTGAAATAGTTGCAAGTTTTTAAAACACACAAAGACAGGGGAAGGGCTATGTATACTCATACCAGCCTTAAAATGTGCCCATAAATGTTCCAATGCAGGAACTTGAGAGCTTTCTGGAACATTCCAAGGTACTTCTGCACCTCAAGACCATGATAATAGAAATGTCAAGAAGACACTGGATTGAGTGAGGGAGCCTGTTCCCTTTAGATGTCTTGGGGAGTGCAGAGACACTTGACAATACAACCCGAGACGTAAGACAGCCATTTTCCTATGGCTTTCTAAATCTGGCCACGCATATACCTGCAAAACATCTGTAGGATGTCTTGGTGAACTATAGGAGAAAAGAGGGGTGATGGGACCAATCACCACACCCTCATGACTTTCTGACAGTCTATCTTCCACAACTCTATATAATTGACTCCACCTGCAACCCTGTAGCCATGGACTTCAGCAGAATAGTGGCCATGCACCATGTGACCTGAGAGCCCTTGGCTCAGGAGTTTCATTACAAGTTCAGGTCTGTGGAAGACCACATCCACATGTGTCCTAAACCTGTACTTCAGGCCAGAACAGGCATTGGAGGCTTATGAGGCTACCGGAAAGCTTGTTCTAAACCATATTGAAATGCCGACTTCACTTGTCGTCATGTATCTCAGAAGAGGTGAGTCCTACACATGGAAGCCACATGTGGCTAGCAGAGGGTCTGCCCTTGTTATTTACAGTAGCTGACAGCCTAGACAATATGAGGCTACATTTGGAATTTAAGAAGATATACTAGTGGTCATGTAGCCCCATTTACGTCCTCTAAGAGAGATATGATGCATATGCACATTTTCACAAACACCAGAAGCTCTGGGTAGCACATAGTTCAATAATTTGTGTAGCCTGCCCAGGCTGTCAGCTCTCTCAGTGTCTGGTGAGATCTTAATTCTTCCAGAGCAAAACAAAAAGCACTAGAGAAAAATAAGAAAAATCGAGATTTTAAAAAAGTATTCATACAAGTTATATATCACCACTAATAGTCACTGATTTCCAAAGGCTAATTTGAAAGAGTTCATGGAGTTTGAACTATTTTGGTGCATAAAAATCAGCTGATCTGGCCACAGATATCCAGCAAATGGGATACATATGCTACTTCTTATTTCTTTTCCTGCATGGAAAATCCACAGAATCAGTTTATCTCCCTTACATCCTGTCAGGATAAGGCTCAGTGGGTACAGATGCTAGCTGCAAACTCTGATGGCAGAGTCCCATCACAGGCCCCACAAGGTGGAGAAAAAGAAATTACTCTCCAAGTTGTCCTGTGGCATCGACACACATGACATCAGACACACACACACACACACACATTAAAATGAAACCATATTTTTAATGTAGTCAACTACTTAAGATTCAAATCCCTTTGTCCCACTGTGAGCAAAGTACATGATCACTTCTAGGAGACAAGTCACTTTGATGAATTGTTTTCTAATGCAGACAGGGAACTAGAGAGACCATTCCATGGTTAAGAACACTGGCTGCTCTTCCAGAGGAATTGGGTTCTTTTCCTAGCACATGGTCTCACAGAGGTGTGTAATTCCAGTTCCAAGGGATATGACACCTTCCTCTGGTCTCCCTGAGCACTTCACACATGTGCTGTACAGACATACATGCAGAAACACAAACCTATATACGTAAAATAAAAATAAATCTTCAAAAATTCAGATAGGTCCACTACTCTCATTTTTTTCTTAAAATTTAAATAATCTATCTACTACAAATATCCAGAACATTATGTAAAGCAGGGGGAAAGGTTCTTTTGGGATGAAAACATTCAATCTCCTGAAGCAGAACCAGTTTTTTTTTCCCTTATCCCCAATGGAAGTCCTGGTTAGGTTGAAAAGTGGAAGAAGAGACCCTGTAATTTCTTTGTGGATCAATATGGAACTCTCTGGAGTGTGCTCAGGCTTCACAAGGGGAGAGTAGAGAGGCACAGGAGCATAGAGGTGAAGGCTGTATTCACTCTTAGGCCTATACAATAATACATACCAATCAGAAAAGCAGAGAGTCCTATTACCATGAGCACAGAGCAGAAGAAAGACATCAAGTATCTTTGGGGACAATGGGCAGCATCTTACTACCAGGACCATAAGGAGAGGTGATCTCTGTGGACCATGAAGTCTGCTCTTCAAACATGTACCTCAACCATTATGATTCTAACTTATGCAAATAGAGACTCATGTCCCTCATTTGTCTTTAGGCTCCAGGGATTCAGTATGGCTAGAACAGTGACAGCCTAGAGTATTTTGGGCTCATGGTTAAATTATTCTTGCCTTTGACTTCAACTTCTGAGATAAATAGACCAAGGATGGAATTTGCCTACAATTCAGCCATCTGGTCAACCAGACTCTTCTCCATAAATCCCCAACTCATGTTTTCTAAGAAAAAGAAGTGTTAAGAGCAATACTCCCTGAATGTCCCTCACCACCACTCTGGCTATGTGGCTCCAAAGCTGTGCCTCTCACCCCAAAAAAGACTTCTATCCCCTCTAAAGTTGGCTTATGAGCCTGGAGTCTACCCTCAACCCTGTCCAGGCTCTGGGTGGGAATTCATCCTATCACTATGAATGCAATGTGGCCTCAAGCACAGATTGTACCAGCCTTTCAAATCTTCATTAAATCCATACTTTAAAATATTATTATGACAACAATACATTCTAAATAGAATTCCAAATAGAATACATGAAAATATTTTAATAGAACAAAGACTATTCCATATGATCCAGCATGCTTCTAAAGACTTGAAATCTCTTCATTCACACCTCTTTTTCCTCCTTCTACATTTCCCCTCAATCCTCTGTAGGAATCTCTGGTTTACGTTATTTCTGGCCTGTCATTACAACATTAAGCTCTGAATGTGGCCATCTGTTTGCAGGCACAGCATCCACACACAGCAAGAACTGGCCCTTCTCTCTCTCCTCTGTAAGCTAAAAGGCATGTACAATAAACTCCACCCATCTCTCGTTCAGAGTTTGAATTAGGGCTTTTGTGCTTCTTGCATTCCTTCTCCTAAGTTTTAGAGGATATACTTGAGAGTTCTCAATATTGATCTATAATCTGCATGATATTGAAGCATTGTTAAGTAAAAAGTTCCCCTATTCTCAGGTCAGCAGAATGTCCTGTGTCTGAAGTGGACTGAAGCTGTGAGTGACAGGAGTAAGTATCTATATTTTGTAAAAATCAGGAGACGAGTGGGAAGGGACAAAAGCAATAAGTAGCATCACTATGAACAGCTAATACTGGTGAGATAGACACAGGGGGTGAGGAGATAAAGAGTGGAATACAGAGGCATCCCTTGATCACAACACCCACCATCAACTCAAGAGAAATGAAAAGCTATATACTCATGAAAACCTACACACAGTGCTGATGCCAGCTTCATTTCTGATTGTTAAGAACTGAAAACAGTCCACATGCCCCTCACCTGGGGAGTGAATGAGCAGACTGTATAGCATCCCCATAGTAAAGGGGATAAACTACAATTGATTCCTCTCAGAGTCTGAAACTAGACTCAAATGGATGCAACAGGAGGATTCCAGTTAAATGGTGTGCCTGGAAAAGGCAACCAGCAGGGACAGAAAGCCAACCAACAGTTTCAGAGACTGGGAGTGAGGCATTAGGGAATGAATTGGAGGGGACTTGAGTGTTCTATGCATTCACAGTGCAGGCTGCCATTCAACTGCGGGGATTGTTAAGACTTGTCAAACCGTATGACATAAAGGTAAATTTTACTACATGAAAATCCTATACAATAAACTGACTGTAAAAGTAACTTGGGGGAAAGTCCCTCAAATGTATGTATGTGGGGCTTGGGGGACTGGAAGGCAATTGCCGTCAAAGAACTTGAGCCACCAAAGTGTAGACTGAACATTAGGAAGGATGTGACAGTAGAATGACATCTCTCATCAGTCTCTACAGTGGGAGTCAAAATTGCTACCACAGCTCAGCCTTGATCCTTACCTTGTTTTCCATAATCTAGTGATGATCACAAGCAGTTGATATGTGTGTATATGTACCTGCAGGATTCTCTGACTGCCAGAGGCCCAAATGATGACACTGAGACTTCTATTTATTTATGCAGCTCAGGCCTCAGCTTGGGGTATATCCCAATTATCTCATATAGTATAATTAACTTATTTGTTCTAATCTAAGTTCTGCCACATGGCTCATTAGTTACCTCTCCTTCAACCCTGACACCTGTTTCTTCCTCTGTGTCTAGCTGGCGAATCTCCCACTTCTCTCTCTTTCCCAGAGTTCCTGTCTCTGCCTGGAAGTTCCACCTATCCACTCCTGCTTTGCAATAGGCCATTCAGCTCCTTATTGAAGCAATCAGGAAGTGATGGAGGTGTTTACAAAACACTGAGATAGTTGATGCTTCATAAAAATAACAATATCAAAGTCCTGCCTATACTCAAATCTCTGCAAGTACAGAAATCAGCACTTGTATAATACAAAGACACTCTTTACACAGTATGCATGAGATTATGCAAACATGTGTGTGAATGTGTTTATGGGTGCGTGTAACAGAAGAAAGCCTTGAGTATCATTGTTCCTAAGGAGTCATCAACCTGTGTTTATATGTGTGTGTGTGTGTGTGTGTGTGTGTGTATGTGTGTGTGTGTGAGAGAGAGAGAGAGAGAGCTCAAACTAATTTTTGTTAGTATATAATATTAATTTTTTATAGTAATTAGATTGTATACACTTGTTTGATTTCCTTCTAGTTTCTTCCCCATAAATATGTGGAATATACCTGACTTTACTTGCTTAATACTTTGTTTTGGACTTTACATCGAGTCTTAAAAGATTTCATAACAAGGCTCATTGTCTCCATGAAGTTGGCATGTAGAGTGGCCCTGATTTTGCAGACAAATCACTATGTGGCTTTGCACTAGTGCAGCTGAAGTCACATGAAGAAGGTATTTTTCTATCTATAACTTACTATAAGCCTCAGAAATAATTATATCTTCAGCTTTACCAGAAGACTTTCCGCCATTAAGATGTGTGGTGTAGCTTTGCACCTTAGCCTCAAACTTGATATTTCTGTGATAGAATTCTGCTGTTGAATCAATTGCTCCCCCACCCCAGAGTAGTCGCACAGATGCTAAGACATTGTAATAAAAATGTGCCAGTCCCATTTCATCTCCCTCAGTGCAGCCCACACATTACTGAAGAGTGAGATGCTTCTGCCTTAGGTGTGAGTTGTGTGCCCAGGTCAGGCTTCTGCCATAGGTGTGAGATGTGGGTACTGTTGGTTGGTCTCCAGCTTTTGTCTTCTTCTTCTGTGTGAGAGGTGGCCATATCCCAGCTTCTGTACAGTCTCCGGCTTCTGCCTTAGGTGTGGTTGTTAGAACAGAGTGTGGGGTGCTGCTTTTCTCACTTTCCAACTTAAACTTCACAATTTTTTCTTTCTAGTTGTATGAATGTGATATTTCACATTAGTGCCTTCCCTGCTTCCTGCCCAATGCATAATCACTCAAGAAAAGAACCAGAAATGCCAACAACAAAAAATGCTTTCCCTTTTGGTGCGATGGATGACCCTCAGCCTAGGAAACACCTACTCTCCCTGCCTCTCTCCTTTGTCCTTCCTTCTTTCCTTCCCATCTCCTCTTTCCTCCATTCCTTCTGAACCCCCTCTTTCTCTCCTTCCTTCCTTCTTGCCTACCCTTCCCCCACCCTCTCTTTCTTTCTTCTTTTCTTCCTTTGTCCTTCCTCTGTTCCTCCCTTCCTCCTTCCATGTCTCCCTTCTTTCTGAAAACCTTGGCATCATAGTCATAGGGCAGGGCTGACTCAGGTAGAGTCCCAGCCAGGGCAGCATGTGGACCGAGAAGGGGGTGGCAAGAGCACCCCCTTGGGTGTCAGAGCTGGAGCCAGAGAAGGAACTGATCTATGAGAAAACATGTGGAGAGTCCAGAGACAGCTTCAGACATGAAATAAGACAAACAGACGTGCTAATGAGAACATGGGAAGCAGTTGCGGTGAGTCCTGTGGTCTTAGCATAGTTTCTGAAGTGTCAGTGAGGACAAGGACATATCTACTGCTGCTCTTCCCACAAAAAAGCAAAACAACAACAACAAAAACCACACAAGGGCACCAACACACATGGCTGTGACCAGCAGAGCACCTAGGTGGCAGCCTCTACTCTACTGAGAGGAGGGGGACCCGTTGGAGTAATGAGCGCTCCAGGGCTGGGAGCCTGAGCGGCTTGCTGGGATAGAGTGAAGATGCACATACCTACAGATGAGGATTTGACTGGGACACAGCAGCCACATGGAAGGAAGCAGTGATACCGTGAATGATGGTCAATTGAACAAAACAAAAACTAATGCACAAAGAACTACGTTTATCAGACTTGAGTGATGACAAAGACATGTGAGAAGTATGGTGGAATCAGAAAATCCTTATAACTACCTGTGGAAAACCACCGAATTAACTCACTCCCCACCCCTACACTCCCCAAAATGATGGACCGGAAAACCAGTGAGTTAGTTTGGAGGGAGAGGCTTTGTGTAATCTCCTCACAAGCTACTTATTGATTATGGTGAGGGAAATCAGACCATGAAGAGAAGGCTGAGAGACTGCACTTAGCCACAGTCAGCATCAGCATCTCCGGGGATGGGATAACAGAGAACCAGTGGCTGCTGCTGGGATCCAGTGACGTCCACAGAGCATTAGATCTGGGGTGCTCTAGCCAGACATGGCACATGGGTCTGTGGAGAAACATCTGATACTCCAAGCTAGAGGCCCTGTTCCAGAATGAGCAGCCTGCGGACTCCAGAAGTGCCAAGTTCATGAAGGTCTAGGAAACTGCTGTAGAGTAGAGACAGAGAGACAAGCCTGCTAAGTGCAAGCCATGATGGTGGTTTAAACATTTTGATATAAAGAACAATTTTGGGCATAAGAAAGATGGTTCAAAAGTTAACAGTACTTGCTGCTCTTGCAAATGACCACAGTTTGGTTCCCAGAACCCACGTTTGCTGGCTTACAACTGTCTGTTTTAGATCTAGGAGGTTCAATGCCCATTTCTGGCCTAGGACACACACACACACACACACACACACACACACACACACAGAGAGAGAGAGAGAGAGAGAGAGAGAGAGAGAGAGAGAGAGAGATACTTTGTAAAAAAAAGAACAATTGTCAGACAATTAGCAAAACAGAGTCTAAGACCCCAAGAATGGTAAGGTACTCACTGTTTTCTGCTGCAAATGGCTGTCAGTGGCTGTGCTACAGAGTGACCTGTGGTCAAAAGACACACAGGGATGGGAGAACTCCCTGCAGCACCCTCTCTGCTGGCTCACAGGCAATTCCTTGTGCAGTTGTTGTACATTTTCTGTTTGTTTAGAGTCCTATTAAAATTAAAGAATAAGCTTAAGTTGCTATAAAGATTCAACAATGATAATAATGTACTCAAAATGGCCAGCCCCAGATCCATGTAGCTTTCGACCTAGAAATATAACTACTGGAGTCATATCCTACGGATGTAATCAGAAATGTCTGCAAAATTGAGCTGTAAGCTGTTTTCGAGAGGGTTATTTATTGGTTTAAAAATAGGAGCTAACCTGAAAAGGACTATAATAGGATTTGGGGACATAAATTATGATCTAAGCATGAAATAGAATATTAATATGGCCATTATGGAATCTGAGAAAACCAGTTAATGGCTTGGAAAAACGTTTATGATCTGTATTGAGTAGAGAAGGCGGGTTAGAAAACAATATGCCTGTTTCATCTCGTTACCGAAACAAGAGCAAAACAAACATTGTGTGTATACTGGAGACAGGGATAGGGACGGGGACAGGGCTGGGTTTTAGCCAGATCCTTCACCACAAGAAAGCCTGGGGACTTACCCTCAGAGGTACCAGGAGCCCTCAGAGCTGGGGTGGCAACAGTGTCCCCAAATGTGTTTGATCGGTTCTTTTAGTTTCATCTTGGACTTGTCCCTAAAAGTGCTCCAAACTCCTAGTGACCTTTCTTATGCTTCTAAGACATCCATCTTCTCCTCCTGTGTCTTTATCCTGATGGTCTTCTGTCTAAATTACTCCACAGCATCTTTCAAACACAGCCTACCATTCCACAAGGCAATCATCCAATATAAGCATTAATAAAACCTACAGGTCTTTAGGGACATCTCTGTTTCATGTGGGCATTGTATTTCAGGCTGAGGCTCAAGTAAGATAGCCACTCCCAGAGGCACCTTTAGCCACGGCTTCTGCATGTCAGCGTAGAAGGATCATAAGTCCACTATAACCACAGAAGGGGTGTTGTATGGGCCCTGTGTCTCTCATGCAGCTCAGGAGGGCACATAGGGTCCTCAGGTTGTCAATCACCACCCACGAATCACCACAAAGTATCTCCAGAGCCCAGGGATGGGTGACTTCACAGAACCTTTGCCCGAGTCCTCTGGAGGAAACCATTCCACACATCACTTGTGATGAGGGCTGACATGGAGAAAGAGTTGGCTCCATGACTACAGAAGGCTTCAAAGGCTTTGTGATAATGTCCACCCAAGGCTCCTCAGGAAGTGTGAGGGGAAGGTGTCTCCAAAGGCTAATAAGGAAAGGAGTTTGTTAGTGACAGACTTCCTGTGTGTGCTGGGACCATAGAGGCTTCCCCTCCTCTTTCTAGATGGTGGTCAGAGCGGGGGAGGGGACCCTGACTCAAAGCTTGAGAACATGGATGTCCCCATTAATCTCCCAACACTTGACTAGCTAGGGCTACAATAAAACTTTAAGAGGATTTTCTTTCCTGCATTAATCATCAATTCTGGAAGAGGAAATGTGGGCAGAAGCCTTACCCCTAACCTTTACTCACTGGGATTACTCCTCTGAATACATTATAAGACATCAAGGACTTAGTAGATTTGGTTAAGGTTACTAATTAGCTGACCCGAGAGTAGGGGGACTGCCCTCAGTTATGTGGGTGGGCCTGACTCTCATCACATGAGTCCTTGTCAGCAGTCTTTCCTTGACTGCTGACACAAGGGAATGTGAGAGTGGAAGCATCAGGAGGATTTGATGGGAACTGTTGGCTTGAAGAGGAAGAGGTCTATGTATCAGAACTCGGGTGTGTGTGTGTGTGTGTGTGTGTGTGTGTGTGTGTGTGTGTGTTGGGTCCACAGCATGGAGAATCAATGAGTAGCCATATTGCTTTCAATTCTGGGAAGCACCCTGGGTGCCTGACCTACAGAATTGTGTTATGATTGTTTGGTTCTTTTTCCTGCAGCAAATGCATACTGCTCCTTCTCAACGCAAACACACAATGGAACAGAACAAGAGCAGAATTTCAGCAGATGCAGCTCCCTCAGTGTCACGACTATGGGAAGCAGATTTTCCTGACCCCAAGAAGTGGTAAAGCCCAAGGGGGCTACCTGAGATAAGAGATCAGGCTGTCAGTAACCTCCTTGGGTTACACAGTCACTCCTCCCCAGGCATGGGCAGACTGAGCAGGTCAACAGACACCATTGTACCATTTAATTAAACTGGCAAAGCACAGAACCCCAGGTGATCACTTCCAGGACTGATGCCTTAACTTTTCATTACAGAAAGCTTAGCATTGCTGGTGGGGCTATACCTAATGTTACCCACAATCCCAGATATCTGCAGTGGACACATTCATAAAGAGGCAAGGTTCAAGGAGCTAGGAGATAGCTCAAGAAGGAAAGTGGTCACTGCATAAGAGGGCCAGAATTCAGATCCCTTAGCCCTCATATAAATTTTAGGTCAGGAAGATACCTGGTGTCAACCCTAGGCCTCTATACACATATGCATAGACAAGAGTACCCGTGCACACAAAGGCACATGTACATACACACAGAGGTTTGATTTTGATAATTACACCAAATACGAGTAGCCATCATGCTCATTTTTAAAGAGAAAAAAAAATATATTTTTGGACTTGTGACCTCCAACTCTGACTCTTCTAGAATGAACAGTAAGGTAAAAAGACATCAGTTTTAATTGCCAGTACCTAGGAGTGAGAAGGCACAGTTACTGCTGGCAAGCATTTTAAGGAGCCTTCTAATTAATTCAATGTCCTTTCCTCCAGCCTGATGGGTTAAGGGGAAGTGACAGATGTCATGTGTGCTGGCTTCATGGAGCGTTTGACTTCGTTCCACTTGATTTACTCATCAGATCCAAAGTAAACAGGCCTCTGCCCCTAGCCTGGAGGGGGGCTTATGGAGCTAGTTCACTGATTCAGAGAGCTGGGACTCCCTAGATGATATCTGAGAAAAACCAGGAGAGCAAAACAGGCCTTTCTGGAGAGATGTGGACTGCCGTGGCATTCTCAAGACAAGCAGACCATAGATCTGCAGTTTGAGCATGGAAGCTGCCCTGGGACAGAGCTTCACCCAAGCCCTAGGTTTGGCTCAGAAGAGGCATTGGACCTATGGTATGAATACTATAGGCCTAGGACTCTGGAAGGGTGAGTCTCAGGGACTTCAGTCTCTGCCTGTTTGGCAGATCCAGGGAAACAACATAGCAACAGAGTGGGAAGGCCTTGTATCTGCCTGTACCAGGATTCCTTTCCCGAGAGTTTTGAGGTAATACTATACATAGTCCATGATCCAGCTGACTAAGAAGCTGCTGCATCACACCTCATGTCTACTGATGTAGCAGCAGGCCTTGTATTAGTCTCCAAAGTCCAGAGAACATGTTTCTAAGGATACAAAACAGGGGCAGGCCCTAGGAGTGTATCTCATCATCCTGGCCTTGTTGATCATTTTATCTGCATCTTCTGCATAGGGAGGTCTTGGGCACTTTGTTGGATTGGCTGAGTTTTATAGCATAGACTGGATTGTGCCTGTCCAGAGAGTCCACAGTTAAGAAAATCAGTAAGGCAAAGCAAATAGAAGATAATAAAGGATGGGATTGCTACCTCCTGGAAGGGACAAGAGCCCCACCTTTGCCTGTGTCCAGCCAACTGAGAGAACTGCTTAGTGGTTCTGCCAAAATAGGAATGAAGATAAATTCAAATTGTATGTGAAATGGAACAGATAGTACCTATTAACAACTCTTCTGGTCTGGGTAGCCCATACCTCAATGTGAGTTGGTTCTGCCCAGAGTAGGCATTTTGTGATATCTATCCAAAGTGTGAAGTCCATGAGCCCCAGCCTTACTCACTTGGTCACCTACAGGCATCAGGCCTAGAATGGCAGACCACTTAGTCTGTCTTAGATCCTATGGCTCTTGGGCCAATCCTAGAACTTGTCACTGAAAGCAGAGTGCATGGAGGACTACAGAAGAAGAAGAAGAAAAGAAGAAGAAGAAGAAGAAGAAGAAGAAGAAGAAGAGGAAGAGGAAGAGGAAGAGGAAGAGGAAGAGGAAGAAGACAGCTGAGGAGGCCATCTACAAGCACAGAGAGAAACAACCACTCAGGGCATAGGCTCTTTATACACATAAAGAGGAAAAGCAACCACTGTCTGAGGGTCAGATGGGCAGACCATACTTTGCTTCTAACCTATGGTGTGCACAGTGAGCATGCGCCCCCTTCACCACTCTGGTCATCCCATTTCTTCATGTTCTGTGTCTGTTCTTCCTCCACTCCTGTGTCAATTACTTTTCCTTTATTGTGATTAAAATACCACAACCAAAACAAAGTAGAAAAGAAGAGAGTTTCTTTGGGCTTGAATTCAGAGAGCTAAGGCTCCATTGTGTTAGGAAAACATGGCAGCAAGCAGCAGGCATGGCAGCAGGAGCAGCAAGCTGAGAGCTCAAACTGGAAACATGAAGCAGAGAGGACAAACTGGAATCAGGTAGAGGTTTTTGTTTTTATCTTAAAGCCCAAAGCTACCAACAATATACTTCCTCCCCAAGGCTGCCTCACCAAACCCCCATCCCAAACAGCACCACCAATTGCAAACACTTCTCAACCCTTTAAAAAACTGGACATCCTTAAAGTATAGCCTATGATGTTTTGATATGGCTTCAACAGTCAAGTATATTAACATTCCATCACCTTGGGTCCAAATGTCAAAGAGTAAGGTTCAAAATCATCTTCCCTTTTTTCTGCTTTAGTCCCAATGGTAAGTTTAAAAATAAAATGTAAAATGTTTCCAATGTCTTTGTCTCTAAGTAAGAAAATACCATACACCATCATGTGGCTATGGTAACTTCACAACATAAGGCCCAGGAGTGCTCACAAGCAGACCTTAAACACAGGAAAAGCAGACAGGGGGTGGAAAGGTTATCCACAGAGGGGCTGTTGTGTACCAGCCTCTTCCATCTTCTTAAGACATAGGTATAAATGATAATCAAAACAACACACAATGGGATATTTTAGGACAGGATGTTTACAGGGAGGCAAGACAACAGGATGCTTTAACGGGAGGTGAAACCCTCCATCCTACAGGGAAGAGCCTTAAGACAGGAATTAATCAACTCAAACAGCCTCAGGAAGTTCCTGAAACTCATCAGATTCTCTAGCCACCACCAACCCCCAGTCCCCGAAAAGTAAACAGTAATGACTGCTGAGAGTCTTGTTCAGACAAGCCAACCTTCAAAAAAGACTCCCAGGAGACCAAAAACAAAACAAAACAAATCAGCCAAACTGTCTAGAAGAAGTTTAGAGCCACCTAAGAAGGACACTCTCCAACCAGTTGATCTGCCTGCAGGCTGTGCAGTGTGCTCCAGGGTCCAAGCTTTTGTAATCTGTTATTTGTGTCGGGGTGATCTTTGTTGATGCTGCTATCCTGGAGAAATTTCTCTTGCTGTACACTCTGGCTTTTCTACCTCTTCAGCATATCCCTCATCTGCTCATTAGATAGGCTCAGTGCCCTGTAAGATAGTCTCAAGCCCGGAGGCCTCTACTTTAATATCCCTTCCCCAGGTGGCCTTCTCTGCTCCATGATTGCTTGACAGGCAGGTCACCATTTCCTCGGACCTCTTTCCACAAGTACAATCAATAACAACAAGTGTGCACGCACAATGGCGGTAAGCACCATGTGGGACTGGAATATATCCACCACTTGCTACTCACCCTGGAGCTGGACTCAGAACCACTGTCTAGCTTGAGGGAAAATAAATAACTCAGTTATCCAAATATGATCAAAACCTCTGTGCAGAGACACCAGCTAGACACAGGCAGCATCAAAAGTGTCCTTGGCTAGGCTGCAAATAGGAAACCTTAGTTTTCTTAGAAAACCGATGTGATGTCAGAGTGAATCTACCCAGCTCTGCTGCCTGGACAAGGGACTGCCATTCTAAGTCTCAAGAGTCTGGTGGTATGCACCTTCATACCATGCTAAGCCCCAGGTAGGTATATCCTTTAGCATTCCTGCATCTTAGCAGGCTGCTGAGTGAGGAGTCACAAGGGGAAGCCCCAGTTGTCACCCCCTTGGAGCCTGCTCAGGAGCCAGCAACTGTATGGAAGAATCACAGTACATTGGGCTCTTCTCTGGCCCCAGACAGGCATTTAACATTAACATGCTGAGAGAAAGCATTTAACATTAACTTGGGAGAACCTGTCAAAACACTGTCCAGGCTTAAGCATGTATGATTTTAAGGTATCTTGGGCTCAGAGGAAGAGCGGGGGAGGGGCTAGAGGATGCTTACACCATCAGGGAAAGAGCAGATGCTGGAATCAGACATAACGCAGCCCACTAAAAGAAAGGGGCTGAGAGATTTGTGAGTCCCCATTGGGATTCAGTAGAAGTAGGAGGGGAAATTATTTAATACCTGTATTTCCTAATCATAACTTCTTGCTCTTTTGCAACACACCACGGGCCACTCTGCTGGAAAAGGAAGATGATAGAGAGGTGGCCGCTCCACTTTAGATGACGCTTCTGAGGTGCATCTTCGAAGACTTCTCCAAAGCTGGGCAGCATTCCAAGAAGTAACCCCAGCATCCACATGCCTAGCAGAGAAGACACGGGAGGCCTCCATCACAGAAAGCCAGAAAACCTGCTGGGAATCCCTGTCAGTGGTCCTGAGGACAGACTAGGAAGAGTCCTGGTGTATTGTGGTGACCAGGGGATTTAATGTTCTCTTCTGGTCTTCTCCAGTACCTGCACACACATGCACAGCCTCGAGCATGCATGCACACACACACATGCACACACTCATGCATCTACACACAATGCTTTGAGACAGTGAACGAATGGGTTTGCTGGCACTGTTACTCGCCTTATTGTTCAGCCCACTGAAACCACACAAGAAAAGATGATCTTTAAAAAGGCTAAACAAACCAAAAAGCAGCAACGACAACATTCCTCCTGGACAGACCCGGTTTGATGGCAGTGAGGACCCAAGCAGCCCAGGCTGTGAGCAACAGTAGGCTGACTTGTGCAGGTAACCAGGTCCTGACTTCAAGGTGAGTTCAAAAGGCCAAGAGGTCAATCCATGAACCTAGCCTTCCTCTGGGAGAATGGTTGCTTTTTGGAATTCCGTGACATAATAAGGTTAGAGAATTCCAAGCTGGGAGCATCTGAAACCAATTATGGACACATTGCCAATTATTCAGGAGTTTTGATGTCCTATCCAAGACATTCCAGCAGAGTTCTTTAGGCACCACAGGTCTGGCTGTGACACCCAGCTAGCACACAGCATCTCTCGGCTTGTCATGCACCAGGATCAGATAAAATAACCACATTGGTGATGAAGACTTCCAGCCATCAAGCTATATCTGGAGTGACAGTCACCCATCCCATGGGAAAACAGCTGCTGTGGCTTCTCCTACAGCACACCCCACATACTGCAACAGTGGTGGGTGCTCGAGAAGCAGCGAATATGAAGCCATGTGAACACTAGGGCTTTCATATTTCACTTCACTGGGTAAGCCCTATGCAGGGTATAATACATGCCCATTGACATTCCAAATCTGGTGGATTCTAGAATTGGCCTATCAGGGGAAACTGGTCTCACTTCCTGTTTCCTCTAAGTTCTCAAACTTGGCTAGCCCATTCTGTCCTCTTCCTCGGATACTCCAGGAAGTATCCTCTAGTCCCTTCTTCTGCCTGATGCTGACTGATGGACTGATTCTCTCACTGTGCATTTGAAGAGAGGACACCCTGCCTGGTTCCATTGTACTGTTGTTACAAGAAACAAGATTAGAGCCCTTTCCTGGTGTCATAGCTCAAGTGACACTTACACTGTTTGATATTTCTTGGACTGTGAAATAGTTTGGGGGAGCCTAACACATCTGGCTTGAATTAATGAACCTGAAAACATTATCACAGACAAACACAAAACATGAGATGTCTCCAGCCAAGGAACTGGGGTGCTTCATAAAGATCTTGCAAGCATGACCATCCTTGTGCTGTCCGGGCAAGCTGGCAGTGTCCATCCTGAGGTGTGAACTATCACCACGGAGAAGCGGAGTTCTGCAGTCTGGAAGGTGCCTGAGTCAGACACATAGACTTCCGGCCTTCCAGACCACTTTGTGGGAACCCCGGTGTTGTGAGAATTCCTTCCTTGAAGAGACTCAATCAACATCAGTTCCTCCTCAGAAACTCTGAATGACAAACTAGAGTACAATTCTACCAGAGCTCACCCGAGGGAACCCATAGTTCATTGGCTTACTTACAGTTACACTGGAAAACTCCTGCCCAGCATGCATGATGCCCACCCCACCCCCAATGTCACAAAGATAGAGCCCTCTCAGTTAACCCCGAGTAGCTTCTGTACTCTAGATCCTCCCCAGACCCCTGAAAACACAGGAAATAGGAGAGATTTGCATACAAACGACTTGGGGCGTGGCTTGAAATGCAGATAAGTATTCAGTGACCTCCTCCCTCTATGAAGGAATCTCAACAGTCCATAGACCCAACAGTGATTGACTCTTGCAAGCAGGCACAAGTGATCTGATGAAAATGCTGACTGTTAGACGCTTGGTGGATAGGGTCTTACAATACTAGGAGATTCTTAGGCAGCTGGCCTCCTTAATCCAGGGCATGCATAGCCTGTTCATAGGACAGGTGTGTCCTGGTGCACACAATTTTAGGCAAACCAGTCAGGAATGGTTTCCCACTCACAACCAGGGATGGCTGTCTGCTTAGGGAGCAGATGCTATGGGCTCTGTACAATGCCTTCTCAGAGGAAAGGGGTTCAGGGCGTCACTGAAATGAATTTAGTGAAGTGACACCATATGTGTGGGATAACTTGAGTGGATTTTGAAGTATTTTGGAGTACAGAGTGACATGATTTGGGGCTCTGCTCAGATTGGCTCTTGTCAGTTCTGCATTCTGTTGACAGGCCGTCCTTCACCATCTGGCATCCTACACACTCATTGGCGTGTCACCCCTCTTTCTCAGCGTCTTCTTGACTTCACCCTATCATTCTCTTTTCATTTTCTCAGTCACTGTGACCTGTTAGCTCCATGTTGTTAACCCTAACGGACATCTTAGTCATCTCCATCAAACATGGAGATAGGACGTTATGTTGCTATTCTAGAAGGCAGGGCGTCTATCTCTTCTATCTACACTGGAATCCAAGCAATCGCTAATGCTGAAGAACGCCCACCTTAGCCCCCTAAATCTATGATGAGAGACCACACATGTGGCGACCTATTTCCAGCATACTTTCTAGAGGGACTCTACAGGAAGTTTATCAAGGCTTCCTAGAGACAGAATAGGGTAAGTCCTGTAGAGCTGAAAGACACAAATTCATACCCCTGGATTTCCCAAAGTCATGGTCAGCCTTTGAAGATGTTATCCAGGGGCCAGAGAATTCGACTTCTGTCAGGAGACCAAACAGCTTCACCTTTAATCCAGGGAATGAGTGTTGGTCTACTCTTTGCTGATAAGGCCTATGAACCTATAAATTACTCATGTTCTTGTGGTGATTATGTTATAAAAGACCACCCAGGTCGATGAATGGGAACTTTTAACTGGAGAAAAAACAAAAAACAGCAATTATGCATCAGAGACTGAATTCTACTGCACGGGCTCAGCGCTGAGAGAGCACCGTTCTTAGAAGTGTAGGTAGCTGAGGACACCTGAGAGAACAAGGAAGGATAGGATGTCCTTGCACACAGGAATGCATGACCAGGAGGACCCCAAGGTTCTGCTCATCCTGCCCAGGCTTGCATGAGTGTTCTGCTCATTTTTGCTCTTCGGAGCAATTAGCTGAAGTGCAGTGATGAATGGGAAGCAGGCAGACACTAAAGGAATGTATGCAAAGTGAATAAACTTGGAAACATTCAGCCGTGTTCATTTAGACCATCCGCACCTGGCTACAAAGAGTGTTTGCTTTTTCCTCAATGAAGGAATCTCTCTTTTTTTGTATATCTTTCCTTTTTTTTTTTTTTTTTTTTTTTTTGGGCAAAGAAATGCCTAGAAGGGCTCATTAGAGCCTGATAAATGTAAGGCCACTGGTTTTTGTCTCCCAGCCAAGGGCTCCCTCCTGGGCTGGGTGCTGACTCAGCACTATGCACAGGCAGTCTCTCCAAGAGAACTGGCCATGGCTGGCCTCTCATGCTTGTGGTCACAGAGCAGCGCTTCATAAATGTCTCCAGCTAACGAAGTGCAGCTGACGCAAGAACGTTTGTGAATGGGATGCACTGGCTGGGCCTGCGAAGTGATTTCGCATTTGCAAACGCATTTTGGTTATTCTCTGTGGCAAGCCTGAGAGTGGATTCCATTTTGGTAGCATGATATTCTTTCAGTATGGATGGCGGAGGAGGTCAAGGTGTAATTCAGCAATCTGAAGTAAATTAAAACCCAGAGATGTAGAGTGTAACAAAACAGCTGTAAGACAGCTCAACTCTGAGAGTTCTGGCAAACGCACTATTAAAGGTCATGGGGCCGGAGGGCTGGCGAGATGGCTCAGTGATTAAAAGCACTAGCTGGTCTTCTAGAAATCCTAGGTTCAATTGCTAGCTCATGGCTGTCTGTAACTCTAGTACCAGGGGCTCCACTGCCCTCTTCTTCCCTCTGTGGGGATCAGGCATGCATGTAGTAAACATACATTCAGACAGAAGATTATACATATGAAATAAATAAGATTTTTAAATATTTCAAAAAAATCTCAAAAAATAAAATGGAGAATGACTGAAGAGGAAATGCAATGTTAATTTCTGGCCTCTGAATGTATCGTGTGCGAATGCTCATCTACACGCACACACACACACACACACACACACACACACACACACCATGGCTCAAATGAGAAAAGACAGCACTCACAGGCATGATCTCGGCCTTCAGTGGGTTCTGATCTCTCCTCCTTAGCCATGAACTTGAGCCTTAATAGCCTAACAAGATTCTTAGAGCTACAATTGTGTCCCCTCCGCATAATACTGGAGAAAATAAACCTCTTGTTTGCTGATGGTTCAATTTTACTGTCACGAACTAGGAATGACCCCAAATGATCAAACCACAGCCAGGAGGAATAGTTCAAGTTGAATCCTGTTAAACCCAAAGCAAGTCTTTGTTGGAGACCTCCAAAACTCCAGTCATTGCTCTCTGAGGCTGAGAACAAATGAGTTATCAGCTCAGGCATCTGGTGGGAACTCTGTACCTGTAGCTGCCCTGACACACAGGAGAAAGACTCTCCAAGGGCTTCCTGCATCCCCAGTGACTAATGGTGACCCTTAGCCTGAAGATATTTTAGGTGCAGGTTGTGTAGGATTGTCTCTGCTGCATTGAAGTCTGAGGTCTCCCTAAGGACCAGTGCCAACCATGACGGCTGAAGAAAAATCTCAGATTTTACCTGCAATGTCTTCCATACGGGGCACACATCCCAGCTTCCCAGCATTGGAATGGCAACTGAGTCCTTCCAACCTTCTTCTGGAGTCCTACATCCTGGGAGGCGAGCTACCTGGAGCCACTCATGGCTCAGTTGCCTTCTCCTCGGTCCCAGGGGTTGAAATGGGGCTGAATGGCTCCCATGTGGCTTCCTTCTTGAGTTCTGTCTCTTCTCCCACTTTGCAGGTCACTGGGTGAGAGGGCAGGCTTCGGTGGGAGCTTCCTAGCTTAAGTTCCTTCTCAGAGACAAGCAACTCCAGTCCAGGGAAGAGGGAAGGCAATGGTTAGTGTTTCTTGGATTGAATTGAACCTTAGGAACATGCTAGAATATCAGCAGTAGCACACTTAGACCACAAAGACCTTGACCTTAGCCAGGATCTTGTTTACAGCATCACACATTCACACTGTCACCCTGGGCTTTGGTTGAGGTTTACTGCATGAAACTGTCATAAGAGAACAGCTTTTACATTTCTATAGGAAATGTTATCCGAGCCCCTTCTCATTATGTTGTCCAATGCCCCACAGGGGACATCGACGTATGTTTTTATTTTAATAACTCACTGCCAGAAAACATCCTTAACCTGAAGAACTTAAGTACTTCCTACTTTCTGGCAATAGAAACCACATCTCCCCTCTCCCTTCTGGAATGCTCAGACACAAATTCAAAGCTCATCCCAACTACATTACCCATGCCAGGGTGCATGTTCTGAACTTCCTCTTTCTGTCTTGATTCTGTCTTATTAACCTTTGGAGACACCAATCCTAGAATATAGCCTCTTTTCTGCCAGTCTGTGATGTACTTGTCAAAGCCATCAGGAGCAGCTTCTTGATTGACTGGGTTCTGAGAAAGTCAGTCACACACACACACACACAGAGAGAGAGAGAGAGAGAGAGAGAGAGAGAGAGAACCAAACAGGAGAGAGGCTCCCATTCTTCCACTTCCTACAGGAAGCATGTCCTCTGCTAAACCAGAGGAGATGACTCTGCTGTCCTTGAACTTCTGACCCACCTCCTGTGATGTGGTTCCCATACTGTTCCTCCATCTGTGTTCACAGCATAAAGAAAGTTGTGTGCATTCTCTGGGCTGAGGCCATGCTAGGAAAAGACTAGGCATGACTAAGTTGCACCTCCATGTCAGTGCCGTGGACGGAGAGAGCTGACCTGCTTCTCGTGTCTCCTACCTGATGGTTCTCCCCCTGCCCCTTTACCTCCCACTCTGCAGGTCTTTGGGTGGAATGGCAGGTTTGTGTTGGAGCTTCCTGGCCGGAGTTCCTTCTCAAATACATTGACCGTCTATGCCTACAGCTACAAGATCAGTCTGGAGGCACACCAAGATTCTGTAAGCTGCTAACCTTCCTATTATCCCAAATTGGATAACACTATTAGCCATGTGTATCAAATGACCCAATTCTCCACAGATCATGAATGCTTTGGAGATGACCTGTTCCATAGTCCTTCTCAAACAATAGCAGAAAAACAGAACACTGGCTCCTGACTGAATCTCTACTCACATTCTGTGAAGAGCCACGTGAAGGGGAAGCAGGGAAGAAAACCTGACACCTACATTCTCACGGAAACACCACATTGCAGGAATGTAATGAGTTGGGGGCCTGGCCTCTGCTCACCTCTGCATCCTGAGGGAGGCATTCAGAACAGATGTTAGACTGTCTGGTGGACCCAGTCAGCACTCCTGGGGTACAAGAGAGAGCAGAAAGACTTGGAAGAGTGGAAAACTGGGACAGGGACACAACAGTCATTTAAGCACAGAAGTGATGGCTAATCTTGACTTGACTAGATCTAGAATTAATTAACAAAAGAAGCTGCTGGGCTCTCCTGCCAGGGAGTTGTTTTTTTTTTTTTTCCTAGAAAGATTTATTATTCTTTGCTGTATATTCTTTTTTTAAATTTTTTAATAATATAATTTAATTGTTAGATAATTTTAGAGAAATATTCCATATAACAGTACAAAGCAATATAGTACTTCTAATGAATAGTTTACCAGTAAGTACCAAAGTATACATTGTGCATGAAATTTTATCGAGTAAACTTATTTCTAGAAATTTATGTTGACAAAAATATGTATGTGATATCTATCACAGTATTATATACATGGTGAATTATGAGAAACATGTTAAAATTAAATGCAGGAGTAATAAATTATGAAATTACTTGTAGACATTTCTATAATAATTAAAATGCTATTTTTGGCTAAAACTTTAGAAGCCAATATTATCATAATCTTATACTTTCACATTATAAATATGATTAAAATTAAATCACTTTGTAAAAACATTATGCAATTGGAAATTATTTCTGACAGATCAACTCTTACAGTTTTATAGGCCATTCATTTTTTCGTCTTTGAATTGACAAAGGAAAGTTGACTTCAGTCAAAATAGCGCACAACCTAATCTCATGTTACTTGTTTTCAGTAGGCTTTGAAAACTTACTGTTAGCATTCTGTCTAAACTCCACCCCACAGTTCCCTGGCAACAGCCAGGAATGCTCCTCCTCACAGTTGCCTGGCAACAGCCAGGTGGGCCTGGCCCACTATAAAAGGGGCTGCTTGCCCCTCCTCTCCCTCTTGTTCTTGCCTCTCTTGCATCTCTTATCCCTTACCTCTCCGCATTCCCTTCCCCCCTCTCCTTGTGGTCATGGCCGGTCTCCACTTCTCCACTTCTCTACTCTCTCCCTCTCTCTGCCATTCTCTGCCTCTACTTCCCTCTTAACTCCCCTCCCCATGCCCTGAATAAACTCTATTCTATACTCTACCTTCCCGTGTGGCTTGTCCCTTAAGGGGAAGGGATGCCCTGGGCTTGAGGCACACCCTTCCCCCATACCTCCCTATACCTCCATAAAATATATTCTTTATATTTTTATAAACACATCATTAGTGCCGAGGCTTGGATTAGAAACTCTGCAGGTTTGCATCCCACCTCAGCCACCATGAGAGATCCACACTCACTAGCTCAAAAGAACCAGTTAGTCCCCATCCCCCACTGGTCAGAGTAACCGTCCACATGGACTCAGGGGAGAGTTCTTGAGCTCTGAGCTACTCCTTTGCAGCCCTGAGTAAATGACCATCCACATGGTTCCCAGGGAGAGTTCTTAAGTTCAGAGCTACCCTCTTTTGTCCTTGAGGATGGGGGGCATTCAGTCTTTCACTGGCCCTCATTTTAGGACTTATTCCCTTGGGTGAGACATTCCTCTTTCTCTTAGGGTCTGTATGACATCTGCCTAGGATCTTCTAGCTTTCATAGTCTCTGGTGAGAAGTCTGGTGTAATTCTGATAGTTCTACCTTTATATATTACTTGACCTTTTTCCCTTACTGTTTTAAATATTCTTTCTTTGTTT
This sequence comes from Rhynchomys soricoides, assembly GCA_019843965.1. Lineage (NCBI taxonomy): Eukaryota > Metazoa > Chordata > Mammalia > Rodentia > Muridae > Rhynchomys > Rhynchomys soricoides. The sequence continues at coordinate 2,115,491 of JADRCH010000116.1, read as the reverse complement.
AGTGCATTTGGTGTTCTGATTATTATGTGACAGGAGCAATTTCTTTTCTGGTCCAGTCTGTTTGGAGTTCTGTAGGCTTCTTGTATATTTATGGGCATCTCTTTCTTTAGGTTAGGAAAGTTTTCTTCTATAATTTTGTTGAAGATATTTACTGGCCCGTTAAGTTGGGAATCTTCAATGTCTTCTATACTTAGGTTTGGCCTTCTCATTGTGTCCTGGATTTCCTGGATGTTTTGTGTTAGGAGCTTTTTGCATTTTACATTTTCTCTAACTGTTGTGTCAATGTTTTCTATGGTTTTTCTGAGATTCTCTCTTCTATCTCTTGTATTCTGTTGGTGATGCTTGCATCTTTGATTCCTGTTCTCTTTCCTAGATTTTCTATCTCCAGGGTTGTCTCCCTTTGTGATTTCTTTATTGTTTCTGTTTCCATTTTTAGGTCCTGGATGGTTTTGTTCAATTCCTTCACCTGTTTGGTTGTGTTTTCCTGTAATTCTTTAAGGGATTTTTGTGTTTCCTCTTTAAAGGCTTCTGTTTACCAGTGTTCTCCTGAATTTCTTTAAGGGAGTTATTTATGTCCTTTTTAAAGTCCTCTATCATCATAATGAGAAGTGATTTTAGATTTGAATTTTGCTTTTCCAGTGTGATGGTGTATCCAGAACTTGCTATGGTGGGAGAATTGGGTCCTGATGATGCCAGGTAACCTTGGTTTCTGTTGCTTATGTTTTTGAGCTTGCCTCCTGCCATCTAGTTATCTCTAGTGCTACCTGCCCTCCCTTTATCTGACTGGAGCCTTCCTTCCTGAGATCCTGGCTTGTATCAGAACTCCTCAGAGACCAGCTGTCTCTGGGATCCTATGATTCTGGGATCCTGAGATCCTGAGATCCTGGTGTGACCAAGCTCCTGGGATCCTGGGATCCTGGGATCCTGGGCATGTTAGAGCACCTGGGAGTGGAGCTTCCTCTGGGTGTTGTGGGATTAGCTGAGGAGTTTGGGCCCAAGGTCTTCTCAGGGCACCTGTCCAGACTGAAAGGTGCCAGAGAATTTCTTGATCAGATTATTTGAAATGAAAAGACCACCCTAAATGGTAGAGGCATTTTCTGGTGGCAGCCGAGATAATGGGACACAGAAGAAGAAAACTTTGGTTTTTGCCTGCTTGCCTTCACTCTTGCTGGCAGGTTCATCTGTTCTGTTGCTGATGCATCCCTTCATCAGTATTAGAACCGACATCATCAAGGTAAATCAAAGACCAACAGGTCTCTAGGAATCCTTCATCTCTTCAGTGCCAGACGCGGGCTGAGGCAAGATACATACTGAAGCAAGCTCCTTGGAGGACACGTGATGTTGGAGGATATAAAAAGGACCTGATGACCAGTGATGGAGGCTGAGCTTGGCTTGCCTGTAGAGCTAGCTGTGCAACGCTTGTGGGAGTCCTGTTTTCACTGATCTTGGTTTCACTGTGAGAGACACAGCCAGAACTTCTCCTGCCATTCCTGCTGGTCCCTCCTGCTTACTCTTGCCAAGGCTGAGGCCTGGCTGTCTCTGCCACCACTACTGCTAACCCAACATTACTGAAATGGACTGCTGGTATTTCTGAGAAGTGTTTACGAGTGGATCGAGCTGCCACTGCTGACTCCTGTGAACGGAGTTGCTGACAGGAATTGCTCCAAAGAACCATTTATAAACAGGTACACTTCTCCTGTATTCTTTCTTTTCCACTACTTCTGGTGGATGGTGGGCTAAAAGGGAATTTAACGTATTTAAGAGCCATCATTAAAAATAGGTTTTGAAAAAAAATTAAAGTTACAAAGTTCAGTTCGGAGTTTGGGGTGAGAGGTGGTCAGAGGTGGGGGATGTGGGCAGAAGCAATAGCACTTGTTTGATACTTTTCCTCAGAGACCATTACTGCAGCCTCTGTGATAATTGATTCCCACCCAGGGTTCTCGGGGATTTTATATGAAAAGTCACAATGGAAGCAAGAGTAATACAGATGATGGAAAGCAAGATACCTTACTTATCTCAGTAGAAGATGGACGTCATTCTAGACCATTGCCTCCCTCCCTTTCAAAACAGCAGCCGAAGTCCTTCCAAAACCTTCAGGCTCTCCATCTCTACCTGCTATGTCTGAGTTTGGTTTTCTGTTATAAACACCATAACCAAAAGTAACTTGAAGGAAGAGAGAGGCATATCCTTTCTGCATCATCAGGTTATAGTCCGTCATCAGAGGAAGCCAAGGCAGGAACCTAGAGGCAGGAACTGAAAGCATGGAGCATGGAGGACTACTGCTTACTTGCTTGCTCCCAGATTCACATTTAGCTGCCTTTCTTGTACGTCTTAGACCCACCTGCCCGGGCTTGGCATAACCCACAGTAGCCTGGGTCCTCCTCCATCAATTAGAAAACAAAACAGAACAAAAACACCCCGAAGACATGCTTAAAGGCCAATCTGATGGAGACAACACCTCAACTGAAATTTCCTTTTCCCAGATATGTGTAGGCTTGTGTCAAGTTGGCAAAGTCTAATCACCCCACATGGGCTCCCGCCCATCACTCTGAGCACCTGTATCCAATAAGAAAATGTTTCCATGCATCATCCCTCCATCACCACCCCTGTCATGGCTACTTCCCCCATGCATGGCCACAGACGCAGTCACTTCTTCTTCTCACTCAGAATTTCTCACCACTGGACATTTTCAAGTCTCCCTTCTTTCATTTTCTGTGCCCCCTCCACTACCTCATCCCCACCAAACTCATGAGAAATCATGTCTAGCCTCTGAGATTTTTTTCCCACTGATGCATCCCAGTACCGAGAAGAGGCCTGGACACATGGAAACACTCATGAAATATTGCTGAACAGAGAAGGAGTGTCCCTGTAGGCCCTAGACACGGGCACATCCATATTATTGCAGTGGTTAGCCTTTCCACTCTCTGTTTGTTTTCCTTGGTTCTTGGCCATTGAATAGTCATGACCCAAAGAGACACCATGTTAGAAAGAAAGGAAACATCCTGAGAATTGGGTAGAACTCGTTTCTCAGACTCCCGTTGTGAGGCTCAGGTAACCCTCCACTTCTACAGACAGTTCTTCTCTAAATAGCAACCACTAAAATGGCAATGGCTACCACTTGTGAGCACTTACTAATGTATCACATGGTGTTAATGATCCTTGAGCTTCCTGTCAGATGCTCAGGAGGGGGATACTCTCATTATGTGGAGTCCACAGGAAATAAAATGGATTCTCAAAGACAATGACTCCTTTACCAGAACCACAGCAGTGAATCAGCTAAGCTGAGGTCAAACCAAGATTCAGTTCTCCAGTGTCCATACATTGCTCTTCTGAAAGACAATGTCTCGTGGGAAGGAGTCAGTGGGGGGTATATCCCTGCCAGCTCTAAAAATTTCTCCCTGACAACTGATCTGACTATCAACCCAACCGGCCCATCCACTCATTCACCCATCCACACTTCCATCCATCTTTCATCTGTTACCTTGCTAATTAAGGTCGAAGTCTACTATTGTCTGGATAGCCTCTGGGCACTGCACAAAATGGAGGAATCCCTTTATTAGCAGGGCTTCCCCTTCTCTGACCTTAACCCCATATGCCTCTATCTGCAGAGTGTCACATAGCCTTGGATTACAGGTTCAATTTCCGTTCTCCCTGAGAAAACCTGTCCAGCTCGCACCTGTGATTCCTGGAATGTCCCCTATGCTAATGAGCCATCTTACTACCTTAAGCCTACACTGCATGTTCCTACCCTTTTAACCCCAAACTATATAACCCTTGAATCACCCCAAGTGAAGTAGATCTGTCTCCCCCACAGCTGGTCCCCATGTGTTGTCATTACCATACGTACTTACAGGGCTTCGAGCCCTCCATCTGTCGTCTCTGCTCCATTTGCCATCAGCCGACAATCCCCAGGGGCAGGAAGGGCAACATCATCCACTCACACCCACTCCCACGCATGTCCATCTTCTATACTCAGACCTACTCACACCTGTTCATCGTCCACCCACTCATCCACCCGTCCACCCATCTGTCCACCTTCCACCCACTCCTTCTACCTATTCACACATGTATTCATCTGCCATCTGATCATTCATTCAGCCCTTATCCATCTACTCTCTGACTTTCCCATCTAATTAAACAGGTATTATGAGTAACTCAGTGTAAACCTATTCTTCCAACCAGAGAAGCTAGTCACAGTGCCTGTTCCCCTGGCAGTCCATCACGAGTGACATCTTTGTCTTCAAAAGACAGTACATCATGACTTCATTAGCTATACCAATATCTTGGTATTTGAAATGACAGGAGTTTGGCCAGAAAACAAACAAACACATGAAATTCAACCAGCAAGAAACCCATGAGCCCTAATATATTTCTAATACAGACAGTGTGGGAATTGGCCATGCCATCAGAGACATCCAGTTCCTGAATCGTTTTTAAAATTAAAATTTAATTTGTCAAAAGAAAAAGCCCACACAGTCCATAATTTAAAAGTTATTCTTGGGAGGTGGCTCAGGCTATAAAGTGCTTGCTGTGCAAACATAATGACCTGTGGTTAATCCTTGGCATCCAGACAAAAAACTGAGTGCAGCTGGGCACACCTGCAGTCCCAGCACTGGAGAAGCCGGGCAGGATATCTCCTGGGATTGTGGACTAGACAGTCTAGAGAGATGGCTGCACTACAGACCAGTGAGAGACCATGTTCCCAAAAGCGAAGTGGAGAATGATTGAAGAAATCAGCCAGTGTTGACCTCTGGCCTCAACATGCATACACATACCTGTGTTGCATGCAGTCATACACATATGTATACATACACACATAGAAACACAAAAACATGTGCGCACGTGCGTGCACACACACACAAACACACACACACACACACACAGAGAGAGAGAGAGAGAGAGAGAGAGAGAGAGAGAGAGAGAGAGAGA
>JADRCH010000116.1:2008644-2110552 GCA_019843965.1 Rhynchomys soricoides | reverse complement strand
AGAGAGAGAGAGAGAGAGAGAGAGAGAGAGAGAGAGAGAGAGAGAGATACTAATGTCACACTGTCCCAGGCTCTCAGTTCTGACCCCAGCTCTGTCTCACCTGTTTGTTAGCCATCACTGCACTACATTGTAGCCCACAGATGCACACATCAAGTTTAAAGTAATGCCTTCGCCTCTCTGTCTGCTTTCACTCACTTAAAAACAACAAAAACTAACTAGTGAGCAACATTAAAGCATATGATGAGATAGTGTCCTACCTAACAGCTTGCGCTTGGATCCATTAGGAAGTGGGTCTTTTTTTTGTTTGTTTTTCGAGACAGTGCAATTGAATAGTAACTGAGACAGAAATTAGTGCCAGGAGTAGGGTATTGCTGTGAAAGGCTTGACCATACTGTTTCTTTTCTTTTTCTTTTTCTGAGTCAGGGTTTCTCTGTGTAGCCCTGGCTGTCCTGGAACTCACTCTGTAGACCAGGCTAGCCTTGAACTCAGAAACTTGCCTGCCTCTGCCTCCCGAGTGCTGGATTAAAGGCATGTGCTACCACTGCCCGGCAGGAAGTGGGTCTTAATATCTCATTTTGAGTTCCTTGAACTGAATACACTACAGATACAAGAGATTTTCATCAAAACAAAACCCAGACTTTGACTCTCACACACCACTGATACTGTGTATCCAGTGTCTCTACAATAGGCACTATCCTTGCTATTGTTCATTTCACTTTCCACTGTCTAGAAAAGAAATCCTGCAATCTCCAGCTGGCCCCTTAGCTTTACAAGTGTTAATCTTCTCCGTTTCTCCCATTCAAGTACTAACCAGGCCTGACCCTGCTTAGCTACTGAACGATGAGATATGAGCAGGCGCAGCCAGGGTGGTATGACTGTTTCTCCATAGATGAATCTAAAATCAAACAGCATATTTTATAGAAATAGAATTTTAGGTCTTGTTTTAGTGACTGACTTCTTTCATGTTTTATCTGTGGTAAATTGTGTGCCAATGTTTCATCCGGTTTTTTTTGTTTGTTCGTTTGGTTTTTGTTTTTTTGTTTTTTAAATATGGCAAACTATTAGCGCATTGTATGAGTAGATCATATTTTGTTTTTCCATTTATCAGTAAATGTACATGTTTTACTGTAATCAGTTGATTCGTGTGGCTGAGGCTGCTGCTATTTCATACTTGTGTTTTCATTTCCCCTGTGTGGATGCCAGGTCCAGACTTGCTGGGTCATGCTTGGTCCTATGTTTAATTATTAGAGGAATGACCAGCCTGTCTTTGCAGAGGGGTAGTCGCCATCTTAACTCCCCCACTCCGCAACACATAGAGAAGCCTGCCCGTCCTCTGAAACCTCACCAGCACTTGTCGTTGCCTGATTGGTGAATTTTGGATATTGCTGAGCACCACCCAAGAAGGTTAAGAGACAACTACAGAATATGAGGGATGTGTTTAGAAAGAAAGATGGATACCATTACCCATAATCCTTCAATTGCCATGTGGATTCAATGTGGCCATATTAAAATAGTAGATCAAATATTGGACTTCTTTTTTGTATTCACCTCTATCTTGAGAATTCACTAACCATTGCTTCTTTCCTTCCTTCTTTCCTTCCTTCCTTCCTTCCTTCCTTCCTTCACTCTCTCTCTTTTTTTAATCTGCCTGTACTTTACTTTCTGTTCAGCCTTGTCTTCTTTCTTTGGATCCCTGTTCACACACATACATATGACTTTCTTCTTTGGAGTGTGTGTGTGTGCGCTCACCCACACGCCGCGTGCACACACAGATGTGAACATTCATGTGTTTGTGGGCATGTCTCATAGAAATATATGCATGTAGTGACACTGGTGTGGAGGTCAGATGACAAAGTCAGATGTGGATCTTCACCTCCTCTGGTTGAAACAGGCTCTCATTTTGCTTCTCCCATGTGTGTGCAGGCTAGCTATCTTCCAGCATTGTGAGAGTCTCCTACTTAACATCTCCCCACAGAAGTGCAGGAAATGCGGGTGCTCATGCTACTATGTCAGCTTTTTTGTGTACTCTGGGACACTCTGGGATTTGAACTTGTCACTGGGCTTGTATTGAAAATGCTTTTAGCCCCTGAGCCATCTCCCCAGCACACAGAACCTTTCAAGGATCATCGAGGTGATCTCTGCTGATACTCCTTACCCAAAGACAGAGAACATGTGCAAACTCAGCTTTCACCTTATTCCCCAGCAAGATGGACCAGCACCACTGACTTCCCCACTGACTGCACCTCTCTAAACCCTGCCGTGTACAGGTTACCAGTGAAGAAGCCATGGAAGGGTACCATTAGTCACATCAATGGCTGACCCCAGACACAGGGAGAAGAAATGGAAAAATTGTTATTTCAGTTTGCTTTTTGGGCATCTCTGTCCATCCTTTGTGCTATCCTGTGGGGAGAGAAGGCCCTCAGACTCAGGTAGTCCTCAATGAGAATCAACAAGTGTTTCGTGAAAGGGAAGGCAGCTTTCAAGATATAAGCATCAACTTGCACCCCGGGTCATTTTGCTTGGAATTGTCCTTGACCTCTGTTCACTGGATCTTTTGATACTGAGGAGAGTTTAAAAGGAGCCTGGCCTGGTACCCTCCCCTCATGCATGGCTCTCCCCCTCAGTGAAGAGGGCCACCTGCAACTAAGTGCAGCCTCCTCAAGCAGAGCAGAACAAGGGAAAGGGAACAAAGACTCCAGCCCATGAGAAAGGCAGCACACTGCACTTCCCAAGGAAGACTGTCTCAAGTCAGGACTCAAACCATGGTAGGTGTGAAATAACAAAAGTGCCCTGTGTGCCAGCAGACTTATAAATCACTGACTAAACTCGCGGAAGGAATCTTATTTATTGCAAGCTTTGAAAAGGAGGAGGGGCTAGCTTTAACGCCACAATGAGAATTATGAATCTTCAAGAAAATATAACATGTGACAATTCCCAAACTCATGTGACTGTGGAGACCATATTTTACAGATTTCTATACTGTGGAGCAATAGCGGACGCCGAAAACAATGAACACTCATGGCCTTTTTCCCTGGGAGAAGACAGGCCCTGCCTTCCTATGTGGTATCCTATTGTCTTGGGTGAAACGCTTATGTAGTAATCTATAGTCTGAACAGTTTTATTGCTTGAATAATACCAATGCCCTGGTTTGGGTTCCTTCATGTGGGAGTTCTGTACTAATACTTTTTTTTTTCAAAAGCCTTATTTTGGAGAAAAACTTCTTCCCCACCCACAACGCATTTTAGAGCACCCCTTTTCTCTGGGGATTCTGCAACTCCTCTGGCAGAGTAGGACTGGAATGAAACCTGGTAACCTCAGGGGCCTGCTGGCTGATCAAGTTACTTCTCTGGGGTGATCCGGGCTACACACTGCACTAGAGCCTCAATTTCCTGCTGTACAACAGCAAGCAGCATCAGGAACTGCGTGGCCTAAGAGGAAGCCATAGCAGACTGAGGACCTGGCCAGGAGGATGGCGCTTCCCATTCTGATTAACCCAGAGGCACCCCCTGTGATACAACACAGACTTTGAACAAACTTGACTAAGTGACACTTGACACAAAACTGGGTAGAAAAGCCACATCTTCCAGCAGTCGGCTTCCTTGGCCAGCACAATAAAGGTCGCAACCTGGCATCTTTAAACAATAGGATTTTTTCTCTTAGAGGTCTGTGTCTGAGTGTCTATATCAAGTGTATGGAGGACCCTGTTCCCTTCTAAGGCTTCAGCATGAATGCTCTCCAGAGGTTGCTGGCGTTGCTGGGGGTCTCATTCATCTGCATGCAGTACCATCCAGCACACTTCCCTGCATCCCTGTCTCTGGACTCGGTTTTCCTTATTTTTGTAAGGTCATTGAATTGAACCGGCAGACTCCACTGTCATCTCTTGTTTCTTTGTTTTTGAGACAGGGTCTCTCCATATTGTTCTGGCTGTCCTGGAACTTACTATGTAGACCAGGCACACCCCAAACTCACAGAGACCCACCCCGCCTCAGCTTCTCACGTGCCAGGATTAAAAGCATGTAGCATCACATCCAGCTGTCAATCATTCTTAGCATGCTCACGTTTGCAAAGACCCAAATAACCTCATTCACAGTTCCGGAGGGTAAGATTTGGACCTGATGGAACTTAGTCTAATAACTTAGATTCTTGCAGGGGGTGTTCAATAAGAATTTTGATAACAAGAGCAAAAGACTAAGCACAGTAGAGTTGGGGAGGGCTGGGGGAGGAGCTTGGTATAGGAGCCAGAGAAACGGCTCAGAGGTTCAGAGCACTGGTTGCTTTTCCAGAGGACACAGGTTTCATTCTTAGCACTCACGAGGCAGCTAACAACCATTTGTACCTCCAGCCCCAGGGGACCAGATGCCCTCTTCTGGTCTCCACAGGCCCGCGCACACACACATACGTGGTATGCAGCCATACACGTAGGTATAACCCCATACGCATAAAGATAAATAAATAGATCTTTAAAAAAATAAGTGCTAATTTTAAAATGTGTACTTAGTTTGGACTCATGTCTAAATGTGCTTTAGATTGAAAAAGACAAGACTAGAAAGAACCTCTGTACACGTCAGTTGATGATAAGGTTCCTACCTGCTAATCCTGGCGAGTGGTGCCTAGGCACCGAAATCCAAGGCCAGACTTACTCTGTCCCTCCCCAGAAAGAGGAAGTCCAAAGTGTCTGGTTCAGGTAGGACACTAGACCTCAGGAAGGGCACATGCCAGAGGTTAAAACCATGATGAACCAGCAGTAACAGGGAGAAGGGACCATGACAGGGAGGCCAGGGAAGCATGGTGACTCCAGACTGACCAAGAGCCTTCTTCCTGCAGGCAGATAAGAACAGAACAGTAAGGCCGTTTCCTAGGTCTTCGGATGGACAGCCATGGGGATGTGGGGGATGTGAGTGTGGGTTCAGTACACAGGTCAGCTGCTTGAACGGAGGATCCTCACATGGGTTTCTTGTGGAATGGCTGCTGTCTCTAAGGTCTGGTTTTGCTCCTAACTTGAAGAAAAGAACATTTGGTTGTGGACAGGGAGGGCTTCTTACCTTGCTAATTGCATTGCTGCTTTGTGCTGCCCAGCCCTGAACCCACAGAGGTGCCAGCATGGATGACCCCCAGGATGAAGAGCAGAAAGTGAGGACAAAGACTGAGAATCCAGTGAGTCACTCTTACCATCCATGGCTTCTGGGAATTCAGTAACATGTTCTCAGAACACCAACCAAGAATCACCTGGGCTCTGTGTGCCAAGGACTCAGAGCTATAAATTCAGATGGGACTGGAAGGAGGGGTTGAGAAGGGCTACAGGTATGTCAGCCCATGGACCACTTAGGTCCAAGGGTGGCTATATCGTGGCCCAACACCTAACCATAAATTTACTTAAGACTTGAGGCTGTCATTTTGTAGCTTGATTGTGGGATTCTCAAGTGTGAACTTGGTGGGTACCGTCTTGTCACAACATCAAAATGTTGGCCATGCCTGGCACAGAGACAAAGGATGTCCTAGCTGAGCCCCCACAGACAGCCAAGTATTTCACAGACCTTTGCAACACTGTGCGTGGTTTCCCAGCACTAAATGCACCCGGGACTCTTGAGTAAATGAATGTTTGAGAAAATTAAGGTTTAGTGGGTGAGCAAGAGAGGTTTTGCAGAGTGGGTGTATAGAGTGGGAAGGTGTCTGGTTAGCCTGGACTTTGGGCTCATACAGAACTTTCCCAAAGCCATCAGGAGTTGAGGTGTCCCTCCTCTGAACTCTGTCGTACAGGAAGGGTGGTGATGCTGTCATCAGGATGTGGCTGGCTATCTTCAGCCACTTGCCCACAAATGAGTCCTCTCTAGGAGAGCGTGGAGTGTTTCCGGCAGGGAATGACACACGGTTACACAGTCTCTCTTCCTTTTCTGACTCTTCCACCCACTCGCTCTCCTCTCTGACTTCCCTCTGCCCTTTCCCTTCAGAACTGTCTAAATCATCTGCCCTCAGTTTCCCAGGAGGGAAATGAACTTGGGGAGATCTGGAGCTGAGCTGATGCCATAGCTTGATGCCGATGTCACCAAGGGTCCTCCTGGTAGGACAGTGGACACACAGCTCCAGCTTGCCCCTCCCCCCATTGTTTTAAGTACTGCTTTTGGAGTCGAGAAGAAAAGAAAATTCTTTGATCTTTAACCCTGGTAGGGTTGGTCTCTAAACAGGTGGGTCACATAAATGCTTATACCCTACCCTTAAATTCTCAGACCCTTTGTCCTGAAAATGTGGTTCCACAAGTCTAACCTTTCCTAGACAAGAGGCACTTTGTTAGGGTCTGCACACCCTGAGTAGCTTCTGAGATTTCTCAATGGGTTGAGCTAGATTCCCGTGGTAGATTACCTGGGCTTTCCATCACACACCTATCATGAGTGGGTCACCTTTGATCCTGCTGAGGTGGTCATTAAAGACCTTCAAGGTCACATAGACAACTGACTTAGCTGCCCAGAACACCCGCTGATTTTCTCATACCAGCTGCCCTGCCCAGCCCCTGCTCTGAGTGCCCTGGATGCCTACGTTAGACTCTCCTTTCTTAGAGCCAATGCAAAGACAGCAAAGGTGTAGGCCCTGGCTGCAGAGGACTTGTGCATCCTTCTCTGACCAGGCTGACTCCTGTAGCTACCATCCCTTCCTGCCCATCAACACCCTATATCAGGGGTCAGTGCATCTCTCTATAAAGGACCAGAAAGTAAACACTTTAGGCTTTATGAACCATACAGGGTCTTGGTTGCAACCACCCAACTCAACCAGCAGAGCAAGAAAGCAGCCCTAAACTCTTTGATAAGGGGATGGTGACATTCCAATAACATTTTATAAAACTAAGCAGTGGCCAGATTTGGACCATAATTTGTACCTTGCCAAGCCCGCCCTTCAGTTGAATCTGAGACTCTCTTCACAGTGGGCATCTCCTTTATCATCCTACAGGATAGTTCTCAAACACACCCGCTTGTGGATTGGTTGATTGTGGTGCACATAAGGCTGGCCACATACAAGTCACCTAGTTCAAACAGAAGTCCAGAGAAGCAGACAGTGATACCTGAGTGTTATGCCCCTGGGACAAGAAGACAAATCAGTGGGTAAAGTTCCTGGCATGCAAGCCTGAGGACCTGGGTTTGGACACCAAGAATCCTTGAAAAGGCAGACATGGTTATCCCAGCAATCCTGTGGTGGGAGGGGATGCAGAGGCAGGAAGAATGCCTGGAGGCTCGTGGGCAGATAGTCTGGTGTACACAGCAGCCATGAGACCCTGTCTCAAACAAGGTAGAAGATGAAGACCAGCATTAGAGGTTGTCTTCTGACCTACACACACACACACACACACACACACACACACACACACACGCACACACACACACACACACGCATACAAGCATGCATGCATACACGCACGCAGGCACACACACAGATGCACAGGTACACATTTACGTCATGTACACACAGAGATAAAAATTAAAAATTCCATCTAAAAAGTTTTATGATTGTTTATCTGAAATTCAAATTTCACTTTTGAGTAGTTGTTTGGGGGAAAGGGTATCTAACTCCATCAGCCACGGGCCATGTAAGCAGTGCACAGCCATCATAAGCAGGGTATCTAACTCCATCAGCCACGGGCCATGTAAGCAGTGCACAGCCATCATAAGCAGGGTATCTAACTCCATCAGCCACGGGCCATGTAAGCAGTGCACAGCCATCATAAGCATGAAAATAGAAAGGATCTCTCTCTCTCTCTCTCTCTCTCTCTCTCTCTCTCTCTTTCTCTCTGTGTGTGTGTGTTTGTCTGTCTGTCTCTCTCTCTCTACACACACACACACACACACACACACACACACTCCCATCATAGATTTAGCTGGGCTAAAAATGGGAAGAAGGGAGCTGGGAAGGAGGAAGATCAGTATGAGGTGTCAGGAAATAGTTCCTATGATTTTGTGGGTCAGTGCCCTGGGACTCTGTGCCAGGACAGACCAGGTTGGGCCTGTGGAGAGCCAGTAGCCTCAGATGACCCGGAGAACCCCAGCTGGCCTCCCCCAAGTCAGACAGAGACAAAGAGAAGGCAGCCAAATGCACAGTCCTGAAGCAGCTGCTGATGCTGACAGAGAGAACAGCACAGAAGCAACTGCCCACTTACGTAACCACCTTGACCCCTGCTCTTTTCAAGGGAGGAATGACGAAGTCTCTTCCCTTACTGCTCCCCTATCACTTCAGTGTGCTGAGCTGGTGATAGGAAACATAATGATTAATAGCTAATAAATCGTTAACTAATAACATTGGTGGTGAATTGCTTAAGGATGAAAGCTAACTTTTATCCAAAGGGAGAGTGACGGGCTGAGAGGAGAAGGTTTTAAAGAGTCAGAGCAAATGGTGGGGAAGAGGCTGGTGCAACCCACTTTTGCACTGGTGGAAACAGAAGCAGTGGGAAATAAATACATCACCCACATCACACACATGTCTAGTCACCACCGGAGAGGGTTAGGATTCTGACCCGCCAGCCTGGCCCTGACACTCCACAATATTCTACAAGCTTGAGTGTGTTTGAATTCTATATCCTCTTCCAAACCACTCATTTTGATCATATTTTCTTCTTGTTGACTATTACGAAAATTTTTTGAAAATCTAAAATAAAAGGAGAAATCGCTTTATTAGCAAATTTAGCAGCTTCTTGCCTTGGGGCGTTTCAAGTATTCACAGACACACTCAGCACATGTTTACATTAAACCCATTATTCACTGTCTCACATCATTTGAGACCCTCCCCACTTACTTTTACAGATGGGCGTCTGTGTCCACTTCGTGATGGAGGTCACTGCCCTCATCATAGCTACGGAGTCTTACGTTCCCACTCAGCTACCAAGACTGTGCACAGGACTTAGTCCAGGTTTAGCCAGGCTTCCACCCAGTGTCTCAGACTTAGGGACCTGGCAGGGCTTCCGGACAACTTCATGCTTGTGAGCACCCCATCCTGCCTTCCCACCTACACCCACACCCCTCTGCTTCTCTGAGATTCCAACTAGCAGTTAGGAGCCTGTCATTAGTGGCCTGTGGGGAGGGTAGCCAATCCCAGCAGAACCTTCCCCTAGCCTGCCAAGGTCACCCAGGTGGACACGTCTCTTGGCGCCCTCCTCGGACTGTTCTCAGGTCAGACTCAGGCTCAGACTTGTTGAAGCTGGTCCCAATATTCCCATCCCATTTCCCTGACCATTGCTGCCCTTTTACCTGCCAGCATGTTATCTCTATGCTCCCCCCACACTCACTGCCCCCAGATCCTGGTTCTTAGACCCAGACAAAGCTGAGCAGCTCAAGTCATCCTTAGCTGCCCCACTCCATGGATAGACTCAATGGCCTTTCACAAACATCCCTAATACAGGAAAGCCAGACAAATGGCAACCTTGCGTTGTTGTTATCATTGGTTGTATTTTGTTTTTGTTTTGTTTTTCTCAACCCTGAGCCTGAGACAAGCCAAGAGTTGTGACCAACTGACCACACCAGACTTTGTGCGGTGAATCAGGCAAATGCCCACTCTCCAGAGCCTGTTGCTTTTGTCTCAGAATGTGTCGTGACTGATAACAGACAGAAGAAAGACATCAAGACAGACGAGTGGGTGGGAGAGGAGAGGAAAGAGACAGCTTGGAGGTTGAGTGCTTGCCCAGAGCAAAGATGAGAGACAGGAACGCAGGCAGGGATTGGCAGCAATGGAGGCCACGGATTTCTGTCTGTTCATGACTTCTTCCACCCATACTTGGAGTCTCTAACTCACATCATGGATAGCTCTCAAGGTTGCAGTCCTCTGTGTCTCTAGAGCTTTGAGGACTCTATCCAACTTTCACCCAGGTATCAATATTGACAAGTTTTTCTTGAAGTCTATTTCTGGGCTGAGAGACCAGCTCTCTCCACTGGGCTTCCCAGCACACCCCACAGCAATGGATCCACCACTACAGCCTGCCAGCTCCCTCATCCACTCTTTACCTACACTCCCCACACCACTCCAGCTCAGGTATGTGGAGAAACAGGCAGCTACCAGCTTCTAAAGGCCAAGATGCACTAGGTAAGTCCTATGGCAGGTCAGAATTTAGGGCTGTGATAAGCCTTTTCCTTCCCAGGGGACAGAGTTAGTCCCATGGACTTTCTGCCTTAAAAGAGGACTCTTCTCTGTGACCTCCTCCTCAAGAGCCTCACATGTTATTTGTCTCCCACACAGGTGGTGATCAAATCAAGACTCTACCCTGAGCTGTGCTAGGGTGAATCTTGGAAGATGGGCTAGAGCCGCAGGATGTGGACGTGTCGCTGGCAGTAAAGCAATGGGGCTCTGGATGTGCTGAGTCTGCAGCGAGCCTCTATACTGTTTATTTCATAGATGGGGCTCGGGACAAATTGCCATATTTAATGCACAATTATGGTTTCAATAAATTGTTCCCAGATGGCTCGAAAGAACAGCATTAACTAAAAACAAGAAGCTATCAGATTTTAATGAAGATTTGTTTCCTTTGCCTGGTTTCTTTCATAAATTCTGACTGAGTCTGTGGTTCAAGAAACAGGGCTGCTGCAGAGATGTGAGAACGCATGAATGCCGGATACAGAGTGTGCACAGTTAGCATCTCTACAGAAGTACAGGACAAGCAACGCCTGAACCAACCATGCATGGACTTCATTCAGCATGCTCTGGGTACCAGACCCTGTGCTGGGCTGTTTATCAGATTCCTCACAGTCATGCAAGACAACAGTCTTCCCATCTTAGACATGAGAAACTGAAGTGCTACATCAGTGAGACAATTTGTTCAAAGTCAGTGACAAAAGCAGTAAGTGATCTAACCTCTTGGTGTCCCCCAATGAGGCTGTGCTGCATTGTTTCTGTACAGGGATGAAGACATGTGACTTGGAGCACAGGTTGACATCAGAGGCTGAATAAGCGCAGACTATGAAAGTCCAGGACAGCCTTGGCCTGTGAGTTCCCTCAGCTCCCTTACCTCCCATGCTGTGGTTACCCTAGTTAGGTTTAAATGCCACATCTTAAGGGATGGCTTTCCTCAAGCCTCACGGAGCCCTGATGTCTTTCTAGCACGCACTATTCACTGAACCCTTGTCTCTATTTAATAGTTGCTGGCCCACCCTAACACATGAGCTACCAGGGGTCAGAGGCCTTACCTGTCTTCCTTACCAAGACCCGGGACCAGGATTCATACTACTCATTCAGTAAACACGTCGGGCCATGTTCGTCTCTCTCCTGCTGCCTACTTCATACACCTCAGGGTACAACTTCAGACTCCTGTCACCTATACCTACAGTCCTTGGGCCCTCTCTTGGATGCAGCACACATCTGGCTCATGTCCTGCCCTTCTGTCAGGTGCTGACTTTACACCAGATGCCATAATTTTCCCCAAGCCTCTATAGGTACATGGAGGAGACTGACTTGTGACCACCAAAAACTTGCTCCGAGATTTAAAGCAAATCCCACATCAGAGCTATCAGACTAAACCACCGACAAGTAGGCTCATGTTTCCTCCTCAGTGAGGGTAATGCCTGTCCTACATAAATACTGAAGCCTCAGCGCACACATGCACAGCCATGAGCCAGGCAGCCTGAGGAAAGCAGGACCCACTTTCTAAAGTCCCAGTGCTTGTATGACTGTTCATGGCACCCTGAAGACAGATTGTCATAGTGGTGTGGTGATAGCATCTCCATTCTAGGTGTCATGGTGATATTGGTCCTGCATCTTCATTTCCAGTTTCATGGGGATTCTGACATAGCATCTCCATCTTTGTCGTGCACTGGCTGGGAAGTATCTGCTGTGTCTTTCATGTCTCCCAGTACCTCCTAGACATGCACAAGGTGACAAACTGACTCTTGAGCCAGCAGGTATGGTGAGATGAACAGGTACTGGGTATCTGGTGAAATCAGTGGGTCTTGGCCTTTCCACTCAGGTGGTGGTGGCAAGTGCCTCCAGACACACACCTCACCATCTCAGAACCATAACTTCCTTTTCTAGGTGCTGGCATTTCAATCACTCCCTTGGGCCAAGAACCAATGAGTTTCATTGGCACCACCCACAGGCTTGTGTCCAGAACACACTCACCCAAAACTGTCTTGTCCCCTAGGGGGTAAAACACCTAGAAAAGCTTGGATTCTCTTTTAGCTCACTCTATTTGGTATTAACACAGTTTCACAGTGAGTTACAAAGAAATGAGGTCACTTCCATTTACTGCTCAATTACCAAGTCAAGGGGGTCAGGTGGGATGATGGAATCCGATAGTCCCATAGCAGTCCGACTAACCAAATGTGAGAGAGTCAGGTGACATCACAAGTAGCAGATGAGCGACTTTTAACCAACAACATCCATTGGTTCACACGCTCACAAAGAAATCCTTGGATAAATCCTTGGAATCTTTCTTTCCATCTGGTCTCCATTGACAGACATACAAGCAGCAGTTAGAAATGGAAGAGTTGCCTGTTTGAACACAGTGATGATCATTGTGGCAGGTCAGCACCACTGATGGATACTGGCCTTGGTGG
Organism: Rhynchomys soricoides; assembly: GCA_019843965.1. NCBI lineage: Eukaryota > Metazoa > Chordata > Mammalia > Rodentia > Muridae > Rhynchomys > Rhynchomys soricoides. The sequence goes on along the minus strand of JADRCH010000116.1, from coordinate 2,098,037 downwards.
GCCAAAGAATAAGGATAAATTGACAGTGCAGCAGTCTTGAATTATCTCTCCCCAGATTCTTAGCAAATTGAAAGGCAGCTGGGTGTGGCAGCAAACCTATAATCCCGGAATTTAGGAGTCTGAGGCAGGGAAACATCAAGAGGCTCAGGTCTAATCTGGGATACCTGTAGAGGTCTATAAACATGGAGAACCCTTACAGACACAGTCATAATCAAAACTAAGCTCAGTGGCAATGAGGCATGAGGACTGTGCACCTGCCAACAGGCCAAGCCAAGGACACAGAAAGCACTTCAATGGTGTTTTTGCCAACGTTATGTAAGAATAAACACAGTGCAGCCAAAATGAGCTTCGTTCTGTCCCCAAAACAAAAATAGCCGGTACTCTGAAAAATAACACTGAGATCTGAAAAGGCAATGAGTAACTGAACCTAACTGGAGATGAGAAAGAAACATGGTGACTAAACCTCACAAGGGAGATTGATGGGGTAGAGCCCGAAGCTGCAGGCTGGTCTCTGGGCATGCTCAGGGGGTCTAATCAGTAAGCTCAGCTGGGATTGGCTTGCATTTGCAGGCTTGGGGGATCCAGAAACCCCAGTAAGGCCTTTGTGTTATTTCTGTGCTTATAAAAGCAATTTAAAAATAAGAATTTAAGAACAGTGTCTTGAACCATTTCATGGAATGTGTCCTGAGGACACCAGGCAGATCAGAGATTGGCTCCAAGAGCTCAGCTTGAAATTGCTGGAAATTAATTTGAATTATGCCATTGAACAGATGTGCTCCGTGTGGCATGGACAACTTTAATGTCTTAAATATCGAACCTGCTGCCACATCAGATGGCATCAAATTAATTATACAGAGTTATCAACGAATATGACATGACAAGCCATGGCACATCCATACATCAAGGGGAGTCATAGCAGAACACTGCCAGGCTGCAGGGCCTTTCTACAGCTCAGGATAAGACCCAACTTGATAGGGCAGATGCCAATTGCTCACATGCCCAGACCACAGCTCCTCTGCTCAGAAACTTAAGCGCAAGCTAGTGACACTCAAGTGGAGAGATCTTAAACCATCAACACTGATTAATTAATAAGTCCCTTTATCCACACTTGGAAAAGTGCCAGCTCCTCCTGAGTGTGTATGTATGTGCGTCTATCACATTTTAATTGCACTTTATACATTTAAATACAGCACTCCACACTTATAGAATGGTTACAAATGCATGAGTCTTTTATGAATAGTATAAAAGAACTAGACTTGTGAATATATATACATATATAGTATGTGAATAAGTAATATAGTCAGTTATAGATTAGATGTATAAATGGATGATAGATAGATAGATAGATAGATAGTAGATAGTTGATAGATGAAACACACAAACACACAGGAAGAATACATTTAACATTAAGCTACAAAGATCCGTGGTATCTTAAACTTTTTTGAAAACTAGCACAATGACAAAACAATGCCGAAGCTTGTTATCCTATGTCACCTTGGGTCAGTCTTCCAAAGTCTTTGTTGGTGACTTTGAGAGTCCTGAGGACCACTCTTATCCTGAATTGACCATATACTGAAAGCTGGAGCAACATGAGGCCTGAGCCTGGCTGTCTCTGTGGTTGGCATTTAGTTATTCCTGTAGCTCATGAGAGCAGTAGATCTGCAGCTCAGCAAGTATTTATTCAACTCATAAAAGTCATAGAAAGCTTTGCATTTGGAATAAACATAAAGACAGCTAGCTTAAAACATAAAACCTCCAACTCAATGCAACACTCAGGTTGCAAGTTCTTCAATCATGTTTTTATTTCTCTTCACTTTTCCTTCCTCCTTTCTTCCTTCCCTCCCCTTCGTCAGTCTGTCATCCATTCATCCTTTTGACAGACTCATAGAAAACATGGTATTTCATTTAGGAGATACCTCTACTAAAGGGAGTGTGGTGGTTTGAATGAAATGGCCCCCACAGGACCATAGGGAATGGTACTATTAGGAAGTATGGCCTGGTTGGAGGAAGTGTGTCACTGGGGGAGGGCTTTGAGGTCTCAGATGCTCAAGCCAGGCTCAGTGTTTCATCTTTCCTTTCTACTGCCTAGCTATGCAGCTATAAAACTCTCTCCTACCTCTCCAGCACTATGTCTGCCTGCATGGCACCATGCTTCCCACTATGACAATAATAGATTAAACCTGTAAGCCAGCCCCAATTAAATGGTTTTCTTTATAAGAGTTGCTATGGTCATGGAGTCTCTTCACAGCAACAGAAACCCTAACTAAGATAGTGGATTAAAATCCAGGCCCTTCCCCAAACCTTAGAGCTTTGAGGGAGACAAACCCACATCATTAGCTTCCAGAAACAGCAGCAGATACCACTGCAAAGCAGAAGTCTCAGCCAGGCACTGGGCTACTTGGGTGTGGTGGAAGGAGATTGGATCATAAGAGTATCACTCAGCCTTGGAGGGGATGGATGCTGGTCTCTCGGGGTATGTGAGTTCCCAAGGGAAGGAGCTGTCATTAAAAGCAGATTCTCTCTCTAATTTCTTGTCTCCCTGTATGCTAATTCCCCACAATGATGTTGTCCACCATGTTAAGATGCACCAATAGGGACCTCACCAGAGCCATGATGATGACCTTTAGTCCCGTTCTGGGTGCCACCATCCCACCCTCCACTTGGGACTATGGTCATAAGTGCAATAGTACCATGCTCCTGTGCCTACTCCCACAATATCAGCTTCAACACTTGCTGAGAGGAAAAGTACTCCTCCTCTGTACCCTCCATATATTGCTGTGGCCTCTTTGCATCCCTGAAAAGGACTTGACAGTATCTCTGTCCTGTTTCTATCGTGGAGATGATGCTTTCAAAGAGTTCTTCTGATCAGTCCCAACTCGCCAGCATAAAAGATCTCCATTGAAGTGAAGTATCTTGTTTGGAATCTGAGGGGAAAACATTCATCCCATCCTCTGTGTACAGGCACCAGAGCATCCAAAGTAATGGCAGAATGCTTTTCTCCTGGATACAGAGGCAAGGAGCTTCCTTGTTAGTCCACACACCCATCAAGCAGTTCTCTAGCCTGTGCTGGACAGGCACCTTGGGCTGGTGCTAAGGAAGCTCAGTGCAGACTATACAAACTGAGAGACTTCTAGAAACCTGGAGGTGAAGGGAAGGAGGAAAGGTGTGGAGAGACAGAGAGACAACCAGCTTGGAGAGCCTCCCTACTCCTGACTCCTCCTTCTACAGCATTGGGCTGTATCCTGCCCCGGGGTCCTGGAGACGGACCTGTGACTTCATCACAAATATATCTTCTCTGTTCAGACACCTCAAGATGTTTTTCTCTCTTGTTCTGGAATTTGTCCAAAGGAAGAGCTGACTGTCAGGCTCTTCTCCTTGAACCTCAGATTCAGTGCTACTGAGGTGGTCCGTCTACCCATGCCTTCACTCAGGGGGTCCAGACATCTACCCATGCCTCTACCCAGCTTTCACTAGTCTCTTGACCTCTGTTCCAGACTGGGGTAGGCCAGTCTTCTTCCTTGTAGTCCTGTAGCTAATCAGTCACAGCTCTGACAGTGGTGACTCTGGCCTGTGTTTTTCTTGCCTAAAAACACTATAGGTCGGAGCCCCTTTTGGTCAAATAGACCTTCCCATTGTGCATTGAGCTTGAACTTCAAGGTTTGCTGGGAACTCAGGCAAAAGGAAAGCCAGAAGAAACAATATATTCTTAGAAACACACACACACACACACACACACACTTCTCAATGCTCACAAGCATGGCCTCTCTCTTCACACTATTCCAGAGTATTTATATAGACTTCATCCCTTCTGAAAAACACCTCAGCCACACATAAACAGATCTGGCACTCTCAGCTCCATCCTGCTCAAAACCAGGATCAGAATTTTTAAAAAATCCTGGAGGCAGATGGTGCTGAGTCTCCGTTCTTCTGGGTCATAGCAACATGTGTAGGAGATGCAATTGTAGAGAGAAGCCAGACAGTTCAAAGCACCTCAGGTGTGTGAGAAGTGAGGGATAAACCAAGAGCCTTCAGTTATGACAGAAAATCTCCATTCTCTTAGTACTAATGTTTATATATGATTCACCCCAAGGTAGGATATTGTATACCCATGTAGCTAAGGGCTACATGGTACCCTGGGAGCTCTAAAAAAGTGCAGACTCCTAGGCATCTGATGCTAATCCTGCTGTGGTCTTTGGGAAAGACCTGAAGACCCAGCATTAAGCACACTTACAAAGTCCAGGCTTGCTAGATTAATGAATGTGTATTCTCCTGTAGGATGTGCACCTCGAGTCTGTAGACAGTCCCCAGCATTTCAGCCTATTGAAAGCAGACTTTCTATTTACCATCCAAGGTGCAAATATAAGCATCTGTATTTGCATTTTTGATCATCTATCTGGCTGGGCAGGCAGGGAGGGGTTAAAGCCTTAAGGAGTCATAACCCACCTTGCATGAGAAGCCTGAGCCCATATCTTTTAAGCCCTAATTAAAGTATGTCCAGATCAGCCAAATTCAGAGCCTGCAGTTACATTCCCTAATAAGACAGCCAACCCGCTCACAGATGATAAATGATTTCATCAGCATACCACATTACATAGGAAGAACTCGTGAGGTGAGGGGCTTTTAATGTGCTGCCTAAGGACAAAGCCTGCAGGGAGTCTGGGCTCTGAGTTTCAATCCATTTCTAATTATACTAAAAGAAATACCAAGACTCAGGGCACCGAATGGCCAACCCTTTCTCCACGTTAATTTAGGTCCATCCCCATCCTTGCTTCCAGACAAGATGCAGGCTGGGCTGCAGAACCTCAGCGATGCGCTCAGCACTACTAGATAACACACTCATGGGTCCAAGCAGGACTAAACCAGTTTCTCTGCCTTGCAGAATTTATAACTGTGAGGATATATTTTATGTCATTTAGCTAAATGCTACCTGCTGGGATTCTAATCCTAGTTTTCTCAAAATCGAGCTCTGTGGCTTGGTTAGTTAAGCTCCTTCACATCCTTGTCTGTAAGATGGGGGTAAAATGGTATTTTATCACCAAAGACATCTGTGAGAACTACATTGAACATGGACCCTTTGTGCAGTACGTACCTAGCTTCTGGAATGTGTGCTGTGACTTTGAGCCAGCAATCGATGCCCTTGCCCTTAGTGAGACTTGGGTATTAAGGATACAGGGCTTGGAGTCAGACTCGGTACAGAGGCAAGGCTTGGATTCTTCAGGGCACCTGACTCCTCAACCCCCAGACCGTACCTAAGGTAGCTAGATTCATATGGAGAAGACCCCAGGGAACAGACATCGAAAGGAAGAGAAAGAGAAAGGCAGGCAGCATTTGAGTGTGCTCTCCAGATGTCCACTCTTCCAACTCATTTTTGTTGCTTCAATACAATACCAAGAAGTTTTGAGTTTATGAAAGAAAGATGTTCGTGTGACTCATGGTTCTGGTAGATGTGATGTTCCGAAGCTTAATGCCATCGAGACTTTGTGCTGCATGCAAGTGTACAGGAAAGGGAAGGCAGACACGGGGTGACCTGTTTTTTAACAACCTGTTCTGGAGAGAGCTAACCTAGTCTCTCAAAATCTACACTAATCCATTCATAAAGTTGATGGCTTCAATCACTTCTTACGAGTTCTCCGACCATTCAGTCGGGATTCAGTGTGCGGTTTGCTGAGCATAATCCATATCAAAGCCTAATACTACTGGGCGCTTGGTTCTGCCTGGGGCCCTCTAAGAACACATGTACTTCCTCATAGGATTGTTTGCCAGTGATGCAAATGAAGGTCTCATGCTCTGATTGCTCAAAGGACTTTGTCTCTGCAGCTAAAACTAGAGAGTAGTTTCCAGCATGACCCCCTTATGAGGGAAAAACCTTTATAAGGGCTGTCTGGTACGGAGAATCTGTAAGGATCATTGCTGTACTTCCTGAGATCAGCGGACATGAGCCAGGTGTTCCAGGCTTAGCATCCAGCGCAGGCAAATTCCTCCCTGGAGACACAAGATCCACGAGTAAGGTTTAGCGTGGATACTGCAGGTTGATAAAGAGGGCGCCATGACTCGGATCTGAGTCAGTGCTGAAGGTGCAGCTGATGGCAACGGCCAAACGTCAAAAACTGAGAACGTGCAAAGATAGAGATGCTGGCAGTAGCTGCTAGAGGTAACCATACCCACACGTCCATCCCTAGACCCGAGGTCCTGCAGTTTTATTCCCAGGATCCTTACAATATCTACCACATAATAGCTGGCCATCCTGAGAAATCTAGACCACCCTTGACCTGGAGCTTGAGTGATTTACTCCTTTGATGCTAATGCTATGGCTTTAAGCATTCCCACTTTCAAAAAATCTATAAGACTTGAGCAACAAAACAAAAACATTAGGGAAAAAAACCCAGGGCATTAAACAGCTCATTATAGTCTGTGTGACTCCCTCTCTGCACCGCTGAACACTACCCTGACAAGTCCTTACTGATACGAGGAGAAAATTCAATCAAAACAACATCTTCAGAAGTTCAATATCATAGCCATGATTAGCTAATAAAATCCCAGTGGTCTGATGATATTCATTTTCTGAGTTGTAATTTCCATTTTTACTACAATTCATCTTTGTCTGAATCCAGCCCATTTCTTTCCAGCTCTGGGCACTGGTTAATTTGAATAAATGAGATAAGCAAGACAGGCAGGTGAATATCCATCATAGTTCTGGTATTTCCAAGGGGCAGGAGCCACCGCACCCCCCTACTGCACCCTCCCAGAGCTGATGGGCTTTGTCTAAATGCTCCACTGAACTGGCATCCTCTGAATGCAGATGAGGGCAGCTGAGGCAGAGGATTGCCCAACAATTAAGGGTTTGGTGGCTCTGGCTCCATGGCGCCTGCTTCCCTCTAAATTTCTGTGATGGATTAAGTGTTTACAGCTCCCCACTGCCTCCCCAAACTCTTTGTCCTTCAAGCCTGCTGTTAAGCTGTCACTATAAACAATGGCGCTGCCATGAGTTGCCCTCCATGTCCATCAGACTCAGAACAGCAGACAACCATTGTCACTGCTGGCTAGAATCCCATCTGAGGTCAGTAGGGGTTTTTGTTGTTGTTGTTGTTGTTGTTTGGCTTTTTTGTTTGTTATTTTTCCTCTGTGTGGTCTTCATCTGGCTGGAAACAACTTTCCAAAGAGCGATTAACTTTCCATTAGAAACGAAGTAAGCTAAGTTTTTCTCCTTTCTCCTCCTGAAGATGCTTTCTAGCTGTCCAAAGCTTCTCCAGAATGATGCAAGATGGGAGGAGATTCTAGAAGATGCCACAGTTTAGGACTGTACCCTAAATCCATCCTACCCACCCCAGGATTTCCCTCAGAAGTAGGGGGAAGGCTTCAGACATCTGGAAACTCGCCATTATTTTTGCTGTCCTGTCTGCTCTGCTCTCATTCATGGCTTTTCTCCTCAGAGTTCTCTTGGCATCTGCCTAGTCCCGACCACAAACCATAACCACACACAAATGTATGCACAGGCCAACTTCCCTGGAATGCTTGCCAGGGACCACTGTTGGAGACCACACAAAGCACAAACCAGAACTAAAGGATGGAGGAGGAAAATGGAAGTCCCCTGTGTCCAGCCTGACACCTGTGCAGCCCCCAAGAGTATGTCCCACTATGTCTGCTACAAGAGTCCTTACCATCTAGCTCAGTGGTTCTCAACCTGTGGATTGTAACCCCATTGGGGCCCAAAACCATGGGAAAACACAGATAATTTCATTATGATTCCTAACCGTAGCAAAAGTGCAGTTATGAAGTAGTTATGAAAACAATCTTATGGTTGGGGGCCACTATGACATGAGAAACTATGTTAAAGGGTCACAGCATTAGGAAGGCTGAGAACACTTCTCTAGCTAATGGACACTAGCTTGTGACCAGTACAAACAGAGTCATGTAGAAAATACACACCCAATTTCCAAGAAAACATACACACACACACATACACAGAACAGAAGCTAGTCCACTGGTGATTTTCTTGTAGGGCACATGGGGTGATAAGTTATTTGGAATAGAGTGGATTCAATAAAATATATTATTAAAATTAATTGCACCTCATTTTAAGCATCAGAGCACAGATTCTAGAATATTTAAATGTGCATACATGGCTTGTGTTGAATCTCCATTGGGCAGCACCATTCTTAACCTTTGCTGAGGGCTATACTAACCCCGTCTTTTGGTGTCACTTCCCCTCATAGATGGAGCTACTCGGTTTACCCATTCTGAGGGCAAAGGAAGCTAGACTCCAGCTGGCCCGCAGAATGGAATCCACCAAGAAGACTTCACAGGCACTGCATACTGCCTGGCCAGCTGCTCCCAGCAGTCACGGGGCACATATCTCTGTGCGTGTACATTCTATGAGTTACACTGCCATTAAGTCCCCACACCTCCACATGGAGAACACAGAGCTTGTGAGTTTCCAGAAAGTCATATCAACAGTTCCTTCAGGTCCTCCCTGAGTCCTGGGATCACATCAGGTGAAAGTCTTGGGTTTTCCACCTCCCCCTGACCCACCTTCCAGGAAAACAGCAGAAGAATGTGCTCCTGAGAAGCTTGATTCCCATGGAAATGCTCTCCAGGAGCTGTGTGAAGGGTCATAGAGAGTGAAGTGTGGGTTCGTTCTGGAAGCTGCTGTCACTAACAAATTCCAATCATTATTTAAAGCAGCAGAAATCCACCCACTTATATGTGGGTGTGTAAGAAATGAAAATATCAAGGTGAAAATCAGTGAGATGGCACTGCTGACAGACATCCTCACCTCTGGGACCCATGACCTCCTCCTCATCTGTACACCGATCCCCCTGTTCCACATTTCCTTTTTTAAGGGTGTGTGTGTGTGTGTGTGTTTGTGTGTGTGTGTTTGTGTGTGTGTGTGTGTGAGTCTAGCTGCATCACAAGCTTTTGGAGATCCAGGGATATCTGAATTCCTAGAATTGGATTTACAAGCAGATGTGAGTTGCCACTGAGGGGGCTGTCACCCAATCTCAGGTCCGTTGGAAGAGCAGTGAGCACTCTTAAGCATCTGTCCAGCCTGCCTCAAATCCATTGTTTGCCCTGTACGCATTCTTCATCCTTACTCAATACCCAGCATTCTATAAAGCAAGCTGTAGCAGCTCGTGTGTTTAAGTATGATGCTTCCCGGTGTACTCACTTGCTTTATTGGTCAATAACTGAAAATTTTATCACTCCTTTCTCTCATTCCCTACTTTAAAATGCACACCTTTGCTTTTGTTTAATAGTTATTGTTGAAATTTTAAGGACAGGATACATAAGAGAAAATTTAAATATTATACATCTTTACAATGTTTAGATTGATTCTTTCTCAACACGTCTTATTATTGAAAATAGACTGTTTTCATACAATATATTCAGATCAGTTTCCCCTCCTCCATCCTTCTCACTTCCCCACCTGCTCAACTCTGACCCATTCTTCAAAGGGCACGTGTTAATGGACTCGGGCTCTGTGTTCTTAAGGGGATCGTGCCTTAGGTCATCTAAGGTGCCATTCCCAGGTTCCAAGTAATGTATCTCTGAGGACACCATAACATGATATCTTCTCAGAGGAAAGATCTTTCTTATTGCTTGAACGTCACTGGCATCCTGAAGTCAGATGGCACAAATGCCCTCACCTGGAGTTCATGGGAATAATAAATTTTATATTTCATTCAACTCTTCATTTGCTCTAAGTGAATATTTGACAGTCTGAAACCAGGCAATAAGGTGCCCCCCTAAATTACAAGTAATTGAAATAGTATAGATGTGTACAACACAGATTTCTTTTCTAAATCACACACATGTGGATAAAGCCAAGTGCTACCTCAAGTGCACTAGGAGCTCTGAACTGATTTGTTTCTAATCAGTTCAGTTCCTGTACCTAAAGACCTAATCAAGCCCACCCTCTCCATGCAAATGTTTTGCTGTTTCCATGAATACCCGCCAGTGTGCCAGCTCACCCGCCTCCCCCATATCACAGACTCCATGGATAGGAAGCTCAGAAGTTTCTTGTATACTAACTCACCCTGGGCTCTTCAAAAGAGAGAGTTTGATGACGACATTTGACCTTTTTCTGGCCTCTGTGATTAGGCGACACTGTTTCTGCAAGTGTGGCATAAGTATAAGACATAGGGTCATCAGTCACACAGTGAAGACTTTACAGCCTGGGCCTCAGTCCTTGCTTCTGGCCTGTCTGTAGCACCCAGCACTGGCTTAGCTCTCTGCTCAAAAAGAAGGAAAGTCATCCACTTCCAGGACTGAGTCTGAGTCTGTCATGGCAACTACCTAGGGGTGACATAACCAATTGGTCATTTTTCATTGTATTTAATTGTGGCTTCATTTTTTTAACTTTTAAAAAATTAGTTCTTTTAGAATTTCTTACAATTAATTTTGGCCGTATTTACCTTCCCTCCTTGTGCTGACTAATTTTATGTCAGGTTGACACTTGCTAGAGTCATTTGGGATGTGGGACTGTTATTTGAGAAAATGCCTCCCTAAGATTGGCCTGTAGGCAAGTCTGTGAGGCATTCTCTTTACTAATGATAGATGTAGGAGAGCCCAGCTCACTGGAAGTGGTGCCAGCCCTGGGCAGGTGGTCTCAGGTATATAAGAACACAGCCGGAACAAGCCATTGGGCACAAGTCAGTAAGAAGCATCCCTCCGTGGTGTGCGTTTACGTTCCTGCCTCCAGGTTCCTGCCTTGAGTTCCTGTCTGACTCCCCTCAGTGATGAACTATAAGCTGTAAAAGGACATAAACCCTTTCTTCCCAAAGTTGCTTTTGGTCATGGCGTTTATCACAGCAATGAAAACCTAACTAAGACACACCCCTAATTCTTCTGCTTCTCTCCCCACCAAGTTTGTGCCTGCCTCAGCTAAGTCAGTTTGTGCTACATGAATATTCTTGGATTTGTGACCTCCCACTGAGGTACGGGGTCTACTCTTAGAGAAAACTGACCCTTCTTTTTCCAGCAGCTAACAATTGCCAATAGGTTCCTCAGCCAGGGGTAGAACTTCATGCCCAGCTCCTCTCTTCATGCTAGAATTTGGTCTGGCTTGGGCTTTACAGATCTTGTGTATGCTATAGCAACTACTGTGAGTTCATATGTGCCGCTAGCTGTCCTACCATGTGCAGAAGGCATTGTTTTTTTCTCTACTGGCTGCTATCACAATACTGTTAATGGTCCTGGAGGAGAAAAATGGGCTTCAACCATACCCATTTGTGAACCACACGAGCTCCAAGAGTGATCAGCTTCAAAAAGCATGCACACTGGTGCAATACAGGCACCAGCTCCACAGGAGTAACCCACCACTCTCTGGTTGGATTTATGGTCCATTTGACAAAATAAAACCTGTACCTGGCACCATTACTGGGTTATGGACCTGTGTCTAGATAGGTCATATGACCTAGGGGAGATCCTACTATAGTTACACTAATAAATGGACACGCTATTAAACTGATTTCTAATAGTTTATTACTATACCTCTAGATCAGTGTATCAGCAACCGTCATCAGAGAAGCTTCTGTTGGTAGTAGATGGTAACTAACATAGAGACTCCAAACTGGCCAAGGTGCAGAGAACAAGAGACTGCAGAATTCTCAGGCCTAAATGGAACAGCTATACTGAATCCCCCTCAAAAAACACTCAGGGATCATTGAAGAAGAGGAAACAGATTTAAGAGCCAGAGGTTGTGAGTAACTATATATGTCATTTTCAATTTTAGGCAGATACAAAGTTTCTCTTTTAACATAAAATATATGAAAATGGACTGCATTTGGTGGTCAACTTGCATCTTGGTTGTGCTAAAGAAGCCCAAACACCTGTTAAAAATGTTACTTCTGGGCATATTTGTGAGGGTGTTTCCAGGGAAGACTGGCATCTAAGTTAACAAGCAAAGGACGGGAGATTTATCTTCCTACTTCGGCTGGTTCCATCTGACTAGTAGAGGGCCCAGGTGGAAAAGAGGCAGAAAAAATAATACATGGTCTCCATCCTAGAGCTTGATACCATCTTTTCCTGCCCAGAAACGTTGAAATTCCAAAGTCTCTAGCCTCAGGACCTGCACGGGATAGTTTTATGTTAACTTCACACAAGCTAGAGTCATCCTAGGGAAGGAATCCTCAATTGAGAAAATGCCTCCATAAAATAGGGATATAGGGCATTTTTCTTAACTGGTGACTGATGGGACAGGGCCAGCCCATTATGGGTGGTGCCATGCCTGGGCTGGCGGTCCTGAGTTCTATAAGAAAGCAGGCTTAGCAAGCCAGGAGCAGCAAGATACTAAGCAGCATCCCTCCATGGCTTCTGTATCCGCTCCTGCCTCCAGATTCCTGCCCTGTTTGAGTTACTATCCTGACTTCCTTCGGTGATGAACAGCACAATGTGGAAGCATAAGCTGAATAAACCCTTTCCTCCCCAGTTTGCTTTTGGTCAGGATGTTGTACCACAGCAGTAGTAACCCTAGCTAAGGCAAAGCCTCAAGATGATTCTGAGGCCCTTGAGTTTATACTGAGGATTCCATTCATGGTACACCAGGGATTCAGGGCTTGAGGTTTACCCACAGCATGCCGCCAGCTTCTCTGGTCCTCTGGCTTGCAGATATTCTATACTGGCATCTGCATCCATTATCTTGTGAGCTGAGTCCTATAAATCACAACCTCTTCTCTGTAGGTCTAAGTTCACTTGGTTCTGCTTCTCAGGAGAACTCTGTATTGTGTCTGTCCAATTAGTCAGGGTTCTCCAGGGAAATGGAACCGTGTGTGTGTGTGTGTGTGTGTGTGTGTGTGCTAATTTTCTTTGCACTAAAATGTGACAATTCAATGTCACTGCTAAAAGGAACATCGCCATTGAAAGCAGAAGTATAAATGTTTTAGAGTGGTTTTATTTAGGGTTGAATGCTTCCCGAGAAGAAACATCTTGACATAAAAATACAAAATAAGGACAGCGCCATGGCACAGGTGTGTGCCTGCTCAGTAGGAAGGCCACTTGACTCTTCAGCTTTTCCTACTGGTTTGCCTGGTGAGAGTTTGCCAGATGCTGACGATAAGCTGAGGGAAAGCAGCCTAGAACTGGGCCTTAGGACTTTTTCATGAAGACTGTCATTTTTTTCTTTTATTCACTTTGCATCCTGATCACAACCCACCCCCACCCCTGCTTCTGCTCCTCGTCCTGTCTTTTAAACAAAACTGACCCTCATAACCTTCCCTGGCCCTCCCCTGTGCTCAGAAGAGGCTCAACTTCCCTCATGGCCTCCTTTCTCCTCTCGGTGAACTGCCGACCCTCCTCCACAGGCCTCAAGGCCCTTGTCCCCTTTCTCTAGAACCAGGATTGCTGACATTTTTCTAGGAGGCCCACAAGTCTGTCTCAACTCTCCAACTCTGCTGCCATGGTGTGAAACCACCACCACCACTATATGGCCAAGTGGGTCTGGCTGGGTTCTAATAAAAGTTTATTTATGAATAAGCAATGTGCTGCCTCTGGCCTTGGGCCTGCTCCTCTGATTAGAGTCTGGCTACACAGTTCTGCAGTCTGGGGGTGCCTCTTTCTGCCTGCCTGGATAACAGTGGTTCTTCTGTTGGGTATCAGTAAATAGCCTTCTCCCTGGGAGTTCTTGGATTCTCCAGCACGGATTCTTTCTCAGAGCAATTATCCTATGTGTCTGTGTGTGACGGGTCACCATATGCTTCTCCTGCAGTTACAAGGGGACAACTTCATTATTCCATGCTCTGTATGGCTCCTGGGAGATTCAGTTCCTACCTCAGTCAAATTAGTCTCTGAATAGCTGAATGAAAAAAACAAATAGGTGTACATAAAGGTTAAGAAAAGTGTGTGTGTGTTTGATCTTGCCAACCCTGATTAGCAGCCTGCCTGGTTCCTCTCCTCAGCACAGGCCTTGCCTCTGATATCTTGGTGTTTGCTGTGATCTGTCTGAGGTGCAAAAGAGCTGCTCTCTCTGAGGTCCACCTTCAGCTCACAGATACCTCAGGATGAACTGATCTCCAAGTCACTTATCTGGAAAGGTGCTAGCCACACTCACCTCTAGGACCTCTTAGGAAGATCAAGATGGTTGATCATTGCTGCTTTGCCTGTGGAGAAAATCACCAGCCATCACCAGGAGGTCTGTGATTGAAAAGCCCAGGACCCAGTGACTCCAGACAGTGTCTGGGGACAAAGGCCAATCTGTGAATACACATTTCTTCTGGGACAAATCATAGTTCTCCTCTCTCCCTTCTTACTGACAGTATTGGACCTATTTGAAATACTTGTCAAGAAAAGTGTCTGCAGATACTGAGTTTAAAGTGTATTGTCAATGTCTACCATGTGTAAGAACAGCTAGAAACAATATTGGTCAGGCATTAAGGGTGGATCAAGAGGATCCTGCTGCATGGGGCCATTTGGTTCTGTTGAACATTTGCAAGCTCTGTTACAACATTAAACAGCACCTCAAACAGACAGAAGACCAAATTAGGAAAAGTCACTGTGAGATGGGGCATGCTCCATCACTCTTGCCTGGACAGGTAAGAGTGTGGACTGCTCTTGTGGAGGACTGGAGTTCAGCGCTTGCATCCCTTCAGGTAGCTCATAGCCTGTAACTCCAGCACTAGTGGATCCAGCGCCCTCTTCTAGCCTCCACCAGCATTGCACTCACATTCACATACCCCTTCACAGACACACACATGCATAGAATTAAACATAAATCTTAAAGTAACTAAAATGTATAAATAAAGCAAGTATTCAAAAGTGTCTTCTTCCAGTATTTTCCTGATTTCCCAGCCTCAGCAATTATGTCTTTGACAATCAAGGAAGAAGTTTGATTAAGTACCATTCAAAGCTCTCCCTATAGACGCCATGTGGCAGAGCATCCTTTTCTGGGCTTGGACTTCAGAAACTTAGCCCCTCATAGGGGCTCCTGGCCTCTCAACATAGTGTTGTAAAACCATTCCTCTTGGTAAGTGTTGGGTCTCCAGAGGCTATGGGTGATGTCTGTGAATCTCTTCCATGCAGGGTTCCTTACGGAGGCCACGTAGAGAGGAGAGATGTGTCAGCCATGGGAGGCAGCTCTAGCTTGGGTTAGCCTGATTTAGCCTCAAATCCTATTGCAGCTCTGACTTCAGTCATAACCTTTGTCCTTTTAGTGACAAAGTTCTCATCTGCAAAATGGGCTGGGCTCAATGAGGACAGGGTCTTGCCTGGGAAGAACAAATAAGAAGCTACTCTTAGATCCTGCAGGGGCAGAGCAGGTTTCTTGCCAACCTTTATCCTCTGATCCCTTCGGGGACAGGAGAGAATATTCAAACGACTGTTCCACAGATGACAGGTCTTGGGTGAGCTGGTCTGAGATCGGCGTGGAAAGGTAGAACCAGGGTTTGGAGATGAAGACAGAACAGACTGGCCTGGAGTAGGGAGGGAAGGACAGACAGTACCAAAATGTCTCTCATGTGTTCCTGAAATGGTTGGTTCATATGTGTGTGAATCAGAATTGGCTAAGGAATTTGATTCTCACGTAAAATGTCTACAAAGTCCAACACAAGTTCCCTAGCTCTGCTGAGGGTCTTGAAGACCCCGGTATCAGAGGTAGAGGCGGGGGGTGAGAGGAAGCAATGACTTTGATAACAAAGGCCAGTTCTCAGAGAACTGACCCTCTTTTATGATAATGGCATTATTCAGTTCTTGAAGACAGAGCCCCAAAACCTAAGCTTTTTTTGCATGTGTGCATTTGAACAGATGAAAGCAATATGTGTACATTCATGGGGAGGCATGCTCCACTCTATTTATTGGGGCAGAGCCTCTCAGTTGCACCCAGAGCATGTACACCATCTAGTCTAGCTTGCCATCTTTCCCAGAGATCCCCTGTTCCTACCTCCCGAGGGCTGGAGTAACTGGGTGGCTACCAGGCTCATCCACCATCATTTTGGTCTCTGAAGATCCAAACTCAAGTTCTTATACTTATATGGTAAAGCGCACCATCCACTGAGCCATCCCAAGGGCCTAGATACCTTTACAAGTCCTTACCTCCTGAGACCTTTGAGATGCCCACTGAAGTCCTGTGTGGGGTCTAGAGAGGATGTCCAGAAGACAACTCCCAAGTCTGGGGAGGCAACCTAGCTCCTGTGGGCAAACATCCATGGTCTTCACCTACTGGGATCTGGAGATGATGGTCACATTTTCTTAAGCATTCATCCCAGAGGACAGCCAGATCCAAGCATCTCCAAGAGTCCCGCATCATGAGAAAGCAGGAGAATGTTAAGATGCCCATGCAGAGCTGAATGTGCCAGGCAAGGGTCCACCTTGCTGCTGTCTCATTAGGAATGATGAGGTTCTGGAGAGAGAAACTCCTCAGTCCTTCATCCAACAGACACATACACTATGTTTTCCTTTTCTTTATGTCTGTGTGTATGTGTGTGTGTTTCTGTGTCTTGATATACGTGTGTGATATATATATGTGTATGATATATATGTGTGTGTATGTGTGTGTGTTTCTGTGTCTTGATATACATGTGTGATATATATATGTGTATGATATATATGTGTTTGTATGTGCATGTGTGCATGTGCATACGTGTGTATGTGTGTGTGTGTGCATGAGTATGTGTGCATGCGTGTGCACATATGTATCTGTATACAGCTATGTACATGTGGAGGCAGAGGAGAACAGTAGGCATCTTGCTCTGTCATTCTCCTTATCTCCTTGTGACAGGGTTTCTCACTGAACCTGGAGTTAGACTGGCTGCCAGTAGCAAGTACCACATTCCTCTTGTCTCACCCCACCCCACAGTGCTAGAGTTACAAATACACATACAGCCACATCGGGCTTTTCTTCATGGGTTCTGGGGATTTGAACTCAAGTCCTCATGCTCACCTAAGAAGTGATCTTACCCACTAAGCCATCTCACCAGCCCTCTGATTTCATCTCACAGGACCACCAGGAGACTGACATAAGCTACCTCCTTGGGAAGAAAGTCAAGAAGTAGGCAGAGAGGCCTGTAAAATAGAGAGAGCAGTGGAGGACTCAGAAATCTCCCCATCACTTAATGAGGAAGCAGGACAGAGTTGGCAGAATCTGAGACCTCGATGCTGTCCCGTGATAAACAGTCCTGATGCTGAAGTTCAGCACAGGGAAAAGCTGGTCACAAGCGCTTACTGTGAATTTCAAGTTCTCCGAGGTGTTTCTGATCGTGTGTGCAGAAGATGTCTTAGCTGTTATTTTTTTCTTCCAACTAAGAAAGTCTTTGCTCTTGATTCATAATCTGAAATCCCCTTAGGACTCTAGGTGTGGTCTGACTGAGGGAAGTAAGCCCAGGAGACATCAAACCACACCACAGTGGTTTTCCTTGGGAAACACCTTCTCCTCGGACTGCAGTCATTGTGGAACGAGTGCTCACAAGGACATTGGAGAATTCAGATGTGGTAGGGGAGTGGTGGTTCCCGTACAGGGTCAGATTTGCCTTAATAATGGAGCACGTCATTAAGACGCAGACACTGGCCAGTGACAGACCGGAGGCAGTGTGTGCTTTTTCAGCAGTCCGATTACGACCTTCTCAGATGGCAACCCAGCAGTGTACATAAACACTGGAATGTGGTAGTGTTGATTATGTGTGAGTGGGGCAGGAAGGTTAATTTGGCTTCATTTTGACACCTAAAGGTGTCCAGTGAAATGTTGGTTAGACACGTCCAGATAAAACCGTGTGCCTTTCTGCTTCAAGAAAGCCAGGCACACACTTGGTGCTATCCTGAAAGCCAGTAAGCATGAGAAAATGTAGATAACTCGAACCATATTTCCTTACCCCCTGTTCCGTGGTCGCTGTCCTAGAAGACATGTTACCAGGTGCTAACCAAGCTCCCCATCACTGAGCAGATCTGAGAACCAGTCCTCATGATCTATGTCTCCAAGAACTTGGGCATTGGGGTAGTTCTCTTTCTGGCACCTGATGCCTATGCCAATGCCCAGGTCTCCTCCAGGCCAGAAGCATCATTTTATTTCATAATGTATTTGATGTATTTGCTCATTTTCATTATCTGCTCTAGTGATCCTCCCACTCTTACTTAACCATTTCCTCTTCCAAGGGGGGGGGGGTCCTCTTCTCCTGCCTTTGTCTATTTACTTCTCTTCTTCTTCTTCTTCTTCTTCTTCTTCTTCTTCTTCTTCTTCTTCTTCTTCTTCTTCTTCTTCTCCTTCTTCTTTCTTCTTCTTCTCTTCTTCTACATTTCCATAAGTTCTTATAAGTCATATGGAGTCAATGTGCCCATGAGTCTCCTTCAGTAACCAGAGGACTTGGGCAGAGCCCTTTCCTTACAATGCCCTTGCAGCATGCTGAGGACCAGGCATGCTCTGTGTGTAGCAACTTTTCATACAGACCATGAGACCCCAGCATCAAGATGATGGGTGGTCCCATGGCAGGCATTAAGCCCTCATTTGATGCTCACTTCTGCATCTTAGTCCACCCTTGACCAAATCACATGCCACCCTCTTTCCAGGACTCTCCCATGGACAAAAACTCAATTTCAAACTAGATCAACATTTCCCCTAAATTATCTTTGGAGTCCCTTTAGAGCTGTCATGTCAATTTCTGGCCAGTAGCTAGTTTGCCAATCCCTGGGTTCTATCCCCTTGTGAAGAACAGGAGTCTAAACCATGAGCTAAAGGAATCCCCTCCAGCCCGAGAAGTGAACAGTCATACAGTCCATTCAAAGAGCCAGTTCCTCATACTGAAGAGCAGGGTATCCATTACTGAGGTGAAGAACCCATTACCTGACCATAGGAGAGATTTTCAGCCACACTGTGTTATGGTGCAGAAAACAGGGACTTGGCAATTAGATATTCCTGACTATAATTTCTGGCTCTATTGTCTACCACTCATGTGACTTTGGGCAAGATGTATAACTAAAAGTGTCCATTTCCTCACCAGCAAATGGAGAAAATTTAACTCTTGATGGGCTGTTGAGGAAATTCAAAAAGATGCCAAATTCATTGGTGCACACTGTAAATGCTTGCAAAATGTCACCCTTTCTCTCTAGTCTCCATTCCAACGTCGAGCCGCCTTTCCTGCACCCTGACACATCCTCCCATCCTTTCAAGGCTATACCTTTGTCTTATAAAGGTGTGTCTATGATTCGAGGCCTTACAAGTAGACAACTTTGGACTCAGCCCACATCTAAGCCATGGCTCCATTCTCCGAAGCCTGTCTTGTATGGCTTGAGTTGCTTAATCTTTCCGCCTCTTTGTGGTCCATCATAAACTGAACACAGAACAAATAACCCTCACCACAGAGAGGCATTGTGAATAATCAGCAAGGCATTGATGGGAAAGCCCTGACGATGCCTGGGAGCGCCAGCCCAAGCTATCTGCCTCTTCCTGTCTCTCTGAAGAGCTTCCAGGAGTGGGGCAGATTCAGAAATGCCCTGCCTTCTAACCTACTCCCCATCCCCCAGGATCTAGATCTGTGGACTGTGTACAAAGTCACTCTATGCACCTCCAAAATCTGGGTTTGAATACAGCATTCCAGGTCCACTTGCATCTTCTACATCCATCCTTCCATCTGGTCCTCATCCCAAAGAGGCATCTGAGGGATGACACTGACTCTGCTGGTTCTAATTCCTTTCACTTTTGTTCCCAACCACCTCTGCTCAGGGTACTATCAGGCCAACTGTTCCCAACAGTGTCAATCCAAGCTCTTTCCCTTCCCCTGCAGGTGAGTTAAACCAACCGTGATAGTAACAACAGCAAATAGATTGGGGACTAAGAAGGGCAGAATTCAGTGCCCACTGGATGGCCCTTAGAAGGACTCCTCCATCTCTCCCCTCTTGAGACTGAATGCGTGGACGTATGAAGCAGCCAGGCCTTCCCTGGGACTGCACATGCTCCAGTGTGAACTGCGCATGTGCGAGACTTTCGCTTCTTATCTGCTTACTGCACACAGCCAGGAGGAGTGTCTCTGCTTTCCTGGGATATAGAGAAAGCAATTCAAGGACCAAAAGAGCTGATGGCTAATTTTCCCCTTTCCAGTCAGGAAGCAGAATGCATAAGTCTCTCTCTCTCGGGGACTTTGAAGGTAAAGTCAGGAAGCCAAGATGCATGAGTCGGGATGCATGAATCTCTCAGGGACTTTGAAGGTAAATTCTACTTAAGCCTATCAATAGTCTTAGAAAATGCAACTTGACTGAGCAAATATTTGTCTGGACTCTCAGGCCTTGAGAAGCATCCCTGGAGAGACATGTCAAGGGGGCCAGTGGGCCCAAGGCAGCTGCTCTGGTTTCTTTTCCTGAACAAGCACTTCACAGTCACCTGACACTTTGAATTGTGTAGCCCATAAAATTAACAACTGCCTACAAGATCAAAGGGCTCATTGGACACTGTAAACCAAGGGACAGAGGACAGACCTCATTTCTGGTGTGACAAATGAGTCCCTTAATCTACAAAGAGAAATGAGAACCTGGCAGAAGACAACTCCTTGATTCCCTAGCAGGGGACCAAGTGACTCCCAAAAGCTTTGAGGGGAAAACGTACTTTTGAAAGTACATAATATTCAAAAATTAAAATCCTAGAGCCAGGTGTGGTGACTCATGGCTATAATCCTAGCACTCAGGAGACTGTAAAAGAGGACTGCTGTAAGCTTGAGGCTAGCCCAGGCTACAAATGAGATCACCACAAAAGACAAAACAAAGCAAAACAAACAAACAAAATGAAAATGCAAACCAAAAAAAAAGAAACAAACAAACAAACCTTTCAAGCAACTAAGTAGAAATACATAATAGAAATGTATGTATTTGAAGGCCTTCAGTATCATTTAAAATAGTCAATTGTGCTAATTTTCAACGATAAAACACTACAACTGAACTATGAAATTAATAATAAATAAGATACATTGTCATATCTGAAATGGCCAGTTTTGAAAAGGATGCATGTGCTGTGCTTTTATGCCTGCCAACTTTCAGTACTGATTTGAGTGTACTTGGGGACTGGAGAGCCTCAGATGTAATACGCACTCGTGTTATTAAATTAAGCACAGTGCTGGACCCCGCTGAAGAAAAGTTCAAGAGAATAAAGTGAGAGGTTGTTTTACAGTAAACCTCACCTTTGGCTGACGTTATGTTCTCTGCCCTTAGAAAGCCTATTTGTGTTCTCACAGTCTGGCCCTGATCACAGCGCACACTAAACCTGAAGCTGCACATTCCTGCGTGGGAGGACTATGAGAAGGGACCAGTGGGTTTCATCAAGGTAGGGACTCATGTGCTAAGAGAATCTGATGTACTGGATCTAACCTTAGTATGCAGTTGGCTTGGACATTCATAAACCTGAACAATACTAGGGAGATCTATACAGCAGAGACCCATGAGAAGAGAGAAAAAAACACACAGAGAGAAAAAGAGAGACAGAGACAGAGATATCCCACTTTGGCTTTGGCGGTGTGATGGAAGCTTTGTCAACTTGACACAAGTTAAAATTATTAAGGAAGAGAGTCTTGATCAGGGACTGTCTACACTGGGTTGATCTGTAAGTGTATCTCTGGAGGATTGTCTTAATTAAACTAACTGATGTGCGATATTCAGTCCACAGTGGAAGGAACCATTCCCTAAGCAGAAGCTTCTGAACTACATGAGATTGGAGAAATGAGGCTGAGGATGCTCAAGTGAGTGTGTATAAATACATTGCCCTTTGATAGTTACTGAACATGTGTACATACTGTATGTGTGATGTGACTGTATGAAGTTCCTGTCCTGCTGTAGTGGACTGTAACCTGGGCTTGTGAGATGAAATAACCCTTTCTCCCCTAAGTTGTTTTTTGTCACAGCCACAGTTGAATAAAACTAGGACAACTGGTCTCTCAGATATCCAGGTACTGGATCATTGTCCCTAGAGAGGACAGAGAGACATACTTCCTTCCTTGGAAGATACAGTAGCCCCCCCCACACACACACACACTCAAGAAGTGAGCAATAGCTCACAGACTCTTGGAACAGCGCCATAGGTCAAAGGCCAGGATGTTTCCAAACTAGAATCAATGGGATTAAATCCATGGAGTGAGGGAGATGAGGATGAGTCAGGACCCAAGCTGAGGGGGAGGGGACACATTGTCTCTGGTAGATACCAGGGTAGAATATATGAATGCTGGTACTCTTTGCATACTTCTCACTGGGCTATGTTGAAGGGAATAATGAGGTCAATGTTAATACGCTGGGCAGGAGCTACTGTCAGGAAAGACCAAAAAAAAAATCTCAGTCATGAAGCTCTATGAATAGGGTTTGCAACTCATTCTAAGTTGTACTGGATCAAATCCATTGGGAGAGATACTCACTACCCCCAGGGAGACCACAGAACAAGAAGGAAAAGCAGATGGAGTTCCAGGCTCCCAAATCCTGGGCACTGAGGGCTGTAGAAAGCAAGAGCTACTGTTCTCTGACTATCTGTCCCCTGGTGGGGGGATCCGATTTTGGTTCTCTGCATTACCTTCTCCAAGGGAGGGGCTTATGACCATGTGATAATTGGATGCATAAAGGCGTAAAGGCAAGCATTTGAGTTCTAAGCCTATAAGTAACTGCATTGCAGACTGTCATATTTGGTTGATCTATAAAAGACATGGTAATTGCATAGACTCACATGTCACCAATGAACACACACACACACACACACACACACACACACACACACAATCATGTCTCCTCATTTGTAAGCAGAAGCAAATATACCTGGCAAAATATACCTGGTGTGTCGGACCAGGTATATTTTGATATCTTTCTTTCTTTCTCTTGATATTTCAGAATCCCAAATGCACAAATGAGGCACAGATTCCAGATATGTATGTATGTATGGTCAGTGACGAGAAGACAGATCCCACACACAGAAGGTGGAGGTAGGACCCATTTTTGTGATTACAATGAATGTAATCTGAGGGGATTTCTGACTCTCAGAATGAATTCCTCCTTTTAATGACTGACATGATCTTCAAGTTTCTCCTGTCCAGAGAGATGTAGAAAAGAGGAACCAGGCCTTCTGAAACTCAGACCTTCCCTGTGGGACAGCCCCTGCTAATTGAGTCTTACGTCTCAGGGCTCCATTCAGTGTCTCCTCCATGGAGCTCTTTGTGGAGAGATGTTGAAGAAAGCAATGCTAGTTGTGCGCATATGTGGTCTGGCAAGCGAAGCCTGCACACTCGCTGCATGCAGTCTAAAGCTACAGGCTTGGGGCTAGAATTTCTCCCTTTTCTGCGGCCTTTACGTCACTGTGCCGTTCTGGCAGAAATCCTTTTGTGGAGATCTTCTAAGTGCCTATGTCTTTTCCAAACGTGTGGCCAATAAAAAAGTCAGAATCTTCCACCAAAACTGAAATTAAAATAGGGAACAATTCTCAAACAAAAGTTTGACTTTTTTTTTTATGTATCTACAGGACAAGAAGGCAAACTGTAAACTCCTGTGCAAATCTTACCCACTCACTGAAGTGGAAACTTCTGGTTTCTTTGAAAGTCAGTTATGTCAAATAATGTTTTGCTGGAGCACAGAGATGAAAAGATGTTTTGCTGAAGCTGACACACGAGAGGACACATGATGTTTAGAAGGGGTGTAAGTATGACCCCACAGGCAGTGGGAGCTGGAGTACTGGTTTACCTTGCTCTACCTTGCTGGTCTTCACTGATGACATGCATGCATTAGTTGGCTTTACATTGCTTTGCTGAGCTTCACTGGATGTGACTTGATAGACAGAAACTCACCAAAGAACTTCTCATGAGGCTCCTGGAGCTTCCTGTGACTCCGTCAGACTTGAGCTGACTGGGAGCCTTGAGGTTTCTTCTGAATTGAACTGTCCTTGCTGATTTGTGAGCGGTGTTTGCCGAGTGGACCGGACTGCAGCTTCTGCAGCTCGTGTTTGGTGTTTGCTAGTGAACTGGACTGAGATCAATGTAGATTGGAATTCCCCCCAAAGGACTATTTCTAAACAGGTCTACAGCCCCCTCGTATCCTAATGACATTTCTTCTCCACTACCTCTGGTGGGTGGTGAGCTAGAGGGGAGGTTGAACCCTTATTAAAAAGTAGGTTGAAAAAATATTCACCTACAACTCACAAAGCTCCACTGTCCTGTCAACTGGGGCACAATGTGTTACTCTTCTTCTGTCTGGGACAGGATGATCCACTGTCCTTCCATCCAGAAATGATAAGTCACTGTCCTTCCAGCTGGGGAAGGATATCCATTGTCCTTCTATCTTGGCTTCTTCTACATAAGATAGGATGTTTCCTTCTTCCATCTGGGGAAGGATTCCTCAATGTCCCTCTAATTGGGACAGGATACCCTACTGCCCTTTTATCTGGGGACAAAACATGCCACTGTCTTGTGGGTGACAGGATGTCCCACTGTCCTTCTTCCTAGAGATAGGATGTGCGCAGAAGGCAGAAATTGTTAAACCAAGGAGCCTAAAACAAAGAACCATTGAGAGATGTGAGCAGGGTTGTCCTACAGAGCAGGTGCCACAGTTAAGGACAGGACAAAATCAAATGTCAAGTAAACATTCTCCACAAAAATAAATGCTCTGTGCTGATCTGCCCCGGTGAAAGAATTATGGCAGAATTGCCACCAGCAAGGGCTCTGGTGTCAAGGCTGACCATTGCTGATGGTCCTTCCAGCTACCCAGCTTTGGGCCAGCTAGAGTATTCAAGTGTCACTCTCATGCAGGCTCCTATGGGAAAGGCCATCAATAAACATGAGTTTAGGGAGAAAAAGAAACACTTTGCAAACTATCTTTTTTTCCCCTACTACTATTATTAAAATACCTTGATCATTATTAAATTACCTTGATATTATTATTATTATTATTATTATTATTATTATTATTATTATTTTCAAGATAGGGTTTCTCTGGGTAGCCCTGGCTGTCCTGGAACTCACTCTGTAGACCAGGCTGGCCTCGAACTCAGAAATCCGCCTGCCTCTGCCTCCTGAGTGCTGGAACACCCCAAGGCAGAAGGGATTTGTTCTGAGTCATGATTCAAAGGTTCAAACCACCATAAGAAGGAGGTAGGAGTCTAAAGCAGCCAGGTACATCTTACTCACAGCTGGAAAGCAGAGAGCCATGAGTGCATGCTGCAGCTTAGCTTCCGTTTTCCACTTGGGCAGTCCAGGAGCCTATCTAGGGAATGGTGCCGCCCACAGTGGGTGGGTTTCCCTAAGTCGAATGAACACAACCAAGCTAATCTCCAACAGGCACACCTGGAGGCTGATCTCCCAGGTGGTTCTAGGTCTCCTCAAGTTGATATCAATACTATCCATCACACATACTCAGGCACATTCTTGACATTTTAGGAATTCTATTTTGGCAGGAAATGAAAGTGTGGCCCAGCTGTCCATAAGCCCCATGTACTCCATCCCTGGGAAACATGTCCTTGTTTATTTTGTGCCACATTCCTGAGAGAAGGATGCCAACTCCCAAGGATGCCAACTACTCTACTCTAGCATGCAGCACTTCTTTCTGCATCTTCCTGCCTTACCTTGACCATCTTGTCTTGCCTAAACTCACTTGACAGTGGGAAGCCATCTCTGAGCTTTCTTGTTCTCCTCACCTTTACAAACTGAAATGAAGAGACCAGGAGCCAGAAGGGACTTGCTCAGGAGATTTTATTCTTATTCTTTGATAATTTCATAATGCACATGATCTATTGTTGGTTTTTCACCCCAACCCTCTTCTCATTTTCCTCCCACTGAACCCCTTGTTGCTAACATGTCCCCCCTCTCCTAGCTTGCTTTATGTTGCTGTGATACATCACTGATGCACACAACCTGGGAGAAAAGGACTTATTTCAGCCCACTGGTGAGTTGATGCTTTGTGATGCTGGCTGCCATGGAAAGCAGGCTCCCCACTGCAGCTGCAGTGACTTCTCTTCCTTCCGCATTTGACCCAGGCCATCTGAGCAAATGAAGGTCACATGAGAGAAACTTCCCCAGAGCCTGATAGGGAGGGGACAATGAGGTCCCCAGTGTCACAGGCAGGATTCTTTACAGAATGGAGACTGGAGAATGGAAAGTGATGTCAGATGTTACTCATTGAAGAGAAGGGGAGGCAGAATCCCACAGGCAGAGGCAAGAGAATCCTGTGAGTTCAAGGCCATCCTGGGCTACATCCTGAAGACTGTCTCAATAAGGACGGAGGGAGGGGAAAGTGCAGGAGAGAGGGGGGAGAAGAGATGGCAAAGATGAGCAAAGGGGAAGGGAGGGAACAAGGAAGAGGGCAGGGGAGAAGAGGGACTTGAAGAGCTGGGAAGATGTCATAGGGTGGCCTGCATATATAGACCCTTCCCAGTGTGGTGAAGAAGCAGGATCCATCCTGCCCAGCTTCCTCCAGGCAGCTCCTCTAGGGTAAGCCCCCCTCTGCTGCCCCTACTTCCTTCAGCTCCTTGGCAGAGGTGAGGAGTGGGGTGGGAGTGGGTGGGGATGGGGCGGGAGGGGGTCACTTTCAGGCCTGCAGCTTCCTAGGCCCCTTGCCACCAGCGATATTCACGTGTATCTGGGTCAGTCTGGGTTTTTTGTTTGTTTGTTTGCTGCTGTAACAGAATAACACCAACTGAGCAACTTTCAAACAAGATAAATTGATCTTCCTACAGTTCTGTGAGGCTGGGAAGTCCAAGGTCAAGAGGCTGTGTCTGATAAAGACACTCTTGTTATATCATATCAAGGGAGAGAGACGATGAGAGGGGAAGAAAGAGTCAGAGGAGCCTGAGCTAGCCCTTTCCTTGGCTTCCTCATGGTAGTGTAACCAGTGCTTAGAGGTTCACTGCCTGTATATTTCGATGGAAATGACTGCAGCGTGACTTGGCGGTAAGCCATGGAAACATTGCAACTTCTCAGTGTGAGGTCAGACAGATTCTCTGCTGAGACACCAGGGATGCAGGGATGGCTAGCACAGTTTCCAACAGCCTTGCTTTGACCCTGAGGCTCCCCTAGCTCCCTGTGCTCCCTATGGAGAATCCCCAAGCCTTGTTTTTAAATAAGAACTAAACTTCAAACTATTTCAGATTATTCAGAAATAATCTAGCTAGTGCAAACCTGTAATCTGGCAGGTGAGATGGTTTCATGTTGGAGGCCAATCCTGTGGAAAGAGAAAAACAAAGAGAGGGAGAGAAGGCTGGGGAGGGGGAGGGGGAGATGGAGGGAAGGAGGGAGAAGAGGTGAAAGAGAGAGAGAGAGAGAGAGAGAGACTGCTTTTTCTGTGAAGACATTCAAAATGGCAACCAAACCTGATACAGGTGGGTGACGCTCTATAGAGATGTTTCTTTCATTATTAATTATCGTAATTATAATAATACTGTTAAGGACTTTAGGGACTACCAAGATGGCTCAGTGGGTAAAGGCTTCTGCCACTAAACCCACCCACCTGAGTTCAGTTCCCAGGACCCATGTGGTAGAAGGCAAGAACAGCTTCCCAAATTGTCCTCTGACAATTAACATACATGCTGTGGAGCAAGTCCCCACCCCCATACATACACACAAACTAAATAATATCATTAAATTAAAAAGGAATTCTAAAAAGTCTTATCCATGATGTCATATACCATGCTGGCATCATTAAAATAAGCTCACAAGACATCAGAAGTCTGAGAGACATAAACACAGCACTAGATTAATCTGTGTCTCCATGGTATCCCAAATGCTTCCAGAAAGTGTACAAGTGATATACAGACAGTACCTCTGGGATGGGTTGCAGGTCTTATGTTCATTTTACCTTTTGTTTATGTGTATGTGTTTTGCCAGCATGTGTGTCTGTACACCACATGCATGCAGTCCCTGTGGTGGCCAGAAGAGGGCATCACGTTGTCTGGCACTGGCGTCACCAATTGTTAGAAAGCACAACCATTAAGAGTGCTGGGTGCTGAGTTCTAGGACTCAAACTCAGGTCCTCTGCAAGAGCAGGAAGTGGTTTTGACCTCTGAGCCATCTCTCCAGCCCCTATAGTTTATATTTAAAAAAAAAAAAAAATTCCGTATTCTGGGACCTGAACTTCAGAGAGGAGAAAAGAGCATGAAAAAGATGTGGTGGTTGCCAGGACATGAAGTCTCTGGTGTCAACCTGCCCTGAGGGACAGCTAAAGCTGGGGATTGTGCCGGAAGGGCTCTCATGCATGAGAGCCCAACAGTGGCTGTCACAAGACACTGGCAGAGCCAGGGCTTGCAGAGAGGCCCAGAACCTTTCTTCAAGGACATCTGCCCAGCAAGTGTTCGACCTCAGACTGATGTCACCCTGGTTACTGATCCTTATTAGACAAAGACTGTTGTGTCGAACGCTCTGATACCCTCCGAGTTTTCATTTGAAGGATTTCTCTCTGGCTCACCCTTTTGAAGATGCCAAAGCGTACGTGGCGCACACTCCCTTTTCCGTCGCCTTGTGTTGTTTCTAAACACAGTCACTGCTCCACATTTTGTTTCAGATTGACAGAAGAAAAGAAGTGGGGAGAGCCAGGGGTACCCAATGGGAGGGAGGGAGGGAGGGCCCTGTTCTTCCCTGGAATAGCTGCAGTTAGTTCATAGAAGTAGGCTCCCAGGATCACCACAGAACTAGTCATCTTGTGTCCTGTTAACAAAGGTCCCCACAGTGACTTCCTATTTGGGAAAAACACAGGTGTGTGTGTGTGTGTGTGTGTGTGTGTGTGTGTGTGTGTTTTAAATAACCCCTAGTTCCCTGCTGGACAGTGGAGTGGGCTGTCTGTCGGTTTTGTTTCTCCAGCCTCTCTCCAGGCTGCCTCTGTGTGTCGCTACAAGAATGACTGCCTGTCATATTTTGGGATATGCATTCCTTTGATTCCAACCAGTTTAAAATGCTCCACCCCGAGTCCTCACACCGAGACCCATCTCCTTGAGAACAGAATAGCCCTTTACCCCAAACTCATGGCCATTGTCCCGCTCAATGAGGGTGTGGGCAGGGGCAGAGCCCCCTTTCCAGGCACAGCCTTCACCCCAGAAGTCTGGCTCAGCAGCAGGGACACAGGCTCTAGCCTGCTTGCTACCTGCACAGTAGCAAAGAGAGTCTCCACATGGAAGCTTCTACCTATAAAGGCAACATACTTTTCCATCAACCTCTGTGGACCAGCCAGAGAGAAGTACAGCCCATGAGAAAGAGACACCTCCAAGTCCTTCCCACCCCACCCCCCACCATAGCCACTCCGTCCTGTCCCTCCAGCCACGTTGCCTTGGAAACTAGAACAATTCCCCAAACATCCCAAGATTCCCACGCACTCAGGAACTCTCCTGGAGATGGGTGGGGGACAACAGTGATTGTTTTCACAGATGAAGGGACCAGGAGAGAGCCTAATCGCTTCTTCCCCAGCAGAACCCAGTCCCGGGGTTCTTACAGCTGGGCCTCCAGCTTCTCTCCACAAACCCCAGGAGCGGAAACCTGAGTGTGAGCGCCAAACAGGTCACCAGGGGGTTCCTGGCCACTTCTCCCAAGGACCTATAGAGGCACTTATAGCCCTGAAAGCTTTCTGTCCCCCATGGGCAGAAAGGCAAAACTTAGCCCCCAGGGACCTGGGGACACATCATAGCCTCTGACCTCAGGGAACACTCAGGCTCAGGGTGTGGGCAGGCCAGATAAGAAAGGGGAGGAGGTGGTTGGGGAGGAGAAGCCAAAGGGAGAAGCAGCAGCCCAGGACTTTCAGACAAACATTTGTTTTTCAAGGAATAGATTCCCAATGTAACGAGCAGATGTGTGCTCTGCCAACAACATGCCCTGAAGATGGCCAAGTGTTGTGATTTTCTCTCCCAAAAGCCCTAGGTGTGCTGGCTGAGGATTCAGCAGCAGTACACTCTAGTCTAATGGGGTGTAACCCTGCACCCAGGCAGACAGTCTTCTGACCATAGATCATCATAGGGCTCAGCTGCTTTCGGTGGTTGGTACCTACAAGCACCTGATGCTCTTATAGCTTTAAGGAGATACCAGATGCTTGACCCTGTGCCTCTTTTCCAGAATCTTCCATCTGCACCTCTGTGCTTTCTGCCTGACAACCATTTCTTCCTCAGACTCCTGGCCAGCTAACCCTGGCTTGACCCTGGCCTGACTCCATCCAGCACTCTGCTCTGACCCCCAGCTCTAGCCACCACCCTGTGACTCACTTTGTGGTGAGGACATCTCCATGCCAGGGCCTTTGCCCAAGCAGACAAGCCCCACACAGCCAGAGGAACCCAGTGTGATGGCAGGATCCCCCTCTACTCCTGTGTGCATGTGGCACCATGCCTGTGTCTCAGGGAACAAAGACGCTTCCGAGCAGAGCATCGAGTGGCAGCTCCGGGAAGACACTGATGTGTGGCTCAGCACGGGCCCACATTTCAACATTCCCATGCCATTCTACATACAAGTTTCACCTTCTCGGGCTGCCTAGCATTTGTCCTGCATTGAGGGCAAAATGCAAAACACTCTAGTTTGCCAGACACTATTTTAAAGTAGATGTTACAGTTTGAACTAACAGAGCTGATCATTGCACACACACACAAACACACACAGAAACACACGCATGCATGCACACACAAACACACATGCACGTGCATGCGCACCCACAGGCTCACACAAACATGAAGGAGCTTGACAGACTGGCATAGACAGAGTATGTCAGAGGAAGACACTATGTCCTGCTGCCCTGGGACTTACCCAAAGCAGGAGGAAGAGGAAGCCTGGGTACCATTTGCATGTGGGGAATCCCAGAGCCTGAAGTAGGTACTGAGATAATTCTACCAGACAAGTGAGGAGAGTCACCCTTCAATAAAGAGCGGTATGACCTCCTGCATCCCTGGGACATCTGATGGAGTCCTGGATGGGAGCCAGATTGACAGATCCTCCTGTGAAGAGGGCAAATGACCAAGGCTGGGTGAGCTAGCAGCTCTGTACTAGCTTCACCTGATCCAGGAGAATTAGATCCAGATGGATTTTCTTCTCGGGTGTCAAGAATTCAAGGTTGGGATCACCAATGATGTATTTGGAAGGAAGGGAGTTAGCATTGCATGTTCTTAACATCAATGAAAAGGAAGCAACTTGTCTCCAAAGGAACTTCCACCAGGAGCAAAAAGTTGGGAGGTGGGGGACAAGGTGTAACTCCAGAATGCTGGAGAAGACCTCGCCTTATAGAATGGCACCAGCTACTAAAAGACACATGAAATGTGAAGCCTGCATTTAATGTCTAATTTCAGACTTAAAGGGGCTCATTCAAGGAGGAAGAGACTTATGAGAATTGAGAGTGGACTCTTTGATTGTGAAACAACCTTTGACTAGTGTAAACTTCTAGAACTAGTTTTCACCAGCCAGAGTCGACAGGATTCAGATACCTCCACCTTACATGAAGCACTCAATGAGGTGGCTGAGTGCAGGGAAACATTGATGATGTTCTTCCAGGGTGAACCCAGGCTTTTTAATCCAGCTAGAATATTCTGGAACAGTATGCCAGCCAGGATCTGGCAACAAGGTCACACAGAGATAGTTGCCAGGCACTGAGTGACGCTGAGGTCTCCAAGTAGCACACGATTGCCAATGCATGAACGTCATCCCCAAAGACCCAAAAGAGTTGTAGAAGGGTACAGAGTCGGACTCCGGGGGCTGCAATGCAGAAATCCCACCTCTGTGGTGCATCTGATTTGATGATTGGAAACAGCTGTCCCCAGAGCTAAATCTCAGTCCCTTTGTTACCAGGAAGCAGGACCTGAGCAGGTGTTTCTCCTCTGAGTCTGAGCTTCTCACCTGTTCATCCCTCCCCTGAGCACTGATGCAAGTTTAAGCCAAGTACTAGGCCCAGCCCTTTCCTGGTTTTAATGGAGTCCGGCTCATCCTGTGTGAGGCACCCACCCTAAACTCCAGGAATTATGAGTTTCCCTTTCTTTTTCTCAGTTTTGAAGCAAGGCCAATGTAATTTTATAGGCCCTTGCTTCCCAGAAACAAACAGATCCAGGTGTCTCTATGTTGACTCCACCCACCCCACCTCGAGTTATGGAGACAAGAATAAAATTCCTTTTCAAAACTGATCTCCACCCTCTTATTCTTACTCTATAGCAGTAAATCAAATCCAGATAATACCCAATAAAATAGAGGCTTTCCTGCAGCTATTTCTCTTTCCCTGGTATTTTCTAGAGATTTGTTCTCAACATGTGCCAATCACAGATGCTGTGCCAATCGCAGATTCCTGAAGGTTCTATGTTGGTTTCACCTACGGGAGCCACAAGGAATGGAACATCAGGCTTCTCGGCAGCAATGGACCCCAAGCAAGCTGTTTAGCCCACCTCCTACATGGCTCTCACCTGCAAACTCAGGCTAAAAGATTCCCTGAGGGCCTGGCAGAGTGTGGGTCTCACGGTAAGGGCAGGTGTCCTTGGGCCTTCCCTCTGTGGGGGAATCTCAGAAACAACTGTATTCTGGGCTGTGGAATACACCAGAACCATACGATTAGGTCTCAAACACAGTATCCCACTGTGAGCCAGGCACTTAAAAGAGATGCCCACTCTCAAATCCAAAACAAGTCTGGAGCTCCAGTGAAGAATTCTGGGAAGGACTGAGGAAGGCCCCACCCTGAGACATCACCAGTGTCACTGTGTGGAGGCACCTGTGGAAGTTGCAGACCTTTCTCAGATTAAAGCAAGACAGGTTTTGCTTTCTATTGCTGTGATAAACTCCATGACCAAATGCTGCTGGAGAAAGGGGAGGTATTTTATATTCCAGCTTACAGTCCATCATGAAGAGAAGTCAGAGCAGGAACCTGGAGGCAGGAACTGAAGCAGAAGCCATGGAGGAGCACTGCTTACTGGCTTTCTCTCCGTGGTTATTTAGTTTGCTTTCGTGTTCCTCCCAGAACAGCCTGCCCAGAGGTAATATTGCTCATAGTGGGTTGGACCCTCCCGTATCAATCATCAATTAGGAAAATGCCCTGCAGTGACTAGCCTACTCCTACAGTGAAAATGAAGACATTTTCTCGATTGAAAATCCCTCTCTCTTTCCAGGTGACCTTAGCTTGTGTCAAGTTGACAAAAAAGCTGACAAGCACCATGTGCATCACTGCTGCCGCCTGGGATTCCTAGCTTCGCTGGTCTGTCAACATCTTAGAAAAAAGAATGTCTCTGCTGGATGCTGACACTACCAGAATGTGTCCTATACTTCTGGCCAGAGGCCCAGCCTCTATAATCCAGGACAGGTCAGAGTATAAGCCTGGAAGGTGCACTCAGCAAGAACATCAGTTGGCAGGCCTCCTTGCACCAGCCTGAAGCAGCAGGCACCTGAATTCTGACTGATGGGGAGAATGTTTTGTTCTCATGACTGTACCTCTTTATTTTACTTGGGTGGAAGGCTGACCTGAGATACAAAGAGAAGGAGGTAGAAACCTGTTCTCAGGAGGTTTACTGGCATGCTGGCTGCTAGCCAACTCATTATCTTATACCTATGTAAGAGAGCAAGCAGGATCCAGGGGAGCCAAGTGTCTCTCCCTGGACCAGATGGTTTGGTCAGTGTGGAGAAACAGAAGGTACAAGATGCATCTCAAGCCCTAAGCCAAGGATTCCCTTCACTTCCTCTTCCCTTGGAGATACATGTGTCATGAATGTGATCATTAGTCCAGGCAGTGGGCAGGGCAGTTCCCAGCATGGGCTCTGTGCTCAGACTGATTCCAAGCTGATACTGCATTACCTTGGGCTCAAACACAACCAGGATTAAGAAATGAAAAACAGTTGACAAAGCAGTCTTTGAATAAAGTAATCCTAGACTCTAGGTCTTCAGTTGTGCTCAGCATCTCAGAAAGGAGCCTGGTTACTATGGGAACCACGTAGGACTGAACACCAAGAACAGTTGGAAATGCCTTAGATAATTTGGGGTGTTGCTGCTTTGATTACTATTTTTACTTATTGTGTATATGTGTACGTGAGTCTATGTGTGTAGATCAAAGGACAACGTGTAGGAGTTGATTCTCTCCTTCTGCCGTGTGGTTTCCTGCAGGTCAAGCTCAGACTGTTGAGTTTGATGGCAGTCTTTACTAACTGGTCCATCTTGCCAGCACAGATGACGTCTTTAATACATAAACTGAGCAGGCTTCCTGGAAGGTGTTTCTAGATTTGACGTTGTTATTTACTTAGGTTGGACACAGAAGAGCATTTACTCAAGTTTCTGCTCTGCAGTCTGCCAGGAAGCCTTGTGTCCTACTTCTTTAAAGAAATGGATGGGTATTAGGGAACATTTCTTGGCTCCACTTAGAGACGGGATTGTGAAGGGTCTGCCTACGATGTACTGGAGCCCTTGGCAATGCCAAGTCACAAGGCATGGGCAGGACTGCAGTCCTCCTGGCCCAGAGCACATTTCTAAGGATCTGTTTTGACAGGAAGGGATCAGAGGAAACTGAGCTGTGAAGGTGAAGAGTTTCTTAAAGGGAGAGATGTGTGATCCACGAATGTTATTTTTGAAAATAGGCATTTTTGAGATGCGTTTTGAGAGGTAAAAAGAGAACTAGCTAACTCAGATTATCAGCTCAGCAAATCAGAAAGGAAAAGGTGACTGTGTGTAGACTAAAGGTGAAGAAAAAGGAAATGCCTTAGATTATGTTGGGGTCTTGTTGCATTTTTATTAATTTTATGTATGTGTACATGTGGGAGGGGGTTAAAGGACAACTCATGGGAGCATGTCTAGACTTCACACAATATTTAGCATCTGCTTATTCTAAACAATGTAACGTTTATCTGAAAGTCAGGTGTAAGTAGATGGCCTGAACATGTCTTTGCCAAACCCCCAAGCCTTAGGCCGTGGTGCTGGCAGATGTTTTCTGGTAATCCCTGTCCCTTTTTCTCTTCTTAGTTATTGTCACCACTCCCCCGTTTGAGCTGCACCCAACCTGTACCCCATTTCTTAACCGGATGCTTCCAGTTAGTTTGCATTGCTAGTTCATAGTCGGGTTTCCCTAACTCGGTATTGATTGCCACCAAGTCCTGCAAATGATTTTTTTAAATTGTGTAAACCCGCATTGGTACCCATTTTCTGTTCTGTAGAAACATCCTTCCAACTCACATAGAAGATTTGCATGCAGTTATGTTTCACAGAAGAAAACTCAGACACCTTGGTGCCTCTCCCTGCTTTTTACATCTGGTTAGTATGGTTCTGAGAATCTAAACGTAGAAGTCCGTTTTTCAGTTTCAAGCATAGTATATGTGCTCTGGTTGTTAAATCACTCAGTTGCCTGCAACAGAATCCCAGAAGTCTCAACAGGGAGTCTCAATAGCAAAGGGCCACTCCCTGGCAGAGCATTCAGTAAAGCTGTGGCCCTTCCCCGTGTTTACTTGCTCTCTCCCTTCTTAGCATGTAGCCACTGACCCTCTGCCTCCCTCACATTGATCTTGTTGCTGACTGCAGCTCTCCTTTGCAAAGGACTCAGCTTCCCCAGGTCCACATTTATAAAACTTCTTGGCACAGACATGCAGGAGGATAATGATATGCATCAGGGATAATTTGATTGGCCCAGCTAGGAGCAGCCAGCCCTGGACCAGCAGTGTCTGGGAGTAGATAATGCCCATTGGGTGAATCTACTGATGTGTCCTCAGTAGGGGTCTTTGATGCACATCTACCGTAGTAATGAAACTTCAAGGATGGTGTCTAAATTATCTGAGCTGCCAGCCAAATTTCTGCAAGTAGATTCTTCCCTGAGGCATGTTTGGGGTTGTTGCAGACGTTCTCACCCTGCAGTCACCAATAATCTTGTTTACACACGCCTCGGTATTTCTGAAGATTGCCAGCTCCTCTTGGGAATCTGGAACCGTGGCCCTCAAGCAATCCACTTGTGATCAGTATCTGAACAGTGAAAGCTGTCAACAAGGACCTGTGCAGAGAAAATAAACAAGGTTGCTACTATAGCTTTTGTAAACTATTACATTTGCCCAAAGCCACACACAGTGACTTCAGTACCCACTTCATTTGCCCATGGGAAATCAGCTGCCATTTGTGAGATCCCTGCTCTTACCCACACCCACCCCTTTCTATGTTTGTTTGTTTTGGTACATAATTAATCCTCATCAAGACAATGTACAAAACATCTCAGAGCAAAAAGAAAGATGCATAGCCACACATAAGCACATGTGAGTGTTTCTCTACCACTCCCAAGTGAACAGCAGCCACAGTTTAAGAGTAGATGAATTTGAATATCTGGCTTTTTGACTGGAAATGTCATGAGTTTCCTCCCATCCATAGAGATCTTTTAACGGCTACGTGGAATCCTTCCCACTCAGTCCCCCTTCTCAGAAGCCCCCACGTTTCCTGCTCCGGCCCTTGTAATCAATGCCCATCATCACCAGGACCAAGTTCATGCATAAATCCATGTGGATTGTTTATTACTGTGGTCCCAGTTTCATCTCTGGCCCCATATCTACTCAGGAATGTTTTGTTTCATGTTGCTTTGTTTTAATTTTCCAGTGGCCACGCTTTCCTGTTTATACATCCATTACTGGGCTCTAGTTTTATTGTACTGTGGTCAGAGAATTCAGATGGCATGTTCTGCTCTTAGGAATTTATTGAGATTTCTAAGTAGTTCAATACACAGTCAGGTTTTATGAATGTCCCAGGGAAGGTTAGAAGACCTCTCCTTTGTAGACTGTAAGCGGACTCTTGACTGTAATTTAATTATTTAGGATTCTCCTTACTACTCTTTTTTAATCTCTTAAAAACCAAGGTATTATCCCCCACCACTATGTAGTTCTGGATGTTCTTTTGCATTAATGTCAGCCCAGAGAGTTTGGCAGCTGATGTTGGGCTTGGACTTGAAAGCCAGGGCAGATCACAACTCCATCCTGCCACCTGGGAGGCATCCTTCTATGAGATAGAAGAAGACACCACTATCTCTCAAAGTGTAACCTATCTCCCCAATAGTTTTCTCTCTGCCCTGAATGACCAGAGTGACTCATTTGACTAGGTCTCCTAGACTGAGTCTTACCTTTTCTGCTAAGATGCCTTCTTTTTGTTTACCTTTGACCATGGGTGTATGTGCACATGTGAGTGCATGTGCCCTTGGAGTCCATTAGAGGGCGCTGGCATCCCTAGAGCTGAAGACACAGGCAATCATGAACTGCTCGACTTGGAACTGAACTCTGGTGCTCTGCAGGAGCAGCTCCAACTCTCAATGGTTGAAGCTTCTCTGCAGCCTGACGTGTTTGCTTTCCCTAACTGCAGGTTAGACTCTGTTCTGCATTTCTCTCTGTTTGGTTTATTACAAGTCTGTTGGTTTTGTTGCTGTTCTCCTGTAGCCTCATAGGTCTTCACTGCTGTGTAGAGTCTAGAGAGCAGAAAATCCAGTACTGTTCCTATGTCCTTCCTGGCCCCACAGCTGCCACACACCAGTGTGCATGATGTTGGCTGTGATACAAACTCATCATCTTCTTCTGTGATATCCATCTGGGGATGCATGATGGTCTGGGCCAGGTACAAGATGCCAGCTGTCTGGAGATGGTAGAGACTACTTTCCTGCATCATCCTGACTTCAGATAGAGAGGCAGATATGGATCCCCACTGACTCCTGGCTTGCTAAGTAGACAGGATCCAACTTCTTGGATGGTGGAGGCCTTTCACCAGTGCTATTTTGTGTACATCAAGTGGGCTGCCTGGCCAGGACACATTCTAGCATTCAGTAGGACTCTAGCTGGGCCCTCTCTAGCACCACTGCCATTCTGAGGAGGCACTCTCCTAGCTAAGAGAGATGTAGGTCCAGAGTGCTGGAGCATCAGATCCTGTCAAGGTTAGGGGGGTCCCATAACGAGGAGGCCACTTTGACAAGGCTCATACACCCTTTCTCTGCCAAATGATCTGTTTCCAGGAGCCTGCTGTGCCAAGCAAAGGGAAACCAGGAGGCATCTCCACCACCATGGCTCATACTTAGCTGGAGGGCAGTCTTCCCAGGCTGAGGTCTCAGGAAGTTTCCTGAAACACTTCCCTGTGATACCTGTCTTCTCCTACTCATCCCTGAGGAAGGCCATGGTGGTTCCATATTATCCCTGCCCAGCACCTTATTGACATTCCCAGTGCCCCAGTTCCCTGAGCTCTGTCTCTGTTCTCAGGGGCACTAATGTCTGTCTGTCCCCCAGATAGTAGTATCTTACTGGTAATCTTTTCCATTGGTTCTCCAGAAAAAGACTCTTCAGTTATAGTCACAATATTAACCTGTAAATCAATAAAATATTAATCATGAGCTGGCACCAACCGTCAGAGTTTTGTAGACATCAGCCCACCTGTTTCATCAATCAGGTACTACTAGCATTGATTCTGTGACCCAGAGGAGGAAACTAAGACACACTGTTGAGAAACTCACCCCATCAACACAGCCACATGGACTCCACAGTCAAACACAGTCAGTCTGGCTCCAGGATCTGTTTCTCATCCCTGTACAATGCTAACCCCGCTGGGCTGTGCTTAGCACTCAGCTCCCCAGGAATGAAGAAAGGAGAGCCATGGGCAATGGCAGGGAGGCTTAACCCCTGACCCCTATAAACAATCTTGGGAAGGCTTTTGGATCATATATGGGCTATAAAATAAACAGGTGGTGGGGACAAGTGCTTTCTCTTTTATGGGATCCCCCAAAGCTTGGCAGGGCAGTCGGAGCCCACACTGACTCTGTGATCATCAGGACGGGTCCTCGCAAATGGCCTTCCCATGGTACTTCAGGGCACCATCAAGAAACTGAAGGACCACTGCTCACCACAAGAAAGATGGGAATTCTCATGAGCAGGTAAAAGCCTATGAGGAGTCTGCCTTCTCCTTTAATATCCTCAAGCTAATGTGGCTTCCCCGCTGTCACCAATGTCACAGTGAGTATAACTGGAGTGTCACTTGCTGAACATCAGTGGTGCCCATCAAATGCTAAATCAGTGTCCTAGAGCCAGGGTCCACAGACAGTGTGGCATGTCAGTGATGTTAGCCAGTGTCCCATAAGCAGCTGAGGGAGCCACTGAGATCAGTGATGTCACCCTTTGATGATATCACCGCCCACAGCCTCACAGGCCACCTCTTCCAGAACCAGCTGACTCTGGAAGCTGCCGAAAGATCCATCCAACAGCCCCATCCAAATGGGACATGCTCCCAAGCCTTCCTTTTACCTAACTACCAGAATGTTAACTTCATCACTAAAGAATCAAAATATTTAAAAGATTCTTTGCCCAATTAATGCAGCGACACACAGACAGAAGTATTTGTGGGGCTTTTGGCATTCCTTAATTAAAGATCTCCATGGAGAAATAAACAAATACTCTCCTCTTGGCGACGCTGAGATAAGAGTTAGAGAATGCAGTCGCCAGCTAAGGTACAGGAGCCTCTGCGTGCCGGCAGCGTGATTAATTTAGGGAGTAGCCTGGTCTTCCTGGGTGATCCCAGGCAGGTCTCAGAGCCTCGATTGACTTGTCCAGGCTGTAAAATCTTGCAGAGATGTTAAGATCAGTCAAGGAATGCCTATAAAGTGCTTTGAACTCTTAGAGTTAGACATTAAATAAATACCCAGTGTTATTAGAACTCCACTGGGGCCCTAGAATGTTCGAAATGGGACTTTATTATAAATACCTTCTGAAGTTTGCCAAGAATAAATTGAATGGGTAAAGTCAACATACTTGGCTGTAACTTAATCCAGCTTGGCTTATTTGCCAGAACTTGGCATCATGACCCAAGAATAGAAGCCTCTGGAGGCAGCATGAAAGGATCCATTGTGAGGGCAACCGCTCCGCAAGACCTCCGTATCTTTCCAGCATTCATTCCAGGCTCTAAATGGCTGCGTGAGAGGAGAAAACAAAAAGTACAAAATAAAAGTAAGGACCCGGAAAGAAAGCCTCTTTGCATTTTTCTACAATGAATTTAGCGAAGGGAAATTGGTTTAAAGGTCACCAAACCAATCGGCTGACTGATGGATGGAAACCAAGGTTCTCCTGTTTAAACTCATGAGGCAAAAGCCATGGCAGTTCTCCACTGCTTTTGTGGGGCAGAGATATTATCTCTGTTCAGAGACATCCACAAGTGCAGTCAAATTAGATGTGTTTTAAGTCTGGCATCTTGTAAGGGGATCTTGGTTGTCCTGGGGTTGAATGGAAGATTGGAATTTTGCTCTGCTTTGACCTGGTGTTTTCCTGAGGAAACAACATGAAGCCAACACTCAGCAGATGTCAGGAGACCAGGCAAGAGAGAGAGGAAATCACAGAAAGCATCCTCTAGAACTGGAGGTGAAGTTTCTGGAGACTGGCTTTGCTTCGGTCTTTTGTGTATAAGCCTGTGTGTGCGCATGAAAGTGTGTGTGTGTGCCAGAGTCAAGATTGGATGTCATTCCTCGGGTGCCCATCCACAGTTTCTCACTGATTCTGGAACTCAGTGGTCAGGCTAGAATGGTTAGCCAGCAAGTCCTAGGGAGCTTGCTGTCCCTGCCACCCACTACTGAGGTTACAAGTCTGTGCCACCATGCTAGGCTTTTTCACATGAGTGCCGGGACGCAAAATCTAGTTTTCTTTCTTCTATGGCTGAGCCATCTCCACAGCCATGAGTCAAACCTTCCATGTTTTCATTTCCTGGTCTACAAAACACTTACCTACAAACAGCCACATTTTAAAAGGCGTTACACATAAAACTACAGACAAAATAACACATCCCTGGAAACAGCCCCAAACTGACAGTCAAACTTGGAGCCCCAGGAAAAACCTGTTTGGGAAAGACTTAGTTTCCAATCAGCCTGATGTCTGAGTTTCCCATCACCCTCTTACAGGAAAAAGAAAGTGACTGCATGCTGGCAGGTGCTCCTGGGTGTTTTCAGCAATAGACTTCATCATATGTGCCAGGGTTTAGATTCAGCACGTCTTCCCGATGTTCACATCCAAGCAAGTGCTTTGGGTGTGTCTGAAATATGTTTAGTACGATATTCAATATGTCAGCAATGGACAGTGGTTGCTGAGAGAGCCTTCTAGACTAAATGAATTGCATATTTTCTAGAGACATAAACGGAGCATGAATAGAATATTATTCAATAAAACCGCACATGGGCACGGGTGGGTAGGGGTCTTCAACACATTCTTTCCGCAAATGAAAAGGCCATCAGGATCTGCTGAGACCAGAATGGAAAATTAACAGCATCTGGCTGGGCCTGAGGAAGAGGTGGACATTGGATACACTGATGTAAACAGACCAGCTGCATAGCCTGTGCCCTCCGTGGCCATCAGCCAGTGCCTCAGAAGAGCAGGCATAACTGCAGAGCTAGGAACTAGGAGCTTGGAGCATGTGGCTCATGCTGAATGGCTTCCAGAAAAGCTACTTCAGGGTCTGAGGAGAAAGGTGACGTATACCTCACCTCATGCTACAGTGTCTGTCAGACCTTGGAGCATTCAGGAAGCTACTGTCAGTGGAGAACTGTGACCATGCACTTTGAGTTCTGAAGTTAACCCTGGCTCTGGCCAGGGATTGCTATTGCCCTATGGAAAGGGACATGGGAGAGGGCTAAGTGGCATCCGCTGCGTACAGCAGAGAAGAGGAAGCCTTGTTAGACCCAGGACCTGCCCCGGGAGAACTGGCCTATGTTGCGCTGGGAGCAGCTCTAAAGGCCAGTCATGTTACAGTGTAACATGAACTCCTGAGCTCCTGAGCAACATGGAGAAGAAAACCAGGTGTGTATTCCTCCTTGAGGTTGTGAGTTGAAGCAGGAATTGCTGTCAACAGTCATACACACAACACACAGATACTAATACAAATACACTCACATTTGCATGTGTGCTCATTAAACACCTATAGACCCACACATATGTGGACTTGTGCAGAGAACACACATGGGGGTAAACTTTAACACTGCACACTGACAGCATAGGCCCACTGCCCACACCCCTGTATTTTGAAGGTGGCTAAGGGCATCCCATCCTCGGGGCCAGAGGAGCATGCTTGCCATCACACGAGTACTACTAGAGTCTGTTGAATGAGAAATTAAATCACCTACATGCTTCCTGCATTTGCTCAGTTCAGTTCACCTGAAGAAGAGCAAAGATCCCATACAAGAAACAAACTTTCACAATCCAGCCACACCCTGCCCAGCACAGGACCTCCACCCACCAGCAGGCAGAGTTCCAACCAGTTGCCAAGGTCTTCCTCATGTTCCAGCTCATGTGGAAGAGCTCAAGAGCCCTGCTGTTCTCTGACGTGCCTTCACTCAGTTAAAAGGAAACTACCAGGAAGATCCTTTGGTTCATCATCTGCACAGCTGGGCCATTTCCATTTCAAACACCAGCTTGACAGCTGAAGATTTCACCGGTCCTCTCTCTCCCATGACACCAGCAGGCCTTTCACCTCCTCCATGTCAAGATGGCGTTCCCAGCAGATCCTCAGAATGTGCATGACTCATCCCAAGATGGCGCCACCATGCTCTTGGCAGATCCTCAGGCTTCAGAAGTATGTTGGGTCTTCTCACCACCAGCAGCTCAGGATGTGCTGTCTATTGAGCATCTTACACACTCTGCACTCCAGCCAGAGCAAATTCCAAATACCTCCTGCTTCCTACTCACCAGAGGTGTGAGGAGGAAAGACTAACTAGAAGCTGCCCACCCATTCCTTGCCGCTTCCATGGACTCAGGCTGATTGACAGAGTGATGTCAGCTGAGACAGATGCACATGCTGAGGCAAGACACATGCTGAGGCAAGACTCATAGAGGACAAGTAATGTTTAGAGATAAATAAAACTTGATAGTCAGTGACAGAGACTAAGCTTCGTTTACTTATAGAACTAACTATACAATAGCTTATGGGTCTCATGGCTTCACCGAGAGACACATAGTTAAGAACTTCTCCTGATGTCCCTCCTGGTCCCTCCTGCAGACTAGTGCCAAGACTGGGGCCTGGTTGTCTCTGCTAGGTGGTGCCACCATTGCTGATTTGTGTTTACTATCCCAATTCTACCAAACTGGACTACTGATAAATCCATAAAATGTTTATGAGTAGATCGAGCTGCTCCTGCTAACCTGTGAACTAAACTGCCAATTTCCAGAAAACACAGATGGGAGTTGCTCCAAAAAACCTTGCTAAACAGGTCCACTTCCCCTAGACCTTTTCTTTTCCACTCCCTCTGGTGGGTGGTGGGCTAAAAGGGGGTTTAAAGTGTTTAAGAACCATCATTAAAAATAGGCTTAAAAAAATTAAAATTTCACAGTACTCTAGAAAATAAAGTACCAAAGAGTTGACAGATTCCTAAGGGTTTAACTCCCTAAAGCACTAGGAGCCCACCCCATTGTCATCAGCTCCCAGAGCTGAACCTTGGAGCCAGCTCTGGCCCTTGCAGCTTCTGCCCTCAGACATGTGGCTTCTGCCTTCAGATTTGTAGCCTCTGCCCTCACACATGTAGCCTCTGCCCTCAGACTTGCAGTTTTGCCTTCTGACTTCAGGCCTCTGCCCTCAGACTTGTAGTCTCTGCCCTCAGACTTGTAGCTTTTGCCCTCAGACTTCTAGCCTCTGCCCTCAGACTAGAAACCTTCACTTTCCACTTTCTTCTTGTTGTCCTTGTCTCTTTCCTTCCTCCTTCCCTCCCTTCCTTCATTCCTTTTCTTCCCTTTTATTTAGGGGCAAAGGAAACAAGATTTCATGATCTCAAGTTCTCATTCTATAGCCCAGGCTGGCCCAGAACTTTATGTAATTCAAGATAGTCTTTAACTTGTGCATTCCTCCTTCTTCAGCCTCCCCAGTACTTGAATTACAGGCACAAACCTCTACATCTGACTTCTTTCTGTTTCTAAGTTAGAGTCCTGCATGGCTTTGCAGT
Source organism: Rhynchomys soricoides (assembly GCA_019843965.1). NCBI lineage: Eukaryota > Metazoa > Chordata > Mammalia > Rodentia > Muridae > Rhynchomys > Rhynchomys soricoides. The sequence goes on along the minus strand of JADRCH010000116.1, from coordinate 2,054,312 downwards.
TTTAAATTATTAGACATGATCTCTTCACTGACCTGTCCCCCATTCTTTATCCCTGGCTCTGGCTCATTACTCACTTGATGGCACAGAGACTGTGGTCCTTACACCTTCTCAGCCAGGCCTTGGTCAGCTTCCTGTGCTTTACTCTGCCCTTGGTCAAGTCAGCCTCATTTCTGCATGTGGACAAAAGTCTGTGACTCATCCAGGAGCTTTGAGTCCTGATGGGCACAGTAATTTGCTGTAACTCTGGATGGTTACTCACCAGAGCCTGCAGGGCACTCAGGAACCCATCTGGATGAGAGATGTGTTGTTAATATACAACATTATCATTACAGCAACAACCACAGGGTGTCAACATTCCAGGGCCCGCCCCCTCAGAGAAAACAGGCCTGAGTTACTGGCACTCAGCAACAGTCTCTGTGGTGCAGACAAGTGTCCAGGCTGGGGCAGGTGGCATTTGCTTAAGCAAAGCCTTTACTGACATGTGGGTGGAGGAAAGAGAGAGAGAGAAGTCCGTTTCTCCAGAGCGAAGCTGCTCAGAGTTTCCAGCCAAAGAGAGGCTCACGTCCACACAGCCATGCGAGTGTGAGCCACGTGCCTCGGTGATTAGGGCTGTGGTTTGGGCAGCGTGTCAAGAACTCCCCATGAGACCCCAACCCTTCTCTGCCTGAAGCAGGATATTCAGGATTTTTATTACAGGCAATCCAGTTTCTCGGAGAGCTGGTAATGACAGTCCCCAAGTGCTCATTCCTTCACATGCCTTAACATCAGCTATTCTGCAGGATCCAGGAAATTCATGCCTGACTCTACTCCTCTGTCTCCCTGGCAGAACCCCAATGCCAACTCACCATGAGGAGCGCCTAAATACTCTGCTCTAGTGTGAACATCCTGGAGGCCAGAGAATTAACTGGCCCCAGAACAGGAATCAACAGGAGGCTGGAGACAGAAGTAGCAGAGTGGAGACTCAAGATGTGTTTTATTCCTCACGTCCAAAGTAGTAATTCTACATGTGGCTAGTAAGGACATGACTGATGAGAGAATTGAGTGTAATTTTTGTACCGTTAATGCTACTTGTAATTGACAAATTGTGACTATCTGTTTATAGGCCACAAAGGGTTGTTTCTCCTTATGAGTACCATGCAATAATTTAACAACTGGCTAACACACCTGGCTTAGCATTTTTTTGGTGGTAGACAATTTTTTTAAAATATTTATTTGTGTGTGCCTGAATCTCTGTGTGAGTGTGTGCACAGATATGTGAGTGTATGTTCCTGTAGTAGCCAGAAGAGGGCGCTGGCTATCCTCCATCACTCTGCACCTAGTCCCTTCAGACAGGCTCTTTTGGAACCTGGAATTTACATTTCTTTGCCATGTCTTGAACCAGAGCTCTTGACTCCATCCCCTCAAAAAGTTGGGTTACAAACATGTGTTGGATGCCCAGCTGGTCATGCAGGTGTTAGGGTTCAAACACCAGTCCTCATGACTACTTGGACAGTGCTTTTAACCACCAAGCATCTCCCTAGCCCCACTCATGGTTATTACTACATTCACATTATCATGGGCTACAGTCACCAAACTGAACAACAAGCCTCAAAGTATACCTCCTCTTGTAGACATGGACCTCTGTCCCCTTGAATCCGAAGTTCTCAGCCCCTTCACTCCTCATCCTTAGCTTCTGATAACTCCACCCTTCTCACTACATGCAGGGCTTCATCTTTCTGCATAATAGGCTTTTTAGCCATATTCGAGGGTGAAGGTTAGTCAACTTGATTAAAACTGGAATCAACTAAGAGATATGGGGACAGTCACCCCTAGCTGAGATCCACTGGGATGGATGTCTCACTGGGTCTCCTTTAATGGAGGTTCCACCCTTCAATGAGTCCATGAATCGGCTACCTTTCCCTAAACTATCTGCTGGATTCTGACTGTGGAGCCACTGAAAGCAGAAGGCAGATTTTAAAACAAGAAAGAGCTGGTGTGGTCCTCAAGTGAGTACTACAAGCTTTGATGTAGTGGGGATTCAACTGTAGAGGGGTGATGTCCCACTCCCTGGAAATGGGGAGTGGAGAGAGTCTTGTGTACAGGGTTAGGTGACCAAAGTGCAAGTCCTGTATAATTCCCTTAGGAGCCCAGGCTAGGTCTAACAGACAGCCAGTAAATGAAAGTCACAAAATGTTCTTTCCACCTGCAAATCATGGTTTCCTCTAAGTGCATCTAGCACAAAGGGGCCAAGATTAAAGAACCAAATGTTTACATGAGATGCAATAGATAGTTGGTGTCTAGAAGCCTTTAAGTACATTATTGGCTAACACCAAGTAGGTTCTTAAAACTATGAGAGCCAGCATTGAGACTGCCCACCCAGGCTGCAACTCACCCAGAACCTTGGGCTGGCTCAGGGTGTGGCAACGTCTGATCTGAGTTTACAGAACATTTGATTCTGGTTCCCAATGGACATGGTGAGACTTGGTGACCCATAAGAGAAAGCACCATGCCTTCCATACCCAGTACTCTCTGACATTCTGCTCTTGGGGCCCAGTGAGATGATTCCCCTCCCCCAAAGCCTGTCCAAGGCCTCTCCACACCCCTCTGTACATTTGAGATGAATGAGGTCACTGATGAGGACTGAAATGGATGCCTTGAAACATACTCTACCTCAGATCACTCCTCGGGCTTTTCCCCTGAACCTCACCATGGACATGTCGGATTTGGATCAGTGGAATATGGTGCTACGCTGCTTCAACTCTTAAGATTCTTAGGGACTTTGAGCTGCCCCAAGAATGTGCCTCTCTACCTCAGTTCAGGTCGGTGACAATGAAGGATTGTAATGGGCTCAGAACTCAACAGAACCAGAGTAGGTATGGGCCAATCTCAGACACAAAGGCAACTGGGAAAGAATCCAGTGCCCAAAGCTGCAATGCTGGCCACCCATCTGCTCTGCAAAGCATCCCTTCACCCAATGCCCAGCACCAAATGCCTTACTTTGCCCTAGGTACTAAGAGCACAATGAGCCTAGAGTCTTGTTTAAGCTCTGCTCTATCCAGACTCTGTCTTACCATCAGCCTTAGAGTTTTACTGGTGTGAACAGACACCATGACCAAAGCAACTCTTATAAGTTTAATTGGGGCTGGCTTACGGGTTCAGAGGTTTTAGTCCATTATCATCAAGGCAGGAGTATGGCAGCATCCAGACGGGCATGGCAATGGAGGAACTGAGAGTTCTACATTTCTGCGGAGGCAAACAGGAATAGACTGGCTTCCAGGCAGCTAGGAGGAGGGTCTTAAAGACCACGCCCACCTTGACACACTTCGTCCAACAAGACCACACCTCCAGATAATGCCAATCCCTGGGCCAAGCATATTCATACCACCGTACCATCTCATGAATGGTTGGTTTTGGAGACCTGTTCTAACCACCTGCCAGTTCCTGTGGTGTAAATGCTTCCACCGGGGGCAGCTTCAGGTTCTGAGTATGAATCCCACAAGCTCTCCTAATACCTGTGGACTTAGGGATCAGGGCTCAGCACACACAGTCACCATGGGCACATGGCTGTGTCTGCAACCCTGGTCCTCTTCCATCAAACCTTATTTACTCTTGTCTATTAATACTGAGGAGTTAAAAACATTTTTGGCAAGAGACCCAGACAGGCTGGCTCTGAGAAGGCAATGAGAGACTGAGAACACGTGAGTCTCCTTTTTTCCTCATTAGAAGAAGGGCTAACTGCAGGACAGGGTGAGAACCTGACAGCTCTCCACTGTGAGCCCCCAAAATACATAACGTGCCCAGCACCAAATGCCACCAGATGGTTATCTACCAAAGAGTGAACAGTGATTTATTTTTTTACATTTTTCTTGACTAGAAAAATGGCCCACCTCATAAAATCAGGCTAATCTTTATTACAGATCAGAGCTGCTTTTGCCCAGTAATGTTTTATTATGACTGAATGCTGATGATATTTTTTCAAAAAATAAAACTTTTTCTAAAGTTTCCTCTGCTGTGTGAGTTACTTTCTTCATTGCTAACAAAAGCAACTCAACTCATGAAAGGATGGTTTTTGGTTGGTTTGGTTTGGTTTGGTTTGGTTTGGTTTGGTTGGTTTGGTTTGGTTTGGTTTGGTTTGGTTTGGGCCTACCGTTCCAGGGTCTATCACAATGGGAAGAGCATGGTGTCAGAAGGGTGAGACTGTATTATATCCAAGAAGAGAGAGATGAATGCTGGTCCTCAGTCTACTTTTCCCCTTTCACCCTTTTCTTAAGTCTGTGTTACCCGCATCCCAGATCCATCTTTCTCTTCAGTTCCGCCTCCCTGGAAACACCTTCACAGATGTGCCCAGAGGCGCATCTCCTCAATGACTCCATATCCTGTCCAGGGGACAATGGGATGACCCATCATACCTATCTGCCTTGTCAAATGACTTTCTGATGTTTAGCTTTCTCGATTATAACAGCAGGAAGTAGCTCTACAGCCTGGCTGGAAGCCCACACGTGGCTACCAGCCTACCATTCAAAGAATGCTCACTTTGATGAAGTTAGGGTAGCGGCTCCAAGTGTACACTCTGCCAGAATTCTTCAGAACAAAGAGAAAAGACAGCATATGGGAAACCCAGGATAGATCATCGGGAAGAGAAATGGCTCAAAAAACAGTAAAGAAACTCAGCAACGACTTCATAAGTCGTTCATAAGACATCAAGCAACTGAGCGTGAGCACCTACATCAACCTAAAAGCCATTCCTTGCACCCCCATGCTGGTTCCAGATGAGAAACAGCTGCAAAGAGAGAGCCAAAAGAAAAAAGGAAAATATTCATTCTCTCTGGGATTGCCAGAGAAATGATGTGCTTGATTTTATCTTGATGGCTAAGTGAACCGGGCTAACCCGGAATCTGTTCACTTAACCTGGGGCTCAAGGAGGGGGGAGGTCGCTGAGGGCTGAGGAGTGGGGGAGGAGATTGACTTCCAGAATTAATTTCTGGACTTTCTCTCAAGCAAGCTCACCTCCGGACTCCTAACTTGCAGCCTGTGCAGGTCACTCTGCAATTTGCTAGACATGTCGGCTAGTATCCGCAGCTTAATACACGAAGGCAGAGACAGAGCCCAAAGAGCGAGGCTGTGCCAAGGTCCAATCACCGCCAGTACTCTAACTGTAGGTCAGCAAGCTGCACAGTTCAGCTCCGTTACTCTGTAATCAGTCATGTCTAGGGTAAGAAGGAGACTCCAGGAGACGGCCCATAAAGCCATCTAAATGTGACTGCTTGGGAAGGTTAACTGGGGAACAGTGATTACAGCCCCAGACTTGACACACATAATTAGGTTAGGAAAGCTCTCTGAGTGAAACCCAAGACAGAACCGTATAGAAGCAGATGCTCAGCCAGCTGATACCCTTGGTTAAGTGCCACGAGGCCACTCTGCGAGATGCTGGAATCTGCAGCATCCTGGAATGAGCATTGTGCGGGATCCTGGCCCAGGGTACTCTCTGCTATGGCCTGTGATATCCTGCCTGCTGCCTGCTCCTCTTGACAGTATAGCAGACATGGACTTGACATCATCAGGTAGAGGTGGCCTGGGATGTCCATAGAGGGACCAGGCATGGCCAGGCCAGAAATGCCACACAGGGAAAGCCCTATGAAAACAGCAGGAGTGTGCTGGACAATTTCTACTGAAAGAACCACTTTCTGCTCTCAAGGAGAGGAGAAGGTCTCAGGAGAAGGCTGAGGTGGGGAGGGAATCTCTTCTCAGGAGAGGAAGCAGATGCCTTGGCTCCCTACAACTTGGGATGAAAGGCTGAGATGGACATGCATAGAAGGTTGACCCACCTACTCCAAGAGGCTTTCATTCAGAATCATGGGTAGGGATGGGGCAGAAAACTCATCTCCCACCAAGGAGTGTCCAGCTGCTAACTCAGACAGTGGGACACAAGTCCTGCTTTGTACAGGTCCCAGCTCTCTTGAGGAAAGCAAGGCCCCTCCCACTCTAGTCTCTTCTCCTCCTCCTCTTACTCCTCCTCTTCTTCCTCCTCTTCCTCTTCTCCTCCTCCTCCTAAGATTTCCTGGGTAATAGCTGAGTGTGGGGTCTGAAGCAGGGCACTCAGGGGATCCCTCTTCTGACAGACTTGCTCCTCATTCTGCTCCCTCCCTAGTAACTAGCCCTCAGTAACCAATCTTATGCAGATCTCTTCCTGTCTATCATCACAGGTTTCCAGGTTCCCAGCACTATCCCCTGCTTGCTTTTTCTCTCCTTCCCTTCCTCCACTCCCCCCACTATCCATCTCAAGTGCACAATGACTCATTTGTGTTTATGTCCAATCACCATTGCACCACCAAAGTCTTTTATGGCTTCCTATTACCCATTGGGTAAAACTCAAATCCTGCCTCATGCCCGAAAGTCCCTGTGCTGCCAATGAACCTGGGGATGAAGGGAGAAGGGTAGGAATCTTACTCTGAGGACAAGGGAGCACCCCTTTGGAACCCTATGGTGAATGACTACTGGAGGAGCCACTGGGGAAGGGAGGAGCTGGGAACCGTGCTGGGCAAGGTCACAACACTTGAGTTATCCTGGCTGTGACTGGATAGCACTCTGGGCTCAGACCAGCATGGTTTAAGAGAAAGATGGCCAGGTCAATGAAGACAGACCACTGAATGAGTAAAGGGGTCTCTAGGATGTCCTGATGCCCAAGATGTTGCACGTGGACTTTGCAGGGGGCTCATCAGGATGTATGGACACCAAACAGCCAGAGCATATAGGAAGATAGGGGATCTGGGTCCAGGAACTAGGGTTTCTAATCTAGAGTGGTCTCTTCTAGGATCAAGCCTAAGAGTGAGAGACCCCATTGGCCCCCAATCAGTGCAATGCTTGCATCAGAACTCAGCCCATGATCTGTATACTCTAAGAGACCTGTGCTCTATCCAAGGCCTGGACCACCTTGAAACAACCCTCCTAGGATATCAGGGCGCTACAGGTATGGTTCCACCATCTCTTTGTCCCCATGTCAGCCACCAGAGGGTTCCTCAGGGGCTGGAGTAGAGCCCCTGTGTGCCTCCTAATCCAGATAGTGAGACACAGAGGACAAGTTTCCCCGCTTAGAGCATCCCTAGCCCTGACCCTCCTCCATAGGAGTGGATGCTTACATCCCCAGCTAACACTGTCACACAGCCCACCTGGGATCCACCTACCAGGAGCCCCCTTAAGAATTCCAGAGCCGCAGCAAAGGGCCTTGCCCTCTGATAAAATAATTTCAATCATTAGTCTTCAGTGGTTTTTGCTGTTAGTTTCTAGTGACCCTAACAGAAACTTGACAGAATTCTAATATCCCTAGATTGTGTTTGTGACTTGTTGAAGAGTTATATAGGTGATTCATAACTAATGGATTTGGTTTTATGTGTTTGTAAGTAATGTAACTACATCTTATTTATTTCTAATAAGTGAGCTTAGTCTGAAGGCATTGTTTTTTTCCCCTCTTTTTTCTTTCTTTCTTATTTCGTTCGTTTCTTTGTTCGTTTCTTTCTTGCTTTTACACGCACAGTATAACACTTCCACACCTTCAGGCTTCGGTTGGCCCTCCCCCTGCCCATCCATCCCCCACCTCCCTTCCTTCTTCCTATTTTCTTCCTCCTTGCTGCCTCTTCAAACCTCCTTTGTTCTCCTCTCACTGGTCCCTTCCGAGTTCCCCAGGATCTACACACTTCTATTCACTCGCGGACACACATAGTTAGAAATTAGGAGCTAAGATCCACGTGTGAGAGAGGACACGTGGTATTCATCTCTCTGAGCTTGGGTTACCTCACTTAATTGAATACTGATGATGCTTTCCAGATTCACCCATTTTCCCACAAATTGAATAATTTCATTTTTCTTTATGACTGAGTAAAATTCCACTGAGAATGCAGACCGCATTTCCATTATTCATTTGTCCATTGATGGACATTCAGGCTGATGCTACTTCTAAAAAGGGTAGCAATAAATATGTTTAGGCCAGTATCCCTGTCGTAGGATGTAGCATCGCCTGGGTCCATGCCCAGGAGTAGTGTAGCCGGGTCATATGGGAGTTCTGCTTTAGCTCTTTCAAGATTCTCCACACTGACTTACATGTGGATGCAGCATCTCACATCCCTGCCAACAGTGGAGAAGGGACTCTCCTTTTCCACATCTTCCCCAGCATTTCTCCTTGAATCTTTTCTTGGTGACAGCCATTCTGACAGGGGTGAGACTGAGTCTCAGAGTGGTGTCAATTTGCACTTCCCAGATGGCTAAAGATGTCGACCAGGTTTAAAACTATACCTATTGTGTCTTCTTTTGAGAATATTCTGGTTTCTCAGGCCACTTTAATTTTTTAGATCTATATGTTATTTTACATGTATGAGTGTTTTGCTGACATTTTTTTGGGCATGTACCATGTGTACCTGGTGCCTACAGAAATCAAAATAAATTATCCAATCCCCTGGAACTGAAGTTATAGGCTGTTTGAGCCACTGTAGGTGCTGGGAACTGAACCTGGGTCCTCAGCAAAAGCAATAAATGTTCTTAATTACACAGTCACTTTTTAGGCCCTTGTAGCATGTTTTTAATTTGGTCATTTTCTTGTTTATTTTTTTTTTTGAGTCCTTTCTATATTCTACCTGTTAAGCCTCTGTCCATGAGTCTCTCCATATTTAACTATTTCCTTTACTGTACAGAAGCCTCTTGAGTGACTGGAGTCCTATCAGAAATTTCTTAACTATGTCTGTATTTTAAAGCAGTGTCTCCCTGAGTTTTTTTCTAGGAGTTTCAGGGGATCAGAACTACATTAAGGCCTTTGATTCACTTTGGGGTGACATGAGAGAACAGAGTTTTCGGCGGGATGGTTAAGGTCCCTGACATAGAGGAGCATTGTCATCACACAGAGGATTCTGTGCCTCTTTCTTGTTCTACATGTGTCTCCTTTCTTTCCTTCTCTTGTCTTTCATTCTAGCTAAGACTATTTTGAAGAAGGTCGGAGAGATTCAACACCCTTGTCTTGTGCCTGATTTAATGGCAATCTCTCTCCCTGTCTGCACCACATCACTTAATATAAGGTTGGGTATAAGTTTGTCATGCACATCCTTAATGTTAAACTATATCCCTTCTATTCTGAGTTCTTACAGAGTTGGAGTTTTGTCAAAAGCTTTTTCTGTGTCTATGGCTATGATCATGTCATCTCTGTCCTGAATCTGCCCATCCTCATGCCTTCTCCAGCATGGTGGACTGTATCCCCTCAACACATAAACCAACACCAACCTTTCTTACCTTATATTGCTTCTCATTCGGGGTTAGCACATCTTGTCAATAGATGTGACTGATACTGTCTCAGTAAACAGTTCAAACTTGAGGTGAAAGAAGAATGCCGTTTAGCCATCTATAGTGACAGCCTCCCCTAGACGTAAGTACTTAGGCATAAATCTAACAAAATATTTGCAAGATCTAAGTGCAGAGAATCATAGCACACTAACTAAAAAAGAAATCAAAAACACCCTAAGTAATTACAGGATATTCAATGTCCATGAACTTGAAGACTCAATATGGTAAGGTTTTAATTCTTCCTGCTTGATAATTTAATTTTTAAGATTTTTTTTTTTTTTTTACTTACGTGTATGTGTTTAAACACTTATGCAGGTGCCACCCAGGGCAGGAGAGGGTGACAGATCCCCAGACTCTGGGTTACAAGTGGTTGTGAGCTGTATGATGTACATGCTGGGAACTGAACTCAGGTCTTCTTCAGGACAGCAAGTAACTGCTGGGTAAACTCTTCAGACCTCTGATAATAAGTTTTATACTACCAAAACACTGGGGTCTTCTCTTAGTGTTGAGCTGTTATGAAAATCATATATTAAAAAATCAATGAATTTAATTACCAAAATGACCAGAATAAACAGGAAGTTAGAGGATTCAGAGCATGGTCCCCAAGAGTTACTCTGAGGTGACAGTCATCGAGACAGAGTCATTATCAGGTGGGAAATAGCTCACTTGGTAAGCTGCTCACAATAGTGAACTTTGTATAAATAAAACAGCCTGGCTCCGACCTCATCTCCACAAGAGTTGCATCCTCTGGCCAGAGCAGCTTAGAGCTCACAGACATCTCAGAGGCATGCTGGTCGGGGGACATTTCATTCACCTGACCTCCTACTATGAGTTTATGAATTCCTAAACTCCCCCCTCCTCCCCCTCAAGAACCTGATGACCAAACAGTGTATTATTTTGGCACACTCAGCATTTGCTAAGTGTGAGTTTCATCTTGTAGACTTTGCTAGATTCCTGGGCCTGAACATATATGGTCAGCCCCTTTAAATCCAACACCCAGTGCAGGACCTGGCAAACCACAGCCTCGAACAAGTGTGCCTACCAACTGTCTGTAAATGAAACTTCACTGGGACACAGATACAGCCATCCATGCATCACTGGTGACAAAGTTTAAAAGCTGTAACAGTGTTCCATGGTTTCCATGACTACAGTATTTACTAACTCTCTGGTTTTAGATAGCAAACCTTCCTCATCTCTAACAGGTATCTCAAGTTTTATTTTGCCTGGATATCTTTGTCGAGCCTATTAAAACTGTTATTGAATAGAAAATTCTAAGCACACAGATGCAGCTGGGGCAGCCAGAAGGCTCCATGCTCCGGGATAAGCAGATGGCAGCCCATGCTCCAAAACAGCCTATCACGAACTAAGAAGAAGCGAAGAAGGCAGCAGACTGGGTTTGTTTGCCACACGAAGCCTCAATTCATGCTTTCAACTGAGATCTAACAACCCAGCCCTTTTGAAAGTTGATTCAAGTATTTGAAGGCGGCACCCCCCGGATAAAACAATATTTGGAGAACAGATACCTCAAAGAATTATGAGCACAGGTTGCATTGCTCATATTATCTGCCCTTATGAATACATATCAAACTTTTCAAGGAGTTGGCAATAAAACTGCACATTATTTTGGAGCTCAGCCTCAGCCCAGCCCAGCCAGGGTTCAGTGGGGAGGAGCCTGCCTCTCTGCAGGAAGAGGGTGGTTGACTCATTTGTCATCTGATGGGTGGGTGGAATCGGAACTCTAGATCTTTCTCCAGTATGGTATCTCCCCCTAAACCCTCCATTCAATTTCTTTTCTGTCTCACTCTTCTTCAGAGCAAAAAGGCAAGGCCTTAGCTGAGCCCAGGAGACCCTATAGGCTTCCATTCAAAGTCAAAGCAGAGAGCTGAGAGATGTCTCATTCCTGGGATAGCCTCGACTCAAATTCCAAGCCCGAAACCCGAGAAAACCAAAGTCAAGTGTGGTGGTACACACCTGCAGTAGGTCTAGTCCACTTGGCAAGTGTCAGACCAGTGAGAGAGACCCTGTCTCAAAAAAGAAATAGGTGGATGGCCCTTGAAGAATGTCACCTCATGTGGTCCTCCATGCACACTCTTATGTGTACCTGTATACACACACACACAGGTATACACATACATACATACACGTGCATGTGTGTGAGTGTGTGTGTGTATGTGTGTATACACATACACAGAGAGAGAGAGATTGGGGGAGGGAGGAAGAGGGGAGAGAGAGAGACAGAGAGACAGAAACAGAGAGAACCGGAGCCAATGGTAGACCATCTTAACCAGCCGGGAAAGCTGATGGTAGATACCACGACCACAAACAGCAAATATCGATGAGATTTTCGAAGAAGAAGGGAAAACGCAATAAACAAACTACAAAATAGGAATGTGGGCAAAAGGCTCTGGTCTTGAGGAGAGAGTGAGAGACAGAACTCAGGAAGAGGCTGGGAAGGGGAGAGGGAGTGTTGTCAGCCTGTTCCATCCAATAACGGCCACCTCCACCACCCCAGGGGAATCCGGCATGCGTTGATGGCTCTTCGCCTCAAGTGCCAATTTTGACTGTTGATCTCAGAACCCTGCTGTCATCCCAAGGCGATCCAGTAAATTCCATCAGTTTTAGGGCTGTAACAATAACACTTTTAGAACATTACAAGATGAGGATATAATTGCTTTAATTAGTAATTATATGACATCATGGCTGGGAAGATTTTATTTTGAGAGCGAAACTTCCCATGATTCACAGTGAAATTATTATTTTGGGTCTTGCGGTGTCCCCTTGATGGCTCATAGCTCTGGCATCTCCAAATGGAGGTACCATATCTGACACTCAAGCACACATTCTTGTGAAGGACTGCTTAGCTTCCAATTACATGTACCTTGACCTCTGAGTCTGAAGCCAAGACGGCCAGGGAACTGGTTGTTATCTGTCTTCTTCATTTTTTTTCTGTGGTTAGTATTTGACAGGAGTGATGTGTCCAACAGGTGTGTCCCATCTGACCTTCAACATCAGGGCTAAAGCATTCTACTGTGACAGATAGGAAGGGAGGTAAGAGGGTGTGTCTGCCCTGTGGGTACAAAGAAAAATCACAAGACAAATTTGGAGCCCTGTTGCTGCAGGGATGAAGGGGACAGGACACAAGGAGGCCAAAGTTGATTCATCTTGCTGGAACCAACCCTCCCTGAAATATCACAAAAAAACAAAAGAAAAAAAAAAGGCAGAGAAAGTTCCAGGATTTCCTCCACAAAAGGTTGTGATAAAACTGACCAAGAATTTTTAAAAATAAAGTAGTTGTGGATCTACCACCCTTGAAGTCGTGAATTGCCTGCTTCTTTATATTTCTTTGGAAATATTATGGAGCTGCCTTTCTATCAAAAACTATATCAAAAGAAGATACCTTCTCCAGGGTGTCAGCTTTGTAGGTTAGGAAATAAACACTGACAAACGCATAACCCAAATGTCTCTTGAAATTAGAACTCTGCTGTAGACACAGTCACAGTCACTGTGAAAATTCACTCAGGAAAAATTTAGAATTATTAATCTCAGGAACACTAATGATATGCTGTTAGCAGTATTGGAGTGCTGAAGACCATCCTGTGAGAAAGGAGCCAATGGTATCAGTCACTTCTCGGAGTTTACTTTGGCACACATGAGGCAGGAGCATGGGAACGCCACGAGAGGGCTCCGCCAGAATTCACAGGTGCCTCACATCATCTGGATAAACCCATCTTCACAGAAGGGATTTCAGGAGGGATATATGAAATGTTGGTGTAGGCGGTAATGGAGATGTGCAGTCCGGATCTCTGATCAAGTGGAGGCGACGGTTGAAATTGATGGACCAGAATGGCCTGGGCTGGAGAATTTGGACAGAGGAATGTCACAGCAGGTGATGAAAGGACAGGTACCCTAAATCTATTGGCTTTGGGGTCCAGTACAGGAGCCAGGTGAGGGGCTTTGTTGGTGGGGAAACACATAGCTCCAGCCTTGTCAAGGCAGTGATGGGGTCGTGGGGGTTGGAGTTTCTCCCAATGGGAGTCGACAGAGCAGAACTCCAGGATCTAGACAGAAGTGATACGGATCTGAGAAAGCGAATGGTGGATGCTGCGTGGGTCTGTGGTCCAGGCTAAGCATCCCTATTCCCCATATGCCGTCTGCCCTCCTGTAAGATCTCAGCCTCTATGCTTACAGCTCCCTCATTAGGTGTGTGTGTGTGTGTGTGTGTGTGTGTGTGTGTGTGTGTGTGTTTAGCACCTAATATCAGGAAGCCTCATGCTTTGGGAGGACACAAGTCTTCAGAAAGATGTGCGTAGGGAGGTGGCCCACGCAAAGGTACTGGGAAAAATGCAGGAATTCCTTATACTCATGGGCTCATCATGCCAACCTCCACTCTTCAAGATCACATACCATCTGTGTCTCCTGTTTCTCTTGTGAGGGCACCAGGCATTGGAGATCCTTAACTTGCTTGTACCTGCAAAGACCCTTCATCCAAAGAATGCAATTAAACCTCAGAAGAAACAAGGTATTAACAGGCCAGGAAAAAATTAGGAAAGAGAGCCTCAGAATACTCAGGATTTTAATTTACTGTTTTTGAACAAGAGGAGTCTTGTGTTTGACAGACAAGCACACATCTCTAGGCCAAACCAAGGCTTCCTGGAAATGGTGTGACTTGAACAAATCCAGATCCAGGTTATAAGATCTGTGGAAGGTCCCGACTCAGCACTCGAGGACCAGCGCAGCCAGTGGTCCTTCTACCCCTTCAGACAGCCTTCTTTGAAATCCAACCCACTTGTCACACCCCACCCCTACCTCTGGCTATTTTCCACTTCTCTGTAACCACTTCAGTCAAACTGCCCTCGCAAGGATGAAGTTGGAAGCCTCACATCTGGGTTGTGTCCGCAGAGGGATACAGGACATTACAGTGACTCAGGAAAATGCACGACCACAGCACCAAATCAACCACTTCAGGTTTTCTTGAACCTCTGGGATGCTCTGGAAGCTACTGAAGGGCCTGTCCTTTGGAAGAAGCCTTGTGACATCACCGGGGACATAAATTTCCAACAGATGTGTACACGATCATCATCTGTGGACTTATAAAAGCTACTGTGTCCAGACCCGCCCTAACCTTCTAAGCCAGAGCTGCCACATGAACTTGAGTTTGTTGCTCTGTTTCCATGTGACACGGTGACTCACTTTTGCTGAATCCTTGACTACATCGATGTTGAGAGTAACCAACAAGGACACAGAGAGAGAGGCCCTGGGAGGTCAGATACTTTTGTAAGCTTTTGTCCCTACATGAATCTAATATTTTTTGATCCATTTACTGAAACACAGAGCCCATCCATCCATTTGCTTTTGATCAGCATGACACTGAACAGAGTCCAGATATGCTGTCTTATTAAAGGTAAACATTCTGGATGTGCCAGACTGCTTCCTCTCTATTCGTATTTTTGGGGAGACACCCTGTAAAGTTCAGTGCTATTCCCTGAGAGCAGCGCTTGCCCCATCCCTCAGGATACATTCCAACCAGGTTCTGTGTGCTCTGCGTTTCTAACACACACCGCTGGTTCACTGATCTCACAGACAATGTTCATCAGCCTTTTCTCAAAGAACTCCAGTAAAACTCCATTGCTATGGTGGGAAGCTTGGACAACAAATCCATGTTCATCTTCCAAAGGCCATGCTTTGAAGCTCCATGCGGAATGGCTAGCTGTTTAAGTCAGGCGTCCACCATTGGCGAAACACCTCCAGTCCAGGTGGTTGTACTGGAAGACATCTTGGGAACACACAGGAACACACTGCTGGGACACACCAGACTCACAACACCCGGCAAGTTTAAATGCCCACACCTGCAGCTGGAGCTCACGGCCAACTCCATCCTGCCAGAGGGCTCTGAGTGGAGCTGCTCAGGGGAGGGCTGCTTCCAGCCTCTCTGGGAGGAATCACTCCTGTGACTGTGAGGTTGTCTCTGCTCTACAGGATGCCAGGCTTTCAACAACATGGGAGCTGTATGGGGTTTACAGGGAACACTTGAAAATTGCAAAATCCAACCCGTTTCTGGATGTGGCCTAGTGTGTTTCCTGCAGAAATGTTGCTCATTTCTGCTAAACTGCCTCTAGCTATTCTACCCAATGATTCCCACTACCTAACTGTAGTCTGCAGTTCTCCGTGCTTGCTCTCCAGCCACCAGAACCAAACCACCCTGCCCTGAATGCTGCATGGCTCCTTCCTCCCAGCCTCCATCCACCCTGATGGGTCCAACCATACTTGCAGAGGAGCCCCTTCCTGCAGCGTTCTCAGGGGGAGCTCTTCCTACAAAATATGTCAGCCTCGTCACCAAACTGTGGATTCCAAAATCAGGCTTTCGATTTAAAGTGTTCCCTGTACACTTTACTGGAGGTCCCATATTGACCTAAGGCTTACACTCTGTAGAGCATGAGAGGACAACTTCACCATCACAAGACAACCCAGAAGATGGTCAGAGCCCTTCTTGAATGTTGATGCTGGTCTGGTTAGTAAAGGAGTGCGTCGTGAGACTAGAATTATGAACGGAGTGAAAGAGTCAACTTCCAAATAACAACAGCCCAGCACTGAAGTTTCCCCTTTGCATTGGAGGACATTTTTCCAGAGTTGGTCTTTATCCACAGTTTCTCTCTGGAGAGAAAGGCTAGAAATATGTTCCATTCTTAATAAGGAGATGTCCTTGTCAGGGAGGCCCTTGTGTTTTAAATCTGGGACTTGGCCTCCATAAAACTGAAGGGATTTTCCACTGGAGACTTCTGGACAAATCTTGAATCCTGAGAGTCTGTCCTCACTCCCAAAATTCTGCCCCTCCCAATAAGGCTGCGACTGAACTCATTAGCATATTGATAGAGGTGCTCAGAAAGCCAGCCTGAAGAGTAGATACTCACTTCAGGGTCCTGCTTGCATGAGTCACCGTTGTATGCAGGATGCTAGAGAAGTCTGTGACATCTGGCTGATTTATATAACTCAAAATCTCTAAGAAGTAAAATGTGTTTTAAATTGCTCGATGTCTTCTGCCAAAGCACAGTGTCTCGATGTCTATTAATGCTATAATTAGAAGGTAACGGGGCTGGAGATGGGGTTGGGGGGCTCCTAAAGGGTTTCTTTGTTAGGTAGTGAGAGTGTTCTGTAATTAGAGTGGTGACATTTGTGAGTGCAGATAATGACTGTACACTTTGGATGGGTAAACCTTATGATCTATGAACTGTGGGGGCTTTTCTTAGGTTCAGAAAAGCATCAGTTCTCTTTTCTTTTTTTCCCTCTTGTTTCAGTTAGAATGGTCTAGCCTCTAGCCATGTCTGTGGCTTCTCCCTTTTACTGGACTCAGACAGAGGAGGCAGGGGTGGAACCATTAAAGACAGAAACAAGGCCTTCAGTGGTATCAGTAAACCCCGAGTGCAGTTTACCAGAGGCCTCTAGTTGGAAAGCATCCCCAGGTAGCTACCTAGGCAGGGTCGGAATGTATTGTTTCAAGTTGGGGTGAGAAGGTAGGATGGGACCAGGGCTAGCAGGAGATCAAGAACAGCTTTCTGCATGAGGGACACTGGAATGGGGTCTTGGGGGATAATTAGAAGTCCACCAAAAAACCAGATGATCTGATGGAGAGGATGCTCTGGGAACTCAAGAACAGCCATGGTGAGTGTTCAGAGCAGAGACACACAAAGCAGAGATTCAGAAGGCAGAACTGAGGTGCCATTTCAATCCTTCTTTATCTACAAGTCTCTACAAGCTCCCAATCTGCAGAAAGGCGTTCCCTAGGTGCCTCATCGGCTCGGTCATAACCAACCAAGGTTCCACAAGCACAAACTCTGCCCTATTGAGTAAGAGCTCTCTCCAAGTGACACCAATTGTACAAGGGACCCTATGGAGCAGAATCTAGGACCTCAACCTTCTTGTGAAGCACCAGGCAACTAACTATTCCTGTGACAAGGCAATTCTGGAAGCTTCTGGTTACTTGATCCAAGGTCAACCTCTCCTGGTCATGCAGCATTTTAGTTTCCTTTCTATTGTTGTGATAAACTGCATGATCAAAAGCTCCTTGTGACTGTCGGTTTGTATCCACTTGGCCCAGGGAGTGGCACTATTTGGAGGTGTGGCCTTCTTAGAGTAGGTGTGTCACTGAGGGTGTGGGCTTTAAGACTCTCATCCTAGCTTCCTAAAAGTCAATCTTCGACTAGCTGCTTTCAGATGAAGATGTGAACTCTCAGCTCCTCCTGCACCATGCCTGCCTAGATGCTGCCATGCTCCTGCCTTGATGATAATAGACTGAATCTCTGAACCTGTAAGCCAGCCCCAATTATATATTGCCCTTATAAGACTTGCCTTGGTCATGGTGTCTGCTCACAACAGTAAAACCCTAACTAAGACAGGAGGACAGGATTTATTTAGCTTATAGATTGTAGTTCATCACTGAGGGAAATCAGGGTAGAAACTCAAGGCAAAACCCTTGAGACAGGAACTGGGGCCAAGACCATGGAGGTATATTGCTTACTGGCTTGTTCTCCATAGCTTTCTCAGCCTGCTTTCTAATAGAACCCAAAACTCTCAGCCCAGGAATGTCACCACCAACAGTGGGCTGAGGCTCCCCCCACACACACATTAATCATTAATCAAGAAAATCCCTCCCACACAGACTCACCTACAAGTCAATCTTATGTAAGCATTCTCTCAATTGAGGTTCCCTCTTCCCAAATAATTATAGCTTGTGTCTAGTCTGCAGAGAGGGGAGCAGAGGCTAGTCAGCATCCACCAGTAGCTCAAAGAGCATTAGAAATGTGCTTCTGGGAAGATTCAAATTCAGCTTGTCTGGGTGCCTCTGGAATTCAGTTTCAACAGCTCCTGTAAGAGGAAGTCCAAGACCTTGCAGAGAAAAGGGGGGCCCTGGGCAAGTTGTCTTGACCCCCACCATGACCTCTACTAGCTTTCAGAATACCGCTACAGTTATGGTACCCCAGTATACCTTCACAAAGAGGCTGGCATCTGCAAGGGCTACAATATTTGCTTTTGGGGGCCCTGGTTCTTGGCAGGATGAGTAGCCTATAAGTTTATCCACATCCATTTCATCCCATGGAAGGTTTGCAGAGCTAATCACACTATCCAAAGATTTATACAGTAAAGATGTCAAGATAAGCAGGAGTAACACTGTTCCATCTGACCTAGAAGGTCTGCTACCTGTGTAGACTGGTCACCGAATCCACCTAAAAAGTTGCCCAGAGAGGGTGCCAGAAAGAGGCCCAGCTCAGAATCCCCCACCTCCTGGGGAGGTAGGTTAAGGACTAATGATTGACAGAATGGGCCTCTTTATATATGACATGGTGACCACCTGCCATGATATATGTGCAACTGTGAGAAACCCATCCTGGGGCTGCCACAAAGCACCAAAGGCAGGTGACCTGAAAATGTTTCTTCTCCCTGTGAAGAAGATGGAAGTCTGACTTTGGCTGAGCTGACAGCAGGGCTGTACCCCGAGGGAAAGGGCAGACCCCTCCCTCTGTAACACCCTTGGCATTAACTGGGAGCTGTGTTATTCCAATCTGTACATCCATCTCATGAGGCCTCTATACATTTCTTTATTGTCTGATATTCTCATGAAGATGTCAGTCATTGGATTTAAGATCCACCCTCATCCAGAATGAGCCCCCAAAACATATCACATCTGTGATGACCCAATTTTCACATATAGGTCACATTCACCACTTGCTGGGATTAGGATATAGACTTGACCCTTTACAGGGAAAGACAGCATTTAACCCATCCTGGGATCGGTACTGTTCTACCCGTCTTATGAATGGAGACATAGGAGGAAAAGTTCAAATAATGACTGAGTGTGGAGCTAGCAAGGGATGCAGCTCAGTGCTGTGGTATGGGATGGAAGGAGTATGAGAAACAGAGATATAGACAGAAAGACAGACAGATGACAGACATACACACAGAAAAAGACAGGCAGGTAGGCAGAGGCAGGGAAAGACACACAGAAAGAAAGAAAAGAGCAAGAAAACAGTGACAGAGATAGCAGACAGACAGACGGAGAGAAGTCACAGATTCCTAACACAGCCTCAAGGAAAAGCAACATTCCACTCTTAATAATTTTGACCCTGCCAGAATCAGAGTGTTTGAATATCTTCTGTCCGTGCACAGAGCACGGACCACCCATCCAAATTGCTACTGCCCACCCACCCACTGGGTGCTGTGGCTCCAATACTGGAACCAAAGACGCAGCTTTCAAACCCAGGCTCACCGACTTCCCCTGAACATGTGGGGATTCTTTTTCCTCCCACTAATTAAGGAAGACGTGTTGGTGTGGGCTCCCCTGGGCTCCGAGGCAACCCGAACGCATGAAGGCCGATCATAAATCTCATTTAGTGCAAATCTTCTCACAGCTCCTGCAGAATATGTCAGCTGTCACAGATGCTAGGGGGGCTTCGCCTCACTGCCCCTTGGAAGTCAGACTGGATCCACACGGAGAGACGGTAAGTGCAGGAGAGATGGCACGTGCACCAACCTCCAGAAACACTACCGAAATGTAGGAAGAGACATGGAGGTCTCCAGATCACTGGCCCAAGACTGAAGGAATTACCATAGAAACTCTGACAATTGTGGGGCAGATAAATCATAGCCTGCCTGTCATCTACTTACAGAGAGAGGAAAGTGGAAGAGAAAAGAAAATACGGAAAGTTAATTAACCTGCCAAATTTGTAATCATTCACCCACACTTCAGAGCAGGAACATGATGACACAGAAACAAAGAAAGAGATGAATCCTGGAGTGTGGGGAACACTCAGAAGCCCTCCCTTCTGTCCCCATCCTAGGGAGAAATAGACAAGGGTTTCTGGAAGGTTCCCGCTTGCCAGTCTCCTGCTATCCAGTTGGGCTGTTGTCAGAGTGGGTTCTGGGACTCCAGCTGCCTGCTGCCCCAGGAAAGTGTTCTTAAAGAGAACAGCCAAGCTCCCCCTGACTTGTGCTTTCCCTGAGAATGTTTGCTTCTTTTCAAAGCCATGAGCCCAACAATGCATGTGTCCATTCAGAACAGAACACGGGCACAGGGCTACAGATGTCAGCTTCTCACACTGTCAGTGGATGCTCCATATTTAAAGTCATGAGTGTGGCTTACATGGCCACGCTTCTGTAGATAGAGTGAATTGTCCCTCCATCATTGCTTCCTGGGACTCCAATCTTCATTGCTTCATGTGCGTGTGTGTGTGTGTGCCAAAGGTACTTTTTCCAAAACCTTCACCAGCACATCCAAGCAGGCAACCTTCACTCTCACTGGATGAGTGTGGAAGGAAAGGACATCGCTAAGCATCACAGAAAGGCGGATAGACTCATGCAGGGAGATGGGGTCTGGAGTGTGACTTACAGATTGGGGCCTGCTGCAGAGCTGCCTTCTTCCTGTGAAACAGTACATGAGGGGTCCACCTCACAGGCTGCTAGGATTTAATAAGGTAATGAGCCCGACAAGCCAAGTGCAGTGTGGAATGCCCAGCGGGTGTTCATTATCCCCTGCATTTCTGCCGAGATGATTAAGCAGATGTTGTTTCCAATCCTTCCCCAAACCAGCCGATGACTATCTTTCTTCCACACACAGAGGGGGCCTCATGTTTTGTCTTTCTTGTAAGTCACATAGAAAGAGCCCACGACAAAAATACTCACACAGCCTTTCCCACGGACCCCAACTGCCAAGAAGGGTAGAGAGATGCATTTCGAGCATCCATCCATTTCTCTGCTGATAGAAAACAAAAGGAGAAGAATCTCTAGGAGGTGAAGGACAACTTTAGAGAGAGAGAGAGAGAAAGAGTGTGTGTGTGTGTGTGTGAGAGAGAGAGAGAGAGAGAGAGAGAGAGAGAGAGAGAGAGAGAATCTGGAAAGGAGATGAATCTGTAAAGAAAACTAAAGGCAAGGAAGCTCAGCCTCAGCCTTGGCTCTGCCTTAAATTCCCTCATGCAAAAGTGAAAAATGATCCTTGGGGGGGGGGGGTAGCTCAGTGGTGGAATGCTTGCCTACAGTGTTTATGGCAGTAGGCTTGATCCTCAGCAACACACTCACACACAGAGAGAGAGAGAGAGAGAGAGAGAGAGAGAGAGAGAGAGAGAGGAAGGGTAGACGAGACAGAGACAGAGAGGACAAAGACACACAGAGGAAAGAGAGGCAGGTAGACAGACACACACACACACACACACACACACACACACACACACTAAAGGGGTTGCTGTGGTGAGGGCTTGAGAGGGATGTGGGTCCATCTAGGAGTCAAAGTAGAACCCTATGGCTGTTTCCTGAAATGGGATGCTGAAAGGCAGCGAGGACTTGGCCCTGTCAGAGAGACTGCTCCCAGGCTTTGTGCTGGGTGAGCCTGGTTTCCTGGGAGATAATCAAAGTACGAGAGGGTGAGCTTTGTGTAAAGATGCCAAGTGATTCATTCCTCTCTACACAGCTGTCGTCATTAGCGATGTAGAGAGGTTCCTGTCACCAAATATCGTCAGGCCCACCTAATAGTCAAAACTGATCTATGGGCCTTGAGACATTAGAGCAGTCGCAAGAAACCCAAGACAAGGACAGGGGCAAGGACAAGGGCAAGGCTGCTGTCTCTGAGGACTCTGAGCAAAAATGGGAATTCAAAGTCACATGGCTGCCCCCCTTGAGACACCACACTGCCCGTCTCCTGAACTCACAGACTGTCAGATAATTTGGTTCAGGAAAACTGGTTAATCACATCTAGAACTGTGTCTCCAGATAGCCTGCTCTTGGCAGAGCCTGGTGACCTTCCTAAGGTTCTGAGCCACCAGACAGAGCAGAGCTTGAGGGGACGATGGTGGGCACAGAATCCCAGTTGGCCAGATTCCAGAGGGGACAGGTGGGATCGTGCCAACAACAGGCACTATTCAGCAGAGCTAACCACAGCTTCCAGACAGCAACCTGGGTGTTTGGGCTGCGTGAGTGGAACGGTGACCCCTAACAGGTGCATCACATCCAGAACTTGTGACTATGTGGTCTAGTCCACAAGAAGCAACCCACCATGTTGAAGAGAGTCTCACCTGTCCCTAGCAGTGTAAGCTGTGTCCAAATGATGTGATGCCACATGGGTTTCACCGGTTGGGCAGTGACCCCTTCAGAGATTTCCTGGCTTCCAAGGTTGCTTCTGGCCACCTCAGGGAGTCCACTTTCTGGTCCCTGGCGGTGTCTCTCTTGTGATACTTAGCTGGTTAAATGATTGCTGTTCTGTCACAGGCATGAGATTTGGAATGAGAAGCAATTCCTGTGCCCTTTAGGGACTCCTGGAATAGCAAAGATGGGGGTTGGGGAGCATTGCCCTGCAAAGGCAAGCGCTGGAGCCACTGTCTTGACCATTTTGCAAGTAACAATCATTGCTGAGACCCCCTAAATCATTTTATCAAAGCCACAAAGAGGCTGAGTGGAAAACCACACTTCTGGCCTGCCAACTTCCACTCTCAGGTTTCATCCCTTCCACGAACAGTACTTAGGAACGTCAACAGGAGCCAGGCGCGGCCATAGGTGTGTGGAAAGTAACAGCAAAGCAAATGAAGAGAAACACCTGCCCTTGGCATTCTGAGCTTCTGTGGGGAGGGGGGTGGGGGGAGGGGCAGGAAATGAATGGACAAGCCAGCAAGACGCACCACAGTGGCCACCAGACAGAGGCAAGGGGGACAACCAGCAGCTGGAAGCCTGTGCTACTACATAGGCTCTGTCAAATCATTTCTAAGCAACAGGAAATCTGTCCTTATCCCTCAGTCCTACATGGAATTGCAACACGGAAAAGCTGACACAGAGGGACTTCCATAGAATGGACAGTGAAAGCCTTCCAACAGCTATTACCCTATACCTCCAGCCTGTCTGTAAAACACTGTGATCTACGGACTCCAAAAGGAACCGATGTATCCGTAAAGAAGACTCTTTCATCCAGCATCCGGACTCCTCTAGGTCAGCTGCTTTATTCTCTCTGGTCTCCCATGTCCCATCTATAGTTCTGCCTCTCACAGGCCCAGGCCTACCCCTCCCTGAGCCTGGCCAGGCTAAGCTGGGAACCAGCAGTCACAGAGACCTGCCACACAGGGTGATGTGCCTTTGAGAACTGGCCAGATGCTCAGAGTAACCCTGTGGGGGCTGGTCCTCCACGTCCCTTGAAGGACATGCTGGGAACTTGGCTCCTGAATGCTAGAAGGGAGCTAGCTGCCTTGAGGGAACTGATGATGGTGACAAATGGCCCCTTGTCTAACTGGCTCATATGGCTACAGTGGTGAGCACCCAGGCCACGCCACGTTAGCAGGGTCCTGAGAAAGGGGCCCTCTGGGCTCCTTCCTTAAGCTTTTATTCACTACCAAGGCTCTTTCCACACTGAACACAACCCACCCAGCCAAGGACATGAGGTAGGTAAATTAGCTTCCGTGCATGGAGAGTTTTATTTTCTAAGCACTCAAGAGAGGGCTTTGATTCTAGAGAGGCCTTCAGCTGGTAGAGGAGAATAGGCAATGAGGCCACTGTTGGGGGGGGGGGGTAGCCAAGCTAGACTCCCTAGGAGCCCACCCTTTCCTTCCCAGGAATACAATCACCAGCCTAAGGCTCAGGTCCATTGGCCACCCCATGAAACTCCACCCTGCCAGAGGCTTACCAGTCAGCTGGGGATCCACCTCTGTCCACCCACCTAAGCCTTGGTTAGCTCCCTCCTGTCTCCTTGACCTCATTGCTCTCTCTTGATGGCCGCCCCCAGCACTGTGCCCTTTGTGGCTGGACCCTCTCTCTGTGACACACTGCCCCAGTTCACCAACCACAGAGCTTTGGTAGGGCACAGCTTCCATTATGCCCTAGGGGGTCTTTGTGCTGATCACACTTCATCGAGCTTACTAGAGTGTGGAATCACCACCCAGAACACACACACACACACACACACACACACACACACTCAATTTCCTGAGCATAAAAATGGAAGCATGATGACTTCTGCAACCTATTGCCCACGTGAGCCTCTGCCACGTAAGTTAATTAGAAAGCTTATCTTTGACCTTGAACCCTTACCCAAACACTTCTGCTGTGGACCTTCTCTTCTGGTGGATTAACAACCCTCATGCCAGAGGCCACCTTTATAGGCCTCAGAGCTCTCTGAAGCCCAAGCCTGGGGCTTTCTCAAGCCTGGATCCTGAAAACTCCATCAGTGCATCGAAACTAAATTGTCACGCTCATGAAGACATTGGAAACACAGCTCAAGCTCAAGGTGCCCAGCCCTGAAGTCAATCTCCACACCCCACAATTTCCATCCTCACCCCAATACCAGGATTGGTCAGAGCATTCTGGAAATGGAATGCTTTCTGGACCGAGAGGAAGAACATGCTACTCCACAGTCATGTTTCCTGCAGACATGTCTACTGTCAGGGTTCAGCTTCAGAACTGAGGCAGTGACAGGGGCCTGTTCCTTGCATACAATCTCACCATCCCTAAGACTTTCTGCACAGGACTTCTAAATCCTCAAGCCTGCAGCCCTCCCCTAGCAGATAAGCACCAGGCTGCAGAAATGGGCTCCTAGAAGACAGAGATAAGAAGGTCAGCTATTCAGACACTGGGACCTACTTGGTGGCCTCCTCTGAGTATCTACACTGACTGACTGTGCCATGCCAGACTGTTTCCCATGCCAGACTGTCCTTAGGATGTGATAGGCATTCATAGTGTAAAACTCAACTGTCCTTCATGCACAAACCCCATCTATGCTATCACAGCAAAATTGCCAAAATGGGATGCTCCCATCCAAGGCCCTCATCCTCATTAATTCATACTTAGTGTGTATCTTTTGGGAGTCTATAGTGAGCCAGTCTCCTTCAGGTCACCCTAGGCAACAGATACTACATGACCCCTCCATTCCAATCCCATCCAGTGCCATCCAGTCCTATCTTAGTTCCTTCCAGTCTTATTTTCTTGAGCCCACTGCCTATCTGCTTTACCACACCTGGCCTATTCCCAACCTTCTTTCCATCCAGACTGGGCCTGCCAGTCATGCTCCACCGTGGTCTGAAGGGCCAGAAGGAAGGAGTCCACATATTGTCACACCTTGATGGGAGCTGTTGTTTCAGTATAAGATCCCAGGACAGATAGACAGGCACACTATCATCTTCCATATTTGCTGCCTCCCAAGCCACTAGGAATAGAGTAATGTCCTAGCCTGCAGTGTGCAGTCAGTTTCCTGTCTTCCTGCCTGTTATGTAGATGGAAGAGCACAGGGCTGATTGGCCCAGAGCCTACCTCCAGGGCATCTTAAATGATAGATGTTGTTTCTTTCACTCCTAATGTGCAACCTGCCTCCTCCTTCCAGATACTACTAGGCTCCCACCCAGCAAGTGCCAGAGCTGACTCCTACCATCTCAGGGGCTAAGAAGGCATCAGATCTAAACCAGGCCTCAGCCGCGGCACTCACGGGGCAGCTGACATATCTTGCAGATCTGCTGGTCTCCTTCAAGCTCTCTCTTAGTCTCATTTGAACTGCAACCAGGGACTAAACAAGGGCCCCGTGAGGCTGTGTAACCTGTAGGACAGACACAGCTCGAGGTCTGGGTTTCCCTCACTGATCTTTCATGTGTTTTCCCCCGCCCCCAGCCATGCTCCCCACAGAATGCCCTTCCTCTGCAAATAAGGTTTGCACCCTCAAATTTCCCTCTGACTCCGATCCTCCACCAGTGCTCCTGGGATAGCAGCTGTCACTTGTCTGAAAGAAGTCAAGAGGTAGCCCCTCTGTCTTGGGCATTAATGGCTTTCTACCTTCCCCAGTTCTCAAGCAGGTTTGGGATAAGGCTTTCTCCGTCCCTTCTACTGAGCCATGGCAAGCTCTGCTTCATGTTATCTTGTCCAACCATTGAACCAACCTCCCGCTATCTCCTTGGCTGCAGTTTCTCATCTCTCAAAGGCACCTGTCCCTGTCACCAGATGACCAAACTATTATTTAGCTTACATGTTTTTACCACTACCCTGTTTCTTTCAAGAGAAAAAGATGCATGACTCTCCATCCTCCCCTCCATTGTCCCCTGCCTCCTTTCTCTGCCCTGCATGATATCTGGACAGCTTCTCGGGCCAGAGGGCCAGAGGTGTATTCAGCTCTGCCCCTCCCCCAGGCCCAACACTTGATTCAACAGCATTGAATTATCCTCCTTGGCCAGGCACCCTGGACTCTCCTAGTGTATGATTGTCCTGTCCCCTGTCTTATTCAGCCCACGTCTCCCAAGGGCCACAGGAGGTTGTTTGTATGCCTGTCACCCACTCACTGGTCATCCTGAGCCTTCCTTAAGAGCTGACAGAGGCCAAGCTCTTTTCATCTTTAAATCCACAGTGTCTGGCTCACAGCGGACACCCCCTGGTGATGGATAAATGAATGAATGAATGATTGATTGAAGCAGCCTGCAGCCTGGGGTCTGTCTCCTCTTCTTAGGAGACAGTTCATTGTGTACTAACTCTCAAACTCTGAAAAACAAATAACTTTCTAAGAACTCACCAACCAAAGCTCTTAATGGCAGACTGATGTGTGTCCAACCAGGCCAAGGAATGTAAAGCACTCTGGGCTCAGCACCATCCACCAGTCTGTACAACATTCAGGCTCTGGAAGTTTCAGAAGGGAGACAGTGTCGTCATTGATCCAGCTTGCCCCGGCATCAACTCTAGAGGTTTTGTATATCTCAGTAGACATCTATTTTGCAAGCGGACATAATTAAGTATGAAGGACTCCCTCAACTCTGGTATACACACAGTCCGGGGAAGTTAGGCTGTCTCATGGACAGAGTGACAGGAAAGACAGTTCAGAAAACAGCTCAGCATGTGAGTTCCCCATCTGCCTTCTCATCAGCTGTGAGAATTGGGTGACAGCTGGAAGGCAGGGACATTTTGGTCCATCTTTGAGAGCTGGAAAGCCTAGAAGAGGAAGCCAGATCCTGAAACATAGAGTCAGCTTGTGGGTCTTTTTTCCCAAGATTGTAGAGATGAGAGTGGAACAGAACCAAAAGCCTGGTACTTTGCTGGGCTCACTTCTGTGTGCTGAGGCAGGGCACCTTTGCATCCCCCAGGGTCAATGTAACACCCATGTACACCATACTCTCTGAAGGTGGTGCTGTGCCTCTAAGATAAGCCAGACACCCTGCCGATAGGCTCTCCAAGGGGGCTTAAAAGAACAAGGCTGGAAGGCTGCGGACAGCCCACAGGAAGCAGAAGCACCCAACCTCCCACCCGCGTGTATATGCATTCACTTCTTCACAGAACTAGTACTTATGGAGCCCATACTGACTGCCAGGCACACAGTCTTAGACACAGGATTGGCCACACCTGGACCTTTATCCACCTTGGCCTCTCTTTTCCTTGGTTGCTGGTGACCCTGAGAGCATACGTCCCCAAACTCTGCCTTCTTTGCCTTCACAGACCCATCTTCTCTACCACCAGTGTAGAGGAGCTGCCAACCACCATCTTCGGTCTTCTTCTCTCCCATGCTGAGCTAAGCTATGTGCTATCCCATTCCTACAAGGAAAAGATGACCACATCTGATCCCCAGAGCATGTGTGGAATGATTCTTTTCCTGACATGAGGGATGGTGTGTGTGTGTGTGTGTGTGTGTGTGTGTGTGTGTGTGTGTAGCCAGGAGACAGCCTCAGTTGTTGTTCTTCAAGCATGTCTATTTTGTTTTGTTGTTTTGAGTTATTTGTTTGTTTTAGTATTTTGTTTTGTTATTTGTTTACATTTTGTGGTGTTGTTTGGTTGGTTTTTGTGATGGGCTTTTTAGTTTGTTTTTGTTTGTTTCTGTTTTTGATTTTTACCACGTAGCCCTGGCTGGCCTGGAACTCCCTGAATACACCAGACTGGTCTCAAGCTTGGAGATTCACTAGTTTCTGCCTCTAGGTTCTAGGAGTAAAGGTGTGTACCATCACGCCCAGACCCCTACATTGTTTCTCTGACTTGCTCTGATGATTCTGATTAGACAAGGCTAGGGGACCAGCAAGCCTCAGGAATCCTCCTGTCTCTGACCCCTCCCCAGCCCACCCCCGGCGACTGAATCACTGGTGCATACCACCACAGGAGACTTTTTTTCGCTTGGTTCTTGGACTCAAACTTCAGTCTTTAGGCTCGCAAGGCAACTGACTGAGCTATCTTCCCCGTTCCAAGGTAAGAGTCTTAAGGAAAGCCAGGCCTGGGTTATCAACGTGACCACCGTGAGCATCAGCTACTTTTCCTGCCTCATTGAGACAGAGATCCCTGAGGTGGTCATGGGGGTGGGGGTGGGGTATCTTTGGCTCTCAGTTTCAAAGTGAGGATGGTATAGTGAGAAGGCTCAAACCTTGGAGACAGGAGCCTGACGCAGAGGCTGGCCTGTTGATGTCATCTCTGTGATCAGCAGCAGCTCAAGGAAGACTGAGAGGCACCCACCGTACAAGCCTAACCCAGGAGCTCAGTCTTAGAAACCTGGAAAGATACTTGAAAACACAGAATGTCCCTTCTGTGTCTGGATACCATGTTCTAGGACATTCCAACTGAAGACACAGGCTCCCGTGGAATCTTCTTTGGTGTTGACACAAGTTATCCTACCTCAGCAGGTTCAAGCAAAACACAATACTGTCCTTTGAGTTTGAGAGGACATCAGAGTGCAGAATGCAGAGAAGTCCAGCAGAACCAGGGGCAGGTATCTCCTTCAAAAGCAAGATTCTGGTGCCTACTTTTCTGGGTAAGCATTACCTCCTAAAACTCCAACAGCCTTTAAATAGAGCCACAAGTGGGGGAGCAAGCATGAGGCTCTGAGGGCATCTCATGTTCTGATCATAATGCCATATCCTCTAAAGAAAGAGGCAGAGGGATGACCACAGAGGAGAAGAAAGGGGTGTGTCAGTGACAGCAAAGGATTTCACACTGAAGGAAGGACCACAAACCAAAGAGCACATGTAGATGTCCAAATGATGGGGAAGTTTGTCTCCTGGTAGCCCCCAAAAGAAGCCAGCCCTCCAAGCAGGCCAACTTCAGCAGTGGCTAAGATCAAACCTGAAGGACAGGATTGTGTTTTGCTTGAACCTGCTGACGCAGGGTAACTTATCTCAACATCGAAGATGATTCCATAGGAACCTGTGGCTTCAGCCAGGATGTCCTAGAACATGGTATCCAGACACAGAAGGGACATTCTGGGCCTTCAAATATCTTTCCAGGTTTCTAACACTGAGCTCACAGGTCAGACTTATATGGTGGGTACCTCTTGAGCTGCTGTTGGGAACAGAAGTGACATCAACAGGCCAGACACTGAAGAATTGTTCCCTGGTGCAAGGGTTGTTTAGTCATTCCATGTGACAGGGAACCCACCACCCCCTCACATCCAATGGAGTCCGTTTGATCCTCACACAGTGCTAGGATGGTCCTTGTCTAACCTGACAAGGACTCCCTGGAAATCACCTCTTCCAGTGACTTGTTCCTAAACGGACCGTGTGGTCCAGGGCCCCTTCTTCCTTTTACAAGCTGTGTTTTTATGAATGTCCCCGACCCATCCAATTGAAGGTTATATAGACAGCTCTCATCCCTAGCTCCTTACCTGTTTGCTGTCACTCAGACACACCATCCTGTGGCTGGGCAATTGATTTGCTTGGGCCAGGTCCAATTTTGGTTTTGACTTGCCACCCCTTTGAATTGGACCAGGTAGTCCTGCTAGCCTGCATCATTCCCACGCCCTCAGCCTTCTGTCAGTGGAAAAGTGGAGCTTCTGCTATCTGGTCAAATGAAAGCTCTAGCCATAGCCTCTCTGCAGACCGTTCGCCTCCCGACTCTCAGGCCTGCTCTTCTGCAGGCCATTAGACGCACACTAGGAGACTCTGTGGTCACAGATCTCCTCAAGGCAATGCCTACTTTTACCCACACAAGGAGAGTTTAAGTCACCCCTCACCCTCATCTGTCTGAGATCCTGACAGGCCTTCTATGAGTACATTCCACTGGCATTAGGGTACCAGGCAAAGCCTTCCCAGAGGGATTCCAAAGGGAGGCCAAGGGCCTGTGGATCAGAACACCAGCCTCCGATAGAGATTGGTGAGGCCGTCCCCATTGGCTAAGGGGGATTTGCAGCTAGCTACCCCAGCACACCCTAATCCTTCCAACAGAAGACAGATATCAGTAATTACAGACATGCCATTTGTAAGAGACAAAGAACGTGAGCAGGCAGATAAGCCAGGGAGGGTCAGTGGAATACAATATGTACTTAGAGAATCTGGTGAGGCCTGGCAGTCATATGCTCTGTGTAAATGATTACAAGGCTCCCTCCCCACAAGAAATCACCCCTACAGAAGCAATCCCCCTCTCTGGCTCACACTGTCCTTTCCCACAGTTTAAGCAATAACAAGATGCCTCCGGTCTTCGTGGAAAAGATGGATAATCTTCCCTATTCTTCTCGCTGTATTGTACCGCAGCTTTCCTGACTGTTTTGTCCTGCTAGATCTCTCGGATAGATCCCACACTACTGTAGAAATGACTGCATATAATACCTTTGAAATATTGGCTAGTCTTGTTCTCTGTCTTGATTTGCTTTTCTCTCTCTCCCTTTCTTCTCTCTCTTTCTCTATTTCTTTCTATTTTTTTGCATATATGTGACATACATGTTTCCCATCCTATCATAGTTCCTTATGTGGGCAGATGGCTTAATGTATACATGTATGTATTTACACACGTTTGTTCAGATGTGTGTGCCCAAGGTGTGCATCAAGATGCCATACAAGGTTTCCTGGTGTCCACAAGGCATCTATACACCACTGAGACAAGGTCTCTCACTGACCCTGATGTGCAGTGATCCTCCTGTGTCTGATGTACAGCTGTAGGGTCCCAGATGCATGTAGCCATGCCCAGATTTTACATGGGTGCTCCATACTCAGGTTCTCATGGTTGTACAAACTCTATCACCCATAGAGCCATCCCTCAAGACCTATTCATTTTCTTTTACCATCATCAAATATGGGTTGGGCTTCCTTCTCTTGTGTGTGCGTGCGTGTGCGTGCGTGTGTGTGTGTGTGTGTGTGTGTGTCCGTGTGCGTGCGTGCTTGTGTGTGTGTGTGTGTCCGTGCCTGTGTCTGTGTGTATGTGTATGTATGCATGTATGAACTGACACTCCATGTTCTCACACAGCAGAACACAGGGCCTCTCAGTCTGTCAGTGATCTTCATAAGAAATCTTCTGGTTGCTTCCCACTGTCTTCAATGACTAGTGTGGCTTCTCTGAAGTCTCTCATGACAGGCTGCTGTGAGATCGTTTGTAAGTGTTGGTTCCCCTGGCTCCTTTCCCTGATTCTCCTCCCTCATCTGTCCACAAACCTGCTTTCCAGTATTCCCATGTTCACCTTTAGCTTGATGTGGTTCGTGCAATGGACTCTGAAAGGTACTTCGTGCAGGCTCTCTGACGGCTCCATCAACCTGCTGCTGGTACCCTTGCTGCCTCCAGGGCTCTGGAAAGAGCCTGAAGCTCTAAAAATTCAAAAACAAAACCAGCCTGTTGTTCCTATTATGAAACATGGCTTGCTGTGTCAGACTTCTTTTGCATCCAACATCTAGAACATTGAAATATATTGGCAAGTGTGGGTCCCTCCTGAAGTCACTCTGCCATAGGCAGCGTCTCACCGGCTGGTCCTTGCAGGGTACACACCTGCACTTCTTGTGTCCTCACCAGTCACTGCTCAGCCTTGAAAGCAAACATCCTGATGTTTCCCTCCCTTTGTTAGGTAGTAGAATCTGGCTACACAAAACTTTCCCCGGGTAAGACGTATGGGCACACAGGTGAGGAAGAGACGGTGAGCCCAGAGTCACCTGTATAGCTTGTCAAGCCCCAGTACAAGAAGGAAACCAGACTCTGTGTTCAACAAGCCTGTTCTCTTCTGCAGCCTCTCTCTCAAAAACACCATGACTGGGCAAGAAAGATGGCTCTGTGGATAAAAGTGCTTATGGCCAAGGTTGACAACCTGAGGTTCCCCTGCCTCCCAGGACACACGGGAGGAGAAAAATGGCTCCTGCAAGTTGTCATCTGACTTCCATATACATCCTTTGCCATGAATGTGTATATACAGACGCGCACAAACATACACAAATAAATCCACTTGCTCAGGATAGGGGTGGTACTGAGAGAGAGAGAAGAAAGAGATAGCTGCCAGACATAGCAGGGACCCCAGCCTTCGAGTACAGGCCCCCTGATCCCAGCAGACAGCCCTCATAAGACACAGATGAGAGAGAGAGAGAGAGAGAGAGAGAGAGAGAGAGAGAGAGATTCACATGACAACTTTGAAATGTTAAGCCCCAAGTGTGGTGTGCTAGGTCTGCTTCAGTCACATGTCTGTGAGGACAGCCCAGATAAGACCAACCCAAGACTGCTCCAAAGAAAAGTGTAAACATTCATTGGGTCTCTTGTTTGCCATGGTGTGAGGATCTGCAGGCCTTATCTCCTATCTTCAACAGGCCAACAAAGGGTGATGCTGAGCACGGCTAACCTTCTCTTTAGAAGAGAACACAGGGGCTGGTGTGGGTGAGGTAAGCTGAGATCAACTCTTGCTTCAGAGTATCACATCATCTTGTTTTATATTCCAGCTGCCCTGTGATGCTCTAGCACAACCACCAGTAGCCCTCATAGCTGACAGGGAAGAAAGAGGTCATTCTGTGAGGTTTGGAGAAAGAATAATGTATTTAATCGAAATCCCATTAAATCAAGAACAAAAAAAAAAATTGAAGGATAAGGTGGGGAGGAAAACATTTTCACCAAGAAATTGAGGCTGTGATAAACTGTTTCACTGGATGGAGGCTGAGAACTCAGCCCCAAACTGCCTGGAAGCTGGTCAAGGCCCATGAACCACATAGTTCCTGGGCCCTGAGGAAGGGCGGCCTATGGAGACATGTCTCCTAAGGCAGAGCTCCAGGAACAATACGCAGCCTACTTCATTACCTGGTGGAATTTGAGAACCTCCCTTGATAGTTTGACAAACACCAGCAGATTCTCCCATTTGGTTATTTCATAGAGTAATGATCGGGGCTACAACTGAGATGCTTCGTTATGAAGCAGTAACTGCAGCAGGGGAGGAGAGGCCCAAACAGTTCAGGGACATTCCCCGGATGTTTAGTGCTAGCCTCTGTATCCCTGGGGTTGAGGACTCTCACAAGGACTCCATGCTGGGGAGTCCTGATGTCTGATGTACTTCTGGACACACTGGCTTGTAGAAAGATAAAACTTCTGAAGTGAAACAAAAGATTAGTGTTATTGGAATAATAATCTCTCTCTCTAAGCTGGCCTTTTTGTCTTCCTTTAGAAAAAAAAAGTCTGTGTGTCAGATATGATTATTTTGCCTCTGTGGGAAACTGGCCCTTGGCAAGAGGTCACTCATTTGCTGGCCTTGACAAATGCCAATGCTGGAGAAACTTTGAAGGGGAAAAATCGGTGCAGCAAATGGTAGGGTTGACTCAGCCTTGAAGCCTAGTATGAAGGGTTGAATGAGAAGCTAGTCAGGGACCAGAGTCTGTCACCAAACAGTGGCATCTGCTCTAGATAAAGAGTGTGGAGAGGTTAGAGAGAGTCCTAGAGTGAGGAGAGAGGACTTACGGCCAGACCTCCCACTCTCTGGGCCAGCCTTAGGTTCTCCCAGCCTCAACATCTGTCCACAGGGAAGTCAGATGAGAAAAATCTAAATCAGCAACCATCAGCAAGGATTAACTAGTAATCCTGGCTCTCCACACCAACTCATCTGGTCCAGCCATGAGAGCATACCTGGCCTCTCTGGGAATCTAAATGTGCTCCAGGACAGTCAAGTATCGGTACTCATGGAAACCCTGCGTTATCACACCTAACTTGTTCTTTATTTGCATAGAGAGGTGATTAAAATTCCATCCCTGTCCTCAGGGAACTGGCCACCTAATACAGAAGGGACACAGAAAGGACATCACAGTTAGACACAGTTAAATCACAACGTGTGTCATTTCACAACCTTCCAGGCTCCAATACATCTGACAAGCTGTGGACAAGCTGCCTGGCTCCCAAGATCACTCAGCATTTGACCCAATGGAAGACCCCACAATCGCAAGCTTGCCAAGTGCTAGTCCCCAAGAACCAAGGTGGCTGTTGAGTTCTCAGTATTGGGTAACACTGGATGATTGGCAGTAGCTCTCTGAACACTAAATGTGAGGGACTCTGAGCTCACCACATTGAGCTCACAACTTATCAGCACAGCCTCTGTCCCTTAAGACTAACATGGGGTATGAGAAACACTCCATGAAGTTTGTCTGGCCTCTGGGCATGGACCATTAGCAAAACTAATTTGGACCTGATTAGTCCACATAAACTATCCACCAGCAAAAAGCAGGCTATGTTTGGACTGATTAATAATTGTTATTGAAGCTGGCTGTAATTAGTTATATAATTCTGAGCAGGGTGACTCTAATTCCACTGAGCTGACATCACAAGCCTGAAGCATTAGCAAGGGTCGCTTTCCAAAAGCTGGTAGGTATGACTACACGCCCATGTGCTCTCACTCTTATGTTTGAACTAAGTCCAGGGCCACAGGCTTGCTATCAACTTGACATTATTTGAACAAGGCATTTATGGAACCAATGCCATGAGCGTTTCTTTCTTGGCAAACCCAGTGCCTGCTCCAGAACTCCACAGCACCCACTTCTGGGTGGCATATTTTATGCTGGCTGCCTTTCCCACCTACCCCAGTGAGGCATGCTGGCAGCAGCTGTCTCTGCTGCTCAGTGTGCCCAAGGCATTGCTTTCCCTCTCAGTTCTTTATTCCCACGGAGCTTCAGTTTCAGAGTGCTTCTGCAGCTGCTGTCGATCTGAAGGGAAGCGTGCAACCCTGTCCCTCAAAAGTTCATCTCCCGTGGTGGGTCAGAGTCTAGAAGCTCAGTGGCTGTCCACTTCCATCAGTTATGTACAAGTCACTTCTTGCTATTTCCTCTCAGATCATACCAGAAAACAAACCTATCCTGTTCTACTTCCAGGAAAGGCCATGGAGTGGGACAATGAAAATGGCTCCCATAGGCCATTTTGATGGAACTGATTGGGAAGGATTAGGAGGTATGGCCTTGATGGAGAAGGTGTGTCACAGGAACAGGTTTTGTTTTAAAAGCTCACACCATTCCCAGTCTCTCTCTGGGCCTCATGCTTATGGACCAGGATATAAGCTCTCAGCCACCTGCTCTAAAGCCAGGCCTGCTGCCTACTTCATGCTCCCCATCATGATGGTCATGGACTCCAGCTCTCTGAAACTGTAAGCCCAGCCCCCTTGGTCATGACATCTTATCACAGCAATAGAAAAGTAACTAAGATGTTGATCATGAAAGATAGTGATCAAAATATATTATATGCATGGATGAAGACTCCACAATGACCCCTATTGTTTCATTCAATTAGCATATGCTATTTCAAAGAGAATGGAGAATGGGAAGTCGCAGTAGAAACCAGTGAATTAAGACTATCACTGTTAGGATCCCTGATCCATGGGGCCTAGTCACCAGAATGCAATATTCATATCTACGTTAGTGTCTGTATATCAGCCCCTCCCATGCCCCTTCACCACTTGCTTCCCAGGCTAACCTCTCATTTAGGGACAGCTCCCTTAGAGCTGTTGCTTTAGTTTAAAAACGGAATCTTCTGCAGATAGTTACAGGGTGATTCTGACTTAGTCATCCATTACTGTATGTCCCCCATCTCTGTCCCAACACAGACAGAGGATAGTACCAGTCTATATGCAATGACTTGATTCTTTGAAGGAGTCAGGTAAAAGTGGCCCAAGCAAATGAGAGAATGGCATTAGCTGTCACCACTCCTAGTCTTGCAATGAAAAGAGGCAGGGCTAGCCCATGGGCTTCCTTCATCATACCTCTGACATTTCCCCATTGAGTAATTTAAAAAAAAAAACAAACAACGACAATGAGAGAGAGAGAGAGAGAGAAAGAGAGAGAGAGAGAGAGAGAGGGTCTGCAGGTGGGTTACAAATACTCCTGGTGTCGCTACAGACAATGAATAGCAAAGGTGTACCTGTAGATAGGTCACAGTGGGACATGAACTCTGATTGGCCCTGGAGAGGGTCAAAAGGCAGCATGTGTCATAATGAAGAATGCAATTTTATTATTCCTCTGTGTTTCAGAAGAATAGTAACCAGAAATTTCTCACGAAGAAGTGTAAGAGAGATTTGTTGACTGAGAGAGTTAAAAATCACAGTTGTTGATGCTGATAACTGGGTCTTCAAGATAAACTGGCTCAACACTCTTATACTCTGCTTCACAGCAACGAAGTGGGACTCCCTGGGTAGAGGCAGGGACAACAGGACACCCTCATTTCCCCAGCTTCCACTTTAGCCAGGGCAGCTACAGAGCTTCAGTTTTTATTTCACTTAATTCCATCCAAAGAAAACATTATTTCTCTAAACAGCTGTAGTAGTTTGGATGAGAAATGTCCCCCATAGGCTCATGTATTTGAACATGGTCCCCAGTTGGTGGTGACGTGTGGGGAGGTTATGGGAAGATACAGCCTTGCTAGAGGAAGTATGTCACTGGAAGCAGTCTTTAATAGTTCATAACCTCTCCCTACCTCCTGTTTGTCCTTTCTGTGACCTGCTGGTGATAGAAACATGAAATCTCTCCGCTTCCTGCTCTGGCTGAGTGCTGCCAAGCTTTCCATGGTGGACTCTCCGTCTGGAACTGTCCGTGTAAATAAAGCCTCTTCCTCTGAACTCAAGTTGTTTGTGTTTGCTCTGTTTTATCACAGAAACAGAAATGTAACACGCACACAACACTGCACCATCCCTGTTAAGCTTCTACGATCTGAGGCTCTCCCCAGGGGACCTTCCTAAAGCACTGACCCTGACCTGAAGTCTATGACTTCGCTTGGGATCCTCGTCAATCATTATGTTGACACTATAGATTTCTGCATTATTTACAGCCTCTGCCATATTTCTAGGAGACTCGATGTTCTTATTATGCACAATTCATAAAATTATATCATAACATGACAGAATTTTGCATTCTGAACATGGTGGTTTTCTCATAAGAAGGAATAAAGAATGGAGGTAATACATCCTTAGATATCTCTAGAAAGCAGGATTTAAGTAAGGAAACGGATACAGCACAGCCCCAGAGGTATTGGTTTCTCAGAGGCCCAGCAATCATTTCTGCTAGATTTGCCCATGACATCAAAGCCTGGCATGTCAGTGGAATCTCACAGCAGCCACGAGGACTTCATGACAGGACTGTTAAACCCTGAGTTTCTCTCTCCTGTTCAGTTGTAGGATTGTCAGCCCAGGTACTGTATCATTGAAGCAAGCTAAGGGGCATCCAGGACAGGCTTGTGGGCCAGGCAGTCCAGATCTACCATCTGGTGTTCATTAAAGAGCGATGTTTTAAGCTTCTAGTCACGCAGGGAAAAAGAACGTTGTGCATTGGAAATGTGGAGGTATTCAAATGTCAGCAAGGAGGCCCACCTCTAGGGACCAGGTTTTCTTGAAAGAAATGTTATTGCAGCAACAAATCTGTTTTTCTGCTGATTTCACTCCATTTCCACATTGCTGTCATCTAAGTTCACATTCAAAAGTGATGCAAGGCATGTGGCAATGTTTTCCATGGGTGGGGCACCTTACTAATCACAAAACTATGTCTCCTTCTCCTTTGCCTGTGAGGTCAATGGAAGGACCTTTCAGCAAACCAGACTGGCCCAAGGACATGGTCAAAGTCCCGCAACTGAGACATGGCGGAGTGCTCTGTCTTGAGTCCCTCCTTCTACAGTCCTAGAGTGCCCAAACATTTCCAGTTTAGACAGAAAAATATTCTCCCCAAATCCACATGCTGTGGGCCTAACCTCCAATTTGCTTGTGTCTGTGCACCTCCTGTTTCCCCCTGAAAGTTCCCATAACCCAAGCAAACCCTGTGCCCAAGGTGAATGAGAATGAAGAGGTCAGACATTATACTTCAGGGCATGCATAGAATACATTGTTAGAGGGGAATTTATGGGGTGACTTGTGTCTCTTCCCCACAAAAACCCTACATTAAGCTCTCCATCCCTGATACCTAATGCCTCAGACTATGACCTCATTTGAGAAAATAAATCTTACCAATGTGATTAAAATCACTGAAGTAGGGTGGCCACTAATCCAGTATCACTGGCACTTCTGCAAGACAGGGGCTTTGTGAAAGTAGGAGCTGATTTCTAGAGTCAATTTTACTTTCAGTTCCTGCAGTGGCTTCTGCTGCTGTGTTGGACATGATGCACATTGTGGTTAGAGGGAAATCGAGGCCAGTTTGAAGCTCTGTCCTTTGGGGGAAGAGACGGCGCCTGAAGCTTAACTTGGCCTAGGATGGTTCTAAAATTGTCAGAGTCTCTTCACTGCACATAGAGACTCAAAAGAGAAGGCGACTGGTTGTGTAAAAGTCGGGAGCCATGCTGGGCACAAGCTCAATCCTTCAACCTTTGACTGTCTTCCAGCGGGCTATTCCATGGCTCAGTTAGTAGAGGTCACTGTGCCCTTCAACGGCTCCATGTTGCTATGGGGAGTGCATGCATTTCTGGACGTTTTGAAAGCTTCCCAGATGAGCCACAGAGATCTGTCCTGGAGGTGTTGCAGGCACAGCATTTCACGGGGTTTTATATCATCAGATCCTTCTTCCAACGTTAAAGAAAGCCCTTGGGAAGGATAGGATGCCTGTTGGCTAATTAAACTCAATAACAAGCCATTTGCCCTCTCTTGGGACTTAGGGAGCCCCAGCTACCCCATGGAGGAGCTCTTTGATGCAGCACATGTAGGAAAAGAAAATGTAAGCCCATCTAATATCAGTTCTTAGGTCCCTTGGGGAAGGGAAGCCATTCTCCCACACATGTTCAAGAAAACCAAATTGGAATGTGGTCACATATCTGGGCCCAAGCAACAGTGCCTAACCCAGGGCCTCAAGTCTCCTTTAGGTCTCTCCACTGTCTGTTATTGTCTTCAGACACCTTTGGTCTAGAGCAGTAATTCTCAACCTTCCTAATGCTGTGACCCTTTAATACAGTTCCTCGTGTTGTGCTGACCCCCAATCATAAAATTACTTTGCTTCATAACTGTAATTTTGCTACTGTTATGAATTGTAATGTAAATCTCTGTGTTTTCCAATGGTCTCAAGCGACCCTTGTAAAAGGGTCATTCAAACCTCAAAGGGGTCGAGATCTACAGGTGGAGAATTGCTGATCTAAAACTACCTGTCCAAATTCTGGAAAATCCCTACCAATTTAGGTGCCCAGGGGTAGGTGGTATTGTCTTGTGAAGCACTACCCAAGGGGGGGTTCTAACTCGAAAGGACTCATATCAACACCACACACAAATACATGTGAGAATGACAGATGGATAGACCAATGGGATCCCCAGGCCAGGAACTGAGAACTGCGGCTCACACCCAGGATGGAGACTCACTCTGCTTCCTAAATTCAGAGAACTTTATCATCACAAATCCAAGCTGTAGGGAGCCAGGGCAGAATAATGATATTAACAGGTTTAATGAAACCTATCTTGTATAATATTTTTCTTGGACTGACCAAAAAAAAGATACTTGTTAAGTTTTTGCT
Source organism: Rhynchomys soricoides (assembly GCA_019843965.1). Taxonomy (NCBI): domain Eukaryota; kingdom Metazoa; phylum Chordata; class Mammalia; order Rodentia; family Muridae; genus Rhynchomys; species Rhynchomys soricoides. Next base: position 2,014,442 of record JADRCH010000116.1, on the reverse strand, counting down.
TGTGCTGCCTGGATGCCTGCCAGTGCCAACTCCAGTGGCCTGTGGCAGGGGTTCCTGGGTCTATTCCAGCTCATCCAGCTGTGGTCTGAGGGAAGCCACCTCCCCCACCCCTGGATGACAAGTACTTCTCTGTGGAGTTTTCACATACAATCCCTTAGTGTTCTTGGGGTTTTTTCCCTTTTCCATTTATTCAAGCCTAGTTGGCAAAAATGTCATGCTTAAGGACAATGCTCTCAGAAGTGTTTTCATTTTTAATGTGGTGTTTATGACATCACTTGACAATTTTTTGAAAAATGATTTTTTTTGTTTAAAAGATATCACTAAACTTGGTCATCTCCCTGAATGCCCAAGGGTTATCAAAATACAGTATGTACTCGACTGTGATGTCTTCAGAAGGAAGAAGTAGCCAGCACAGGTGACCTACACAGCAGTCGTTCTTAATAACCAAACATCACGTGAGGTTTCACTTCCTAAAGCAACATCCCGAGCCTGCTGTAGCTCCTGCTGACAAGAATCAATAACAGTGCCAGCCAGAAAAGCAGGCATAATGGTTTCGGCAGGCATCCTTCCACGCTGTGTCAAGAGCGTGATGAAAGTCCTCCGTGAGACGCCGGGCTACACAAACAAAAGTAATTTGGGCTTCTGGGTTTTGTTCTCAGCAGGGGTTAAGAAAAATCATTCAAAGCAATATTTAATATTTAACTCTCCTAAAAGTTGCATGCCAGACCCTGGGGGTGCAGGTTGGGATGGGGCAAGCCAGGCCGAGTTGGTCTGGAGGTTTCCCCATTGCCCCATGGCTCACAGGACACAAGAAGACACACTATGGCAGTGTGAGTTTTGTTGCAATGACTGGGACTACTTAGACATCTGTCTATACTTGGACCCACGGCCAACCTTGCTAGCTCACTCTCTGCAGGTAATTAGAGAGGAGCTGCTCTTCCCCCAGGCTGTCGCTTGTGAGTCTTGGCATAATTTATGGTGTTTGGTTTTCATTAAAAGAACCCGCAGATAGTTCTTTCAAAAACCCAGCCTGCCCTCAGGATAGATGTGGTAAGGCTTGGCCACATTAATGGGAGTTTCATGAAAGTTGGCGAATTGATCAGCTGGGCTGGGTTGAAGTCTCTTTGTTACCAAGATGGGCATGTGAATCATGCATTCATTCATTCATTCCTTAGTTCTTCAACAGTGCCTTAGACCTACTGTGTTCTGAGCACTGCACCAGGACCAAACATACAGATACTCAAGGTATCCGCCATTGTGTTCTGATGCCTCACCTTCAATAGCTCTTGGTTGAAAAGAACATACATGGCCTGATTCTGCAGGCTGTTCACCCGGCAAGTCCATCAGAGGCAGAAAGGTGTTTAGGTTCCCTGACTTGCCAGGTGACCCACCACAGCTGCCAGGGTGCACTGCAGTCCAGTGTTTAGCCATCCCCTTGGTTACAGAGCTGACTAGGAACTGCATCAGCTAATGCTTCTCATGGGCTGCGAACAAGGATGAGACCACCCATCACATGTGGTTAGCACAGAACAAAGATCAGCATTCTCAATCTTAAGGATGGCTTCCATGGAGTGAGATTCATGCTGCTGTCAAGGTGAAAACCCACTTAACTCAACCATCCCAAATCAGGGGCCATTTGCATGGCAGAGGCTGGAGAACTCATTGAGTGGGGCTGAGTTCAGGGTGATCTCTTAGGTACCAGGTCATGGTTTCTAAGCTCCATGACCCCCTGTCCTTTCTCAGCCTCCCCTGGGATCTCAGAACAGGCTACAAAGCATCCAGAAGGCCTGGGGGCTCAGGGACAGCCAGCTCAGACAACCACCTGGATTGAGCATGTGGCCTGGCTTCTGAATCTGGTCCTGAGGGAATTCCACCCCTTTCTATGCAGCCCTCAGGGGCCGGTAAGGCATGCTGGTTCATCTCTATACCATTAAGTGTTTCAGCAAAGCTGAGTGAACTGACCTTAGGGAATGTTGCCTGATCCTTGCTTACTCTGCCCTGGCAGAGGTACAGGGTTCCTGGAGTTGAGTCACCGTAATTGGAGCCAGCAACCTATTTATTTTCTCTATGGTTGCTCGTGTTTAGAAACCTCTAATGTATGTATATACCTGCAGGGCAAAGTTTTAGAAGCTCAACCCACGAGGCTATTAAAATAAAATATAATATCACCTTTGAAATGCCAGAATAAAATAAATCGATTAGGTGGGGCCTGGGGAGATGGCTCAGTGGTTAAGATTATTGGCTGCGCTTCTAGAGGACCCAGGGTCTATTCCCAGCCCCCACATATTAACTCATAACCATCTACAGCTCTAGTTCTAGGAAATAGGATACCCTTCTCTAGCTTCTGGGAGAGCCAGGCACAGACATACAAGCAGGCAAAACATTCATACATGAGATAGAAATAAAATAAAATAAATCCATTAGGTGGATCCATATGAACAAAGAGACCATACAGAAGAAATTCTTCAAAATGACTTAGAAGATTGTACTGCAGCCGGTTTTATTGTGCAGAGCTCGCTGGTGATGAAACAGATTTGTCCAAAACCATCATTCTATGGGCAAAGAGATAGAGGCATGGGGCACTGGGCTGAGGGCAAATCAAAGACTTCCCCAGTCATCTCAATTGTCCTTGTGCCATGGAAAAATAATGGAGAAAAGATGCTGGGAGCTAGTGAAGAGCTGGGAAGTTGGAGCCAGTTGTTGCAATGTCATAATGGGACTGTCTAGATACATTCTCTAGCATCCTTGCGGTCAGACACTGGAACAAGGTTTATACTAGAATCACAGCTGAGAGAGTGTGAGTTATTTCAGCAAGGTAAGAATTTTTGATCTAGATAAATCTGCCTTCCAGGTTGCAGAGGTCCCTCTGTGTGTGTCAGGAGAGAGGCCACAGCTCTCTGAAGAAAGCAACACTTGTTTTCCAGCACCAGGCTGTGCACTTGGAAGTCCAACCCAGGGTCATCTAGAATGCACATCTGGGTCCAGTGAGCTGGCAGGACCTAACAGAGACCTCTCCATTGGTGGTCTCTGACCCACTGTGAAGCCAGGGACACTCAGAGAAACAGTCTCCAGAGTGGAGGGAAACCATGTCAGTCACAGCCTCCTCTTCTTCTCTGACTTAAACAATTTCTTGGAACTGAATTATAAACCAAATAGGTCTTCTCCATCTGCATGTTTTCTGATAGACAGACATGTTGCCAAAAAGAACAATCATCTTCTGCACTACCTGGATTGCTCATTAGCTTACTGGGCTAGTTAGACCACTAGGCATTGCCCTAGACCCCAGTTACAGAAGTACAGAAGGTACATCCTATGAACCCTTTTCCAGGAGTGTGTTTGAGAAGTGGACCAGAGAGAAGTATGCAAAGGGATCCCTTTGCCAAGTCTTCACATTATTAAATGTTTTCTAGATCAAGTAACCAAAGGGAATCACTGGCCAAAGATCAGGTCAGCACAGAAATAGCCATGTTTAACGTAGAGAGACATGTTTAGATCTGTGCTAGGGACAGACTTGACCTCCTCCATAGAGTAGCTTGGCAGCTCAGTGCAGCCTGTTTAGCCTTCCCTGAACTCCACTGAAACAACAGATAACCTCAGACATCGCAGAATTGAGAACCAAATGCAGCCATGCCCTTCCAGGTTCTCCATCTTTAACTGGGACTGGCTTTAAAAGAACAAGATACATTTAGCCATAAAATGATGTCTTTATTTTATTTCCAATCAAGAAGGACAACAGGTTGTCAGCTTGACAAACTCAGGGGTATCTCTCAAGACTCATTAAGCCAAACCAAATCACTAGAAAGAAAAGCCCACCAACTTTGAGGAGCAACTCTGACTCATCAAAGTCTGTGTGTTTGCGCTGTCTCGAAGCTGTGCTTTCTTCTTTCCTGCATGAGAAGCAGAGCAGCCAAGGTTCTATTTTCAGATCACATCCCTGGCTTGCAATCTTATTTGGCCTCTGAATGGCTTCTGACTTTATGTGCAATTCATCAGGTATATCTGTTTGAGGACTGAGGTCCAAACTCATGGCTTGGAAGAGGGAAGAAAGAACAGGCCTCCATAAGTTTGCTGTAGTTTCTGAGCAGACTGTTGCTCTGGGCAGCTGGGCTGCCACCAAGGGCCACTGGTTTCCTGCCTCGACCTCTTGTCCTGCTGGAGGCAGCCTAGGGGAGAGGCTTTAGAACCAGATGGTCTTGGGTTTAAATTGGGGGCTAACAATCAACTGAGTTCATGGGTTATTTGCTTGATGTTACTAAAGCTGCCAAAACCCCAAAGTGGAAGCCAAAAGAGCCCAGAGCTCCAGCTTGGTCTACCAAGAGCACAGGTCTGATTTCTTTTCTCTCCATGTGCCCAGTTCCACCTTAAAAGACAATTCACAGAGCAATGCTTCTCTTCAATCCACACAGAGAAAACAACAACAACAACAATACACACACACACACACACACACACACACACACACACCCCGCACCATATCACACATTCTCTACAACATAACTGCTCTCAGACTCTATGCAGGAAAATATATGTGGACAGGTCCTGGTAAGACAATGCTGGCAATGATTTCTTGATGTATCTAGTGGCCACAAGACAATCATTTCCTCAGTTTAAATCAGGCATATTTCTGCTTTTGTGGTGTTTGTTAACACAGTGTTCTCTCTAAAGACAAGCAAGTGAACACAGTGCACAGAGCAGGGTTGAATATTAAATGTCTGGCTTTGCTTATATGTGCACTAATGCATGCAGTCATTCAGCAGTGAGTAATTGGCACAAGACCAACATGGCCTGTTGACATGCCCATAGGACACTTGAGTACTGACAACATTGGCCACTAGATTCCAGAAAGGTTGGACATCCCACCTTTCTACAGGTCACTACACCTGGGCTTCCCTACAGGAGACAAGTGACAGCTACATCCAAGGCTGCTTCCTGCTGCGTGTCCTGCTCTGTCTCAGTGGGACTTGGTTAGCAGGCCTCATTATGTCCTATTACTAACAGGCACCTGGTGGCTCGGTACTAATCTATGACCTGGAGCTCCTCCTCAAACAGGAAATGGATCCCCCACACCTGGGATGTCTCTGTTGACTTGACTTTTCCAGGTTGGGTTGAATGCATTTCTCTGGATGTGTGGAAAGACACTAAAAGCATTTGCCTGGATACAGCCCAAACCAGGAATAAATAAGCATTCCTGGAGGAAACCATTTCCTCTCTGTGTACCCCGAGGATGCTCTACTTACAGAATGGTGCAGGTAAGACTTGCAAAGAGCAATCAGTTGCCTTTGCGCTCAAAATATCCTTGCACATCACTTCCATGAGGTTAAGTTTCCCACAGCTCCTTTCCCAATCCCTTAAAGGTCTCTCTCCCAAGAATATCTCCTGAGAGACAAGGAAAGGTCTCTCTTTCCCAAGATGCTCACCCACGGGAGAATCTAAGATGGCTCTGCCCCATCTCTGACTTCTCCACTCTGTTTGCCTTTGGGAAGCTCAAATTTAAAGCAGAAAGAAGAAAAAGCTCAGCATGGGGTCTGTTGTACCCAAGTCTGTGTGTGTGTGCGCATGTGTATACATGTATATGTGTCTGTGCATGCATGCATGTTTTTGTGTTTCTCTCTGTGTACATACATGTATGTGCATTGTGCTAGCATGTATATATGTGTGTGTGTGTGCGTGTATAAGAACAGGTGTGAGCGTATGTGTGCCTGCATGTATGTATGTATGTATGTGTGTGTGTGTGTTATGTATGTATGTATGTGTGTGTGTATGTATGTATGTATGTGTATGTGTGTGTCTGAGGTGTG